>OY482673.1:29461983-30061983 GCA_960531455.1 Urophora cardui
CAAGACATTTCCGAGTAAGACATCCCGAAAAAAATATATTTTTAGGACCACCCTAGTAGTTGACCTATTACATTTCTCTTCTATCTTGGGCATTTATAATCGGATCTTAAAGTTTGATATATCAGTATTTCTGCGTCGAGGAGGAAATTTTTTTTTTTCTGTGGGAGCTCATTAACCCTTAATGCACCTATTGGGTACTTATGTCGCAAAAGTCAAAAAAAAATTTTTTTTAAAAATCGCTGTAGTCCCTTTCGTATGACGTATTCTTGTAAGACGTTTCAGAGAAAAACATTTATAACCACCCTCGTATTAGCCGGATTATGTTTTTCTTCATATCCTAGGCATTTATAGTCGGATCTATAATTTGTTATATCAATGTTTTAGTTCCGAGAAGTGTATATTATTTTGGGAGCCTCATTAATCTCTAATGGACCCCAGGGACTCATACGACCCATATGTCAATTGTTGCTACCATAATGTGCATATAAGAGACCACAAAAATTCATTGATCTTCCGAAAAATTAGTATGTGGATTAATTCAGTAGAATCCGAAATATAACATATTTTACTTTTATTTATATAATATTTTAGTAAAGTCTATTTACTAAATTTAAGTCTATTTATTAAAATTAAGTGTAACGAGCTATATATGTAAAAAGTTTTTTTAACAGTTTTTTTCTTGTTGTCAAAATATTTAGTTAAGCTTATATTTAACTATTTTTTCTACATACATACTAGAGCCATAATTAACATAAGAGCCACAACGTTAATATGTATCAAGCGTGTGCTAGCGCCCGAAAATGAAGTGCCCAAATCGCTGCTTAATTGCATACCTGTCAGAAGCAGGGCAGCAAAAGGCTAAAACTGTTGGCTTACACGTCAAATAAAATACACACATTAGCAACTCTCCAACCATACACATTTGTTGCAAGTGAGAGTTGAGCATGCTTACACACACATCCATGCTTAAAAATAGCAACCGCTATTTAATTTCAAAAACAAAAAAAAATAAAAATAAAAATAAAAAAGAAGCTTGAAGCTCGTTAAGCAGTCATTCATTGCATTAATAACTATGTATATTTATAATTATTTTTGCCGACAAATTTATTATGTCGACATATATTTTATTTTTTATAAATTTAATACGAGCATGTATTTATTTTTTTTTGTGTATAAAGCAGACAAAACTACACATTTTCCTTTTAACTTTTAGCAAGCACGTTTAATGTGTTACCATGCAGTAAGTGCCGTTGGCCCGACGAAGTATGAGCTATGCCGACGACGTGATGTGTTCTGCATCTTGTAAAAAAGTTAGTTGCACGAACTGATTAAAATTTCGCGCACATTTGAGCGTGTGTACTAACTTTTAGCTTTACTTGTGATGTTTTTTTTCTTATTTCTTATTCACTAGAATTTTGTTTGCTTTTTATAACTTTAACGTCGGTTGAGACTTGAAAAGTACCTACTAGTATATGGGTACATATAAGTACGAGTATGTAGATCATGTATATATAAAGCTAAATTTTTTGCTACTCCGATATGCACACGATAAGCAAGCAGCCCCTTTAGAGTAGATATTCATGTACAAAACATGTGTCTACTTGCATATACACTTTGTTAGCTTCCCCATACACCCAACACAAACCCAACTCCTGTTTTGTGCTTACCAATTAACCATATTGCTTTTTTCTTAATTCCGAAACAAATTTGGTTTTTGTTGTTGCTGTTGTTGGATTTACATACAAATTCACTGTGGTAAAAGTTACCGACAGAGGATCTTTGTATGCTGCGGTACTAGATACTCATGAGCCATCCCATATTCCCCATACTCTACTTTGTTACTCATACGCCATGTCTGTCTGCAACATCAATGCAAGCCAAGCGCCCGTTGCTACACAAAATTGAGGTGACATTATTTTTGACAGCGTTCAGCCGCGAAGTTGCAACAATTTTATACAACATCAACGTGCTGTAATTTATCTTTTAAACATATATGCATGTGTAGTACATAAGTATTTTGTATTTAGAGTGGTACACATATTGACGCTTTTGCTTTTCTAATTAAAGTGCAGTGGCTGCCTCAATGTGTAATCAGTAAAAATGAACTCCGCATACATACACAAGTTTATATTTGTATTCTTCTCTATGTGTATAGAGATAAATATATGTATGTATGTAAGTACGTAAGTACAAACCTAATCTAAAATATTACGTTACTTGAATGAATTAGTTTATGGCATGCCAACATAAAATATGTAGCAGGTTTTAACTATGCTCAAGTCTCGTAAATATATACATTAAATCTATGTGTGTATCTTGTACGTTCAGGCACTGCAAAAAGGCAATGACTTGTTCAGTTTGAATTAAGTACATAACTTAATTTTCTGGATACGCGCAGCTACGCCACATCAAGAGAACGTCAACAAGTATGATTTCACTGACGAGTTCTTTTTAAGGAATTTAAGATGAAAAGTAAAAAAATTTCAGCAAAAAATTTTAGTAAAACTTAGAGGGTTAGGGTATTGGAATACTAAAATTACACGATTAAAAGCAAAAGCTGAAAAGTTCATTGCTGGTTTTCTACTTAGGAAAGAATTTTCGAAGAAAGTAGCATTAAATAATTGATCACTATCATTTGTGAAACTTATTCTAATATAAGTTAGTAGTGTGTATTTTTGTTTGGCTTTTTCTTAGTTAAAATCTACTGTGAGTAGTATAAACCTAAAGCAATATTATTAAATCCAATCGGTTTTGTCTGTTATAATTCAAGCTAAACTGTTGTAGTTGCACATAACCGTCCTTCATTCAAATTTAATAAAATTAGTCAGATCTACCCTAATCGAAAATTATCTAAGACATCTAATAAAATGTAAGGTAATAAATAGTCTTATTAAATATATGTAATTGAATCTTGCAATCTAATTAAATCCCTTGTTCTAATATAACTAATTTATTTTTCTACATTAATCGAATTTTCTAATGCAATTTAATTTTCTAATTTAATCTTATTGTCTATTATAACCATCTAATCAAATCTGGTCTTACAGTCCAATCTAGTCTTTTATTCTAACAAAATTTTCTAACCTACTCCAAACAAAATATTTTTTTAATCTAATAAAATATTTTAATCTAATGTAATCTTATCTTACTTAATCGTCCAAATTAATCTAATCGTCCAAGCTAATAATCTAATCAAAACAATTTTTGTAATTCAATTTAGTTTTATATTTTAATCAAACCTTTTAATCTATTCCAATATAATATATTTTATAATATAATTAAGTTTTCTAATCTAATCTGGTTTTCTAATCTAATATAATCTTCTAATCTAGTCCAATCTGGTGGTCTAGTGAAATCTATTTTAAAATCCAATCTAGTTTATATTGTAATCAAATCTTTTAATCTGGCCCAATATAATATATTAATTTAATCAAGTCTTCTAATCTAATCTAGAGTTCTTATCTAATCAATCTTCCAATCTAGTCCAATATAATCACCTAATAAAATCTATTTTTCTAATCCAGTCCATTTTAATATTTTAATCAAATCTTTTAATCTAGTCTAATATAATGTATTTAATTTAATCAAGTCTTCTAATCTAATCTAGAATTCTTATCAAATCAATTTTCCAATTTAGTCCCACATAATCATGTAATCAAATCCATTTTTCTAATTCAGTCCAGTTTAATATTTTAATCAAATCTTATAATCTAGTTAAATATAATATAATTCTTTAACTAGTCAAATCTTCTAATCTAATAGATCCTTCTAATCTAAACTAATCTTATAATATTATATAATTTTATAGTTTTGCCCCATCTTCTAATCTTATCTTTTTTTAATTTCCTAAACTTATTTAATCTTGTCTAAATCAGCTTTTATCAATACTACTCAATAAAATATCGTTCAAGCGTTCTAGTCGAATTGAAAACGTCAGAGATTTATTGTTTTTTTTTTATTTAGTTAGCTCTCTTTATATAAGTAGATGATTTAGCATCATATTACTTTAATACGCAAACACACTTATGTACGTACATATGTATTTTATAATATGTTCATGCACACATACAAACATAAGTATCTAAATATGTTAGTGCTTACGTTTGCGTTTACATACATTTTAGGATTATTAGGCTACACTAATAGGCACTTGGCTAACGCGTTACATTTCCGTTTCGCACGTTTACCACGCGCACTTTCCACGTATTTGCACTTCATTAAACTTTTATACAACAAATGGATGAGCTAGTAAATATGTAAAAACAGTAATTTCAGTGCAATTATGTTGTGACGCGCTATGTGTGCGTGGGTGCATGCCTTGCACGGGCGCCTCACACATACACCCACTTAAATACTAATGTAAATGTGTACTGTGCTACATATGAGTATTTACCTAAATGTCAGTGCTATTGTTATTATTATTCTTTGTAGTCACAGCACTCGTATTATGTGTACTTATGAATTTTATAAAGTATTCACTGGCTGCAAGTGCTTGTGTGCATGTGTGTGTGGCAACCAAACGGATGTGTGTGTAAGTGGAAAACGCACACGAACGCTTTAAGTATTTCCAAAGGGAAGGATATGAGCGCAAGCAGATGCATTTTCAAATTATTCCACAAGGTAGTTTATGAACTTATATTATTAAGTATTATACATATGTAGATCTTATAGTTCAAGGTTAAGAGCTTAAGAGAATAATGAAAGGAAGCATTAAGTGCATATTATGTAAACTAACTAAAACTGTTTCGGTCTTAAACTTCAGCTATTTATGTATAAGTAAGTTAAATGAAATCATGTACACATATATATATTTACTTAAATTAGCCCAGCTATTTAAATTAGCTACCGCAAGGGGAAAAATACAAATCTAAATTAATATGTTCACATATATTTAGTGCGCATGTAAATTAAAACTAAAGGGAGCGTTTAAACGAATTTTGACCAATTTATTTGCAAGTAAGATGTTTATGTATGCCAAGCTAATCGATGATTATATAGATAGACTAAGATTGGATTAAAAAAGAAGAATTACAGTAAAACATTTCATTCACAGATTATTATAATTAAAATTCCCTTTCATTGCCTTTTCTTACTGCAAATGAAGACACAAAACTGTAATCGACGGCCATTTAAGCGCCAATCATTATAAAAGAAAAAAGTACTAATAGCACTGCATGGCTCAAGTGCAAGCGTGCGCGAAGAAAATCTTAAGAAATCGCGGCATGCACTCGACGTAAAAAAATGGCAGAAGAAAAAGAAAAATAAATGTGAAAAAGAAAAATAAATGTGAAAACGCCACAAACATAACACACAAGTGAAACTCTGCCGCTGCTTGGCGGAAAAACTTTTTATTTGAATCGACACAAAAAAAATGGAAAGAAATAAGAAAATAAAAAGGAAAAAAAAGAGAAATAAAGCAAAAAGTGAAAGCGAAAAAATTAATGGAAATTCAAAAAGTGCACTTAAATTACAGTCATTCAACGTGATTCTCGTTCGTTTCGACGGCGGATATGCATTTATTTTTGCGCTTTCGTGCGATTTCGCGGCGGCAAAAATTTCTTAAGCAATGTATGTATGTATGTGTGCAGGTTAAGGTATAAGAGAGGCAGAGTGGTAGATAAAATGCGTAATGTGTATTTGTGTGCGTGCAGCAATGTGAGAGTACCCTGCATTTAATAAAAAGAACAGTACCGAAAAACGACAGTCTAGAACTAGAGAGTTCACAACTAGCTCAGAACTGGTTCTGTACGGATACAGGGCGGAACAGTTTAGTATTTTAAATTCATGAGAAAAATGTTGCACCTTATAATAATGTACCTTTTGGCTGTCTTTTGATGCGTAGTACTAAATGGAACTTGGTTAAAAGGACGTACATATAACCAAAGTTATATTACTTGGCATTATTTGACAGGTGAATGGGAACAATTCCACCTTTTGTATGATTAAGTTTCGAAAACATGGTATTTTATAATATAATGGCGCATTTATTTTTATTATGTTCAGAGTTCTGCCGGCTGAGGATTATTTTTATAAAACGCGGCCAAAGGCCTACCTTGGTATTTGTAGGTGAACGGGGATAATTCTACCTTTCGTATGGTTAATTCAAGAACTTTCTATTTCATTATACCATGCCGCATGTATTTTCAGTATATTAGGAGTTCTATCGGCTGAGGATATTTTTTTGTAAAGCGCAGCCAAAGAGATAAAATGTTTTAACTAGCCCTGAAGAGCTTCCTTTTGCACTATCTCCGAACTATTGGTTTTTGAATTATCCCACGATTGTCCATATAGGAAGTAGTTTAGAACGCGTCTGCGGAAGGTGATAAATAATTGCCACTTCATAGGACATCGCCGTGTTAAAAAGGCAAGTTGAAAGCATTGCGTTGGCATAGAACGAGAGGGTTGGTCTCTCTTTTTTTTTGACTAGTTCTGCACTAGCCTGAAACTAGCGCAATTTGCTGTAGGGATGGTACAGCGAATGCTGCAAAAGGCAAGCAAGCAAAGCCGGAAAACAATTAGTGAAAATCTTAATTGTATGCTCGTCCGCACGCACGTAATTTGGCGTCGTCATAAGAAAAGCGTTTTCAATCGCGAAAATGCCATTGTGTGCGGTAAATTGGCATGAATAAAATTTGTAAATTTTAAGATTTTTATATTACTACTAGCTGTACCCGGCCAAGCTTTGCTTTGGCCCACTTCCTATTATAGGTACTTGAAGCGAAAAACGGCACACTTTAAAATATGTTGGAAGTATCTAGAAACCGAAATTACCACGGGCTGCAGTGCTCAGCACAATTCAGATAAGTTCAAAAAAAGTGAAGGAAAAAATTGATATTTTCAAAAGTTTGCCCTCTTCATTATCTTATCTTATTTTTCTTCGTATTAGTCTCCAACTCCCTTTCCCTCTACTTTTCTCTTTCTCTTTCTCTTTCCCTTTCCATTTATCTTTCCTTTGATATCCGTTTCCTTTTTCCTTTCCCATCACATTTCCGCTTCCCTTTCTCTACCGCCCTCTCTTAGCTCCCCTTTTCTGTCTTTCTCCTTTTTATTGCCCCCTCTTATTCCTTCTCTAATTCCCTGTGTTACTGTCTCCCCATCCTCTTCATTCCATTTTTATTATATTCTCCTTTTCCGTCCCTTTGCCTTTGCCTTTCCCAGTCTCATTACTCTTCCCCTTTCCGTAGGGAACTGGGTTTAGCATAACATACCCTGCATTCCACTTCTCATTTGATACCATCATTGCTTAAAAACATTCCGTGGCATCCGAATCGTCTCTTTTACCCATAATTGGGTATCGGGACTAAGAATCACTATGACAAAATCTCTATATAGCAGACCCGGTCAACACTTTCATTTTATATCAGTATTGCTCAGAAGCATCCCGGGCTCATCCGGGTCCACTTATTAACCCACATCTGGGAACTTGACCTAGGAACCATAATGGCTACGGTATCTGGAGACTTGACCAACTCTGAAAAAAAAAAAAAGTTGTAAACCTAAAGACTTTCGCTGTTAAATCAACTACTTTCCGCAGTTGAAATGTGCCCAAAAACGCTCCGTTGTTGTTTCAAAGGTGCGAGCGTTGTTGGTTTAAGTCAATAACGGAGATTGTTGGAAACAATTTTCACCTAAAAATAAATTTTTGTTTGCATTTTACTCTTCATCTTCTCTCGTCCCCGGGTCCCAACTGCAAATATGTAGCCTCAGCTTGTTCTCCTATTCTTCTCTCCTTCTTATCATTCACTGGTTTCTATCCTTATTTCTTATTCTGATTTTTCTCCTTATTTTATATTTTCCTTCGGATTCGAACCATGACATCAACCTGAAATTCTATCCAATCATCACATAGTGCAACATTCAACATTATATTGAATTGTAGTAACCTATTTATACTTCCATTTCCTAAAAAAGAATCCATGAATTATTTGAATCATTGTAAAAACAAAATTAAAAAAAAAAATTGTTCTCATTAGTTTTGTTTACAACGGAAACTGTTGGGTCAAATACTTTTGCCTTTAAATCAACAAAGGGGAGAAAATTGTTGCTAAAAATAAACTTTTGTTTGGATTTTTCTCTTCATCTTCTCTCCATCATAATTTTTTTGTTGGTTTTCTCACAAAAAAATATTTTCTTACAAAATTTTTTTAAAAGCAAGCAAGTTTTTGAAACAACAACGGCCGTTTTTGAATAAATTGTTGGATCAAAAACTTTGCTGTAAAAACAAATACTTTTGCTGTTGAATCAAAGACGGAGATTCAACAGCCGAAAGTTGTTGGTTTAACTACGTGTATTTTTTTCAGAGAAGAAATCGTAATGGGTACGGCCCTACGTGACAGTCCTTTCATTTGGTACCAATATCCCTAAGATATATCCCGGTGTTATCCGGGTCCACATATTGACCCATACCTTGGGATTAAACCTAGGAATCGTCATGCGCCGTGATTAAATAACAATATCGCTGAGAAATTATCCGGGGTCATCCAGATCCACATTTTGACCCACATCTGGGGACCTGAGCTAAGAATCATAATGAGTTCATCTCTATGTCAAAGCCCAGCCTTTCAGTTGACACCAATATCGTTCAGAAATTTTCCGGGGCCATTCCGGTCCACATTTAGGGACCAGACCTAGCAATCATAATCAGTTCATCTCTGTGTAAACGCCCTGCTCAGCACTTTTCATTTGGTACCAATATACCTGAGAAATATCCCGGTGTTATCCGGGTCCGCGTGTTGACCCACACCTTGGGACCCGACCTAGGTATCGTAATGAGTTCATTTCTATGTAAAATCCCTGCTCAAAATCCTTCATTGGATACCAATATCACTGAGAAATTTTCCGGGGTCATCCGGGTCCACGTTTTGACCCATATTTGGGGACCCGCCCTAGGCATCACAATTATAATAGTTCTGTGCTGAAGTCCTCATCAAGACTTTTCATTTGATACCAATATCGCTCAGAAACATTCGAAGGTCACCCGGTCCACGTTTTGACCCATATCTGGAGACCCGACCTAGGAATCACAATGAGTACTATTCTATGTAAATTCCCTGCTCAATACCTTTCATTTGATACCAATATCGTCCAAAAATATTCAGGGGAAAGCCGGATCCACGTTTTGACCTTTTGACCTCTATATAAGGAACAGACTTCCGGATTTGAAAAAAATATGTATATAAACCATCAAGGGCAAGGTACTAAGCTGGTGTGTAAATTTGGTCAAAATCATTCCACGCGTTTGGGCGAAAGCCGGCGACAAAGAAATGGGCTTGAAATTTATATATATATATAGATATAGATTAAACTTTGTTACTTTGTAAGCTAATTTATTTGATGTGCATTTACTTTAACCAAGGAAAGCACTTTAAATGAAATTTTGTGATATTTTTTGCCACAAATTTTGTGACACATGCCCTTTCAAAGACATATTTGTATAGGAGTGAGTAATTTTTTTATTTGGTATATCTAATTAGATTCTGATATATAATTTTTTTAGTAAACGAAAAGTATAGTGATGCCATTCAAAGTATTTATCGGTTCCTTTCCAGTGCAATTTTAGGTGTTGAGTATATGTTTTCTTTCTTTACATTCAAAATTTTCTCCAAGTGAGTTGTAAGAGTTTATACAAAAGACTTTTGTTTAAAAAAATACATAATTCATAAGCTCATTTTTATTAGGTACTTTTACCTGCTAATGTCCATCAATTTTTTTAGATACTTACCTGAAAAGAAATGGAAAAAAAATTTTTTTATTTATTTATATATGTACATACATATTTGTTTATATACATACTAAATAAATATATAAAATTTTTAATTATTCGTAACGAAACATTTAAATGTGATTGGCTCAGAAAGGATGAGAGAGACAGCGTGTGAAAAGGGAGGCGCAGCGGCCAATACGTGCAAAAACCTAAACACTTATTTATATGTTTACATTAGAGTGGTCTTTAAATTCAAATAAGCGATTTTCTTCGGTCTCAGCCCCTAGATCGGTAACAGTACAGTTAAAGTTATCACATATAAATTTAGGTTCTGATCTGAAATGGTTAAAGGATGTCGCACAGGGGTTAAAATTCAGAAAGCTCTTGGAGTTTTAAAAAATTAAATACATTTTTTTTTATAACTAATGGCGCATATCGATAGTCCTGCACTCAAGGATATTAAATATAAATTTTGCTCCCGATCTAAGGCGGTTAGAGCGTCTTGCACAGTGGTCACATATGGTAATATGAACTTTGACCCCTCAGCGACACACTTTAACCCTCTCCTGTCGGTACAAAAATGTATACACACATATGCCCTATCTTCGACTATGAGGTTGCAGAAATGTGGTATAAAATTTTATCCATACATTTGGGGACCAACCTAGTATACATTCAGACTTCTCCCAAACATAAATACTTTCAATTCTGCACAATTCTTCTCAAGTAAACAAAGCTGAAATAATAAATGGAATTAATTAACTCAAACATAAATTTATTAGCATTTTAACGCTTATCTGCCATAACAAGGTGTGTTATGAAGCGCAATTAATCGTGCAGCGAGCAAAAAGTGAGTGAAAGGAATATGCACAATAACAAGAAAAAACAGATGATATTGCATACAATTTGTTTCGTTTCACTTTTCTGTTTTATCTACGTTGACATGCCTTTTTCATCAGCTTACCTAAGCACTATCCTATCCCCTCAGTGCAGCCAGCTACCATGAAGCAGCAACAATATAACCAATTTATTATGCATAAAACTTCCTGCTCCTCTCGATTTTAATTGCAACATATTTTTGTATCTGTTTTTTATGTTTTGCTAAACAAACTGTCACCAACTGCCACCAACTATCACTTTTCCCCTTAACTTTTACGCTCGTAAATCCCAGCTGTGGCGTGCTGCCAACTCGTTTTGTGTTTTTTATTTTTTATTTTTTGTTGTCTAACTTTTTTTGTTCCTGCTCATACAATCTAACGCTTAATTTCCATCTCTCTATTCTCTTTGCGAATAAACAAAGTTGCATGCATGCATTTGTGTATGCAACATATCTCTTTTGGGGTTTGAAAGTTTTTAAGCGCCAATTAAAAGTTTTTGCTGTTTTTACCGGCGGTTTTGGTTGGCTGTCGCATCAACAACTCATTCAATTGTGCATATATATGTGCTCACCGTTGTGCTTTTGTGGTTTAATAAGTCTCTCTTTGTTAATTCATGTTTAATTTTAGCTACAAAATTTATTTTAATTTCATGTTTGTTTGTTTTTTTGTTTGTTTTTATCAATCGCGTTTGGAGTTTAAGCTTAGTAATCCGCGGTGTCAGCGAAGGGTTAAGCGCTGATGTTTGTCGGTTAAATTAAAACTACTAAGTGGGTATTAAGTAAAGTATTTTGTTTTGCAATGGAAGGAGAGAGTGATTTTATGGTAATGATATATTTGTTTGTTTCTTAACACTAATTTTATGCTTCTATTAAAAGGATAAATATTTGAAATGAAATTGAAACTTTCCATTTACTCCGTTGCTGAAGAAGTGCTGAGTTAAAGTTCTTGTTGAAAATTAATTTTTATCACATGGTTAAATGATCTGTAAGAGGTTCGGTGAAAGTGGCAAATAGAGTGAAAAAGAGAACATACGAGATATGATCACGATAGAGAGTGAGAGAGAGAGAGAGAAAAGGATAAGACCAGTGTTGCCGTAGCCTCAAAAAATTTGATATTACAAATTCACACTTTCATAGTTTTTTTCGTATCACCGAACAATTTTGGAAAAATCTAATACATATCCCACCATAAATCAAAAAGTGGCACAACTCAAAATTTTTCGAAATCGTGTTTTTTTCATAAACGGGTATACGGAACATATCTCTAGCGATTGCCAAAAAAAACTTTTGAATAACTGTCTCTTTCGACCGAAAAATAACCATTATACCTGGCCCTTTGCCATACGATTGCTTGTAATGAAAAAAGATTTTTGGCTCTCCTGAAATTTTTTGAATTTTGAGTTGTGCTAGTTGTGAGTTTATGATTTAGGGTGTGATATGGTACAATTTTAGATCGCAATTATTGTATTTTACCGAAAGCTTACTGACCACATGTAGGCAGAAAAAATTGTCAGCTGAAACCTCCAACAAGTTTCTGCTTGTTCAATGCCCTGTGGAGGTGCGAGACAGCCTCTGTCTTGGTTCGAGGTGCCTGGCGGAAGGCATAAACCGCATTTATCTTGTCGTGTAGAATAAAGAATCACAACAACAACAAAAACATATCGAAAAGGCGTGCGATAGGTGTATTTCTTGATATTATGGGCGCCTTTATCAACGTCTCTGTTGCGGCGCTGTTGGTGGGGCGCGAATGGATCGGAATATCCCCAATCATTCGCCGCTGGATCGAGTATCTTTGGAGTTATCGGACAGTGACGAATGGGTGGGGGTTGGCTTGATTTATTTGCGAAATTTTGAAATTATTTTCCTCATCTATCGAAAAAATTCGATTTGGTGACGAAGAGAAAAAGGTCAGTTCGATATCGTGCCGAGTAATATAAAAGTTTTATAAAATTTAATAGGGGAAACGAGCTTGCTGATCTAGTTGGAAGAGTTGATTCTTGAAGTCAAACACTGGATGAGACACGATTAACTATAGCCTAGAAAGCAAACCAATTCAAGCGCATTAAAGGTCTTGAACGAACTGGTACGCAGGGAAAAGAAGACCGGCATATGAAATATTGCAAATCATTGAATCATAGGGTATGATTAAAGGATGGTTATTGAATAAAGAAAATGAAACTAAAACTAATGACCAAAGAATAAGAGATGAATTTGCGTAAGTACGAAGCCTTTTTCAAATTTACTTGTCAGCTAATACAAATTCAAATAGAAAACTCGCAACCTATTTGTATATGATCATAGTACTACTTACTTGCTGCCATTATTATATTTTAATTGCAATTTCTGCTTGAATTTGTAAAACGTATACAACAATATTTTTCCAACTGTTCACAGTCTATTATTTATATCTTTATCTGATAATGGCATATATTTTTAAACAATCACAAATTCAACGCATCATTTTATAGAAGTAAACTGCAAATGAATGCCAGACAAGATTTTAAGCAAAAAAAAAATTATACAAAGTTTCATTTAACTTTTCGCTCAGCTTTTGCTTCCTTCGCCAATTAAAAATGCCCCGCAACTATTGCAATTTTCTACGAAACACACAAATTCTTTCGTTTGCCAAATATTTCGTTTACTTTGCAAATTTGTGCTATTTGCATAGTTTAGATATTTCATTACAATGTAAATTTGCGAAACAAATGTTTTACAATTAATTTACCGAGAATTAAATTTTTAAAGGTACCAGTTTAAGCCCTTTAAGCGATAGATAGCTTTGTATGACTAGGTGTGCAGTTGAAAGCATAATAAGGTAGGTATATATATATATGTATATATATATAGATATACAATTGTTTGCATTATAGTCAACCTTCCTTGGATGCACAGTCGCACAGTGAAAATAAAAGTGAACAAAACATATATATATATAGATATGTATGTATGTATCATATCACATAGATTTCCACACTCTTACAGTCTACTTTTATGCAGACGACCAACAACTATTTACCTTGTAACGATTACATAGCAATTCCCCAACTATAAAAAGGAGCTAACTCCTGTTTCGTGTCCTTCAAATTGGTCGCCGCCATTCATCAGATAAGCAAGTAATGAAACAATTTTAAGCGAGCTGAGAATTAATCGAGATTTACTGCAAACAACGAGTTGACAGCGATGGAATAAAACCAAACAGAGTTTATTGTTTCATCTCCTAGGTTCTTTATAAAATTTCGTTTATACTTCGCACACCGCCAGAATATATATATATATATATATATATATATATATATATGCGATTGAGGGAAATGGTTGTAAAGGCGAAAAATCTTTTACAGAAAGAACAAGGAATAGTTATTTAATACAATTCGTAAGAAAAAAATTGCTATATCAACAAGTGGATTAGATGAGCGAATCCCAGCGAAATACATATATATTTTACTTACTGCTTTTCTTACTTTACCTTTGGTTTCTATTATCAAAATTTCCTTTCAAAGCGCAATTTTTTCCATTAATCGCCAAATAAATAACTAATATAAAGACTCAGCGCATTTATTTTCCACACAAATAACTTAGATATTTAGTTTCAATTTAACGCAACGCCTTCTTAACTGCCTGGAAGATAAGTAACTGCTAAACTGCGTGTTATGACAACAAAAGAAAAGTAATTTTTTTTTGGTCAAGTGATAAATATAGCTAGCTCATTGTAACTACATAAGTATTTTTTAATGCCTTTCTTTCCCTTTTCCTCTACAATACTACGCCGGTTATAGCATAAGTATAAGGTTGACGCAATGACAGTAATTCAGAAATTTTATTAAGTAGGTTAGCAGACTTTTGGCGACACGTAATTTTTTACTGCTGCTGCTTAAACGCTTCTCAGTTTTATATACTTGCCCAAAACTAAATTTCTTACCTGCTTATATACATATTCAATCACATAAACATACAACAGCGTCATCTCTTTAGTGCGCTCAAATGCAGTCGCAGTACTTCCATTGAATTACAACTTTTTTTTTTTTTATTCAACTTCTTATCTCGTTAATTCTACGCAAACAACCTCTTTTATTCTCCTTTACACTTACTTTCTTTCCTGTGCATACCTTTTTTTGTTTACCTCAATGCTGAAATTTGAAGCTTGCTCTTGGTAGCACGTACCCAAAAAATATTTTAAAGCTTTGTCGAAGTCAATTTCAAAGTCGTCGTGGTCCTGTTAGTGTTAGTGGCATTGCTGAATTTATAGCCACAAAGTCACTAAAGCGTGTGTACGTGCATATATCTTTAACTGGAAACTATGCTAGATCTATATACTTGTGTAGGAACTAACAGCTAACTATGCAGAAGTAGATATAAAATTAGATATACAATATTTTAGTAGCAAGAAGTTGGGCAGCGCTTAAAAAAGCTTTAACGCGATAATGTTAATTTGATGGCGTATGAAAGGGCGAGGAGGATGTGTGTTGGTCATCAAAGTGGTTCGTTCACCTCGTAATTTTATGTTTTTTGATTGCAAATGCATTTTTTTGCTTTTTTATTTAGGTACTTATGTATCTATACTTGATTTTCTTGCTACTTTGTTCAAGGTCAAATGTTACGTATACGCCGTGTGGTCTTTGTATGCAAATAAGTACTACTCTCGTTCAATGTTTTTGATTCAAAAATTTTGAAACGAAATCGAGCAGTTTAAAATCCAACTTTCAATTGGATTATAGGCAAAAATCGCCAAATTTTACGAATATGATAACTGCAGAACGCTGACAATACAGGAAGTACTTGATTCTGCGAACATTTGCAGTGATCCTCGAACAACTGGCCTTTGATATGAAAATGAGGTTTTACAAGGAACTCTCTTATTAAGCGTTAAAAAATGCATATGATAAATTAAACTCCATTTTGGTAGACAACAGCTACCGGGTTTGTATTCACCATGAGCTACTTTTCGAACTTTTTTTCAATAATATGTCTCGCTGCTAATGAGTCTGTAAACATGGTTGCTGATGTGGATAGAAAACAAAAAGCTGCTTTTTCGAAAAAAAGCATTTTGTCGATTTCCTTTTTTAATTAATTAAATCAAACAACTTGAACTAGTGGATTTGCAATTCATTTATCTAGATTTTTTTATACTCAACACCAATTTCCATACAAATGCTTATGCTAAATAAGCAAATTAATTGAAATGAATTAGCAAATGAAAAGCAAAGAGTGAGAAAGAAAATTACACATAGTTGAAGTACCTACTTGTCTACAAAAAAAAAAACGAAAAAAACTAAATGTTTTATAGGAACTCAATCGGTATGTGAATGCCATACTGAAGTGCATAGCTGGGTAAACAATTGGCTAAAATGTAACAGAGCTTGCGCTCGAAACACGATGCGCTATAATGGCAAATTGATTTGTGGATATGTGCCACCAAGGCAATGCTTTGCTCTTTCTCAAGATAATCAACTTGTAGCATTAAAAATTCCGTAGAAAATCGAGCCAGGTTCATCTAAGTTGAGCAAAATAAAGGAGAATGAAAAAAATTCGTTGCCTTCGCACTCACTTACATATGTACGTGCGAGTAACTCCAACAATTGCGCCAAATGCTGCACGAATGTAGGAAGCAAGCATGAAGCAAATGTAGGAAAGAAAAAAAAACACACAAATATAAGACACTCGTCAAATGCAAAAACAAGAAAAAAAGTAGCGAAAAGAACAACAAAAATTTTTCGAATGCTAAGGTACATAGATACACATCCGGCATTAGCATGCCTAAGTGGGGCTTATTTTCTGCTGCTGCTACTTCTCCAATAGATTTCAGTATACTCTATATGTATGCATGTTGGTCTGACAGTGTGCGAGCATGCCAGCTTTTGTAAGTCCGCCATTTTAAACAAACAGCAAGCAAAAAAAGGTGGAACAATAAAAAAACAACAAACGAAATGCGTAGGTGAAACGCTGCTGTTGTAAAGCGCAGTTTCAATTTTCAGGCAAGTAATTACATTAAGTGCTAATAAATGAGAAAAAAAAAACAAAAATTAAATAAAAATGTTAATGTTGGCTTAAGCCAACGCACAGTGCTTCGTCCCATAGGCAAAATTAAGATAAAATAAACTGCGTAATTTATTCAAGTAATATATATATTTGTGAAGCTAACATATCACCTGAAATAAATATATAAGTCGAATTTATAATCTCATGCTTTTGTTGCCAATAGAGGTCGCTAAAGTCAGTACAATTTTGAGGCAAAACTGTTTTAAGGTAATACGATTTTTAAAGTGTTACAAAAAAAATTGCCAAAAATTCATTTTAAATTGAATAACTCTGAAACTTGCCACATTTGCTTACCATTATATGCCCTAATAGCTGAAATAACTCTTGAAAATGATTTATTTCCGAAAGGTGACTAGTTCCATCGAAACATTTGCGACTTTTTTATTGGAGTTCAAAAAATTACTAAAGTTTGATAGAGTCAAACAAAAAACTAAAAAAGAACGACTATTTTTTTTATTAGCGAATTTGGTTAACTTTGAAGTGTTCTAGTAGAATCTAATCTGTAAAAAAATTGCATTGTTTTTTGCCGGAAATGTAGAAATTGTACGATTTTGTAAAGCCATATTTTTAAAATTTTAAAAAATTTTGCAGAACCTTATATATATGGTATGGAAAAAATTTAGCAAAATTAATGTATGTAGTTACTTTTTCTCTCATGCTGTAGGAAATTAGCCTAATTATGCTAAAATATACAGTTTTTATTAATATGTGACAAATACTAACAAAAAAACATACATGTAATACTAACTTTTTTAGGTGAGACACATAAAATTTTACAAAGTTTGACAAAATTTAAAAATAAAAACAAGAAAAAACGACTATTTTTATACTCAGCTGTACTAGTACACAGAATATTATAGTTTTAATCACATAACGGTGGATTGTAACAGAGTGAAATAATCGAGATAGATATAGACTTATGTATATCAAAATGATCAGGGTGAAAAGAGAAATCGATTGAGCCATGTCCGTCCGTCCGTCCGTCCGTCCGTCTGTCCGTCCGTCCGTCTGTAAACACTCTAACTCGCGCAAAAATTGAGATATTTTGATGAAATTTGAAATGCAAGTTGGTACCGAGACCGGGACGGTTGGTATTGAAAATGGGCGAAATCGGACCATGACCACGCCCACTTTTCCTATATAGAAAAAATCGGAAATTTGGTATCTCAGTCACTAATATAGCTGGAGCGATGAAATTTTACCCACGTGTTGAGCTCAGGCCCCTAGGAAGAAATTTGATGACAGTTTGGAAAATGGGCGGTGCCACGCCTACTTATTAAGGGGCAAACATTTAAAGTTTTATGAGTCATAAATCAGAAACCGTTGAAGATATATCGATGAAATTTGGTACGCGTGATATACTTACATAGTCAAATGTTTGGACGAAAAATTGCCAACATCGGTTGACGGCCACGCCCACTTTTATATATGGGAAACATAAAGTGACCTAATAAAACATTTTAAGCGATATCTCTGTCAAATATAAAGATATATCATTGAAATTTTAAAGCAGGAGTCCAACTGCGGACATAAAACAAAAAACAGAAAAATTTTGGCAAATGGGCGTGGCACCGCCTCTTTTTATAAACAGGAATATACGAGATTTCTGAGCCCATAAATCGACAAATGATTTATATATATGACTACACTTGGTGTGTACACTTTTATTACATGTGGTAGTACATGTTGAAAATTTTAGCGAAATCGGTTGACGACCACGCCCACTTTTATATATGGGTATTATAAAGTGACCTAATAAAAACATTTTAAGCGATATCTTTCTCTAATGTAAAGATAATTCATTTAAATTTTGTGGTATGATTTCTACAATAGACCGGAAACAACAAATAGAAAAATTTTGAAAAATGGGCGTGGCACCGCCTCTTTTTACGCAAACGGATATACGAGATTTCTTAGCCTATAACTCGACAAATAATTGAGATATTATGACGAAACTTGGTTTATACACTTTTATAACATGTGTTAATAGCCACGCAAAAATTTATTGAAATCGGTTTATGACCACGCCTACTTTTTAAGAAAGATATTTCTGGAACACTCTTTGGGAATTTGTAACGTGACATCTTTGTAACTCATAAAGGAATGAAATTTTGCACAAAGAATAATATTCATATGCTTAGTTGGATGACTGATAAAAATGTTGAAAATGGGCGTGGCTACGCCCACTTTATGTGGCACTCGCTTTATGTAAAATGCGCCGTGTTTCCATCAAACGCAAACAAACAATGAAAGCATACAGCTGAGTATCTAATGTTCGATTCCACTCGAACTTAGGCTTCCTTACTTGTTTTATTTTAATTTTCGATTCTATGCTAGGAGGTATTGCTACCAAAAAAGAAAAAGTTTCAAAAATTATGCCGGAAATCGCTAATTTAGTACTTTATTTAACATCCCAAAAATTTTATTTTTACATGGAAAAATTTTATAATAAAAAAGTATTTCTGTGTTAACTCTAATAATATTGCGCTTTTTAAAGTTACAATTTGATATGTGCCAAAATAATATTGATATTTTGCAATAAAATAGTGCATTAAACTATAACAACAAACATATTTTCTGAACAAATTTAAGAGTAATTTTCTTTAGAACCATTTTTTGCAATAACTAACGGGAATAGTCCATCCTTGATTTTAAAAGGATAAATATATATGTTATAGTAAGTTTTTAATGTATTGTGATTACATGTTAATCCAAAATTTACTTTTTGTAAAAAAGGATATATGGGAGGTAGTCATGTCCTTGCACTGAAAAGGACGAAACTTCTCACCTAGTTTAAAAACATAATTCCATAAACATACACCAAAATTCATTTCATTCTGTTTGAAATTGAAGTTGAAATCACAATTTTAAAATTAAGGATATATGGGAGGTACTTATATCCTTTCACATAAAAGAACGAAAGTTATAACCTAGTTTAAAAGCATAATTCTATAAAGATATGCCAAATTTGATGTCATTCTGTTTGAGATTGAAGTTGAAATCACAACTTTAAAATCAAGGACATATGGGAGGTAGTCATGTCCTTGCATCGATTTGGCCAAAACTTCGTTTTTTAAGCTTCGTTAATTAAGCTTAGAGTTGCCATACTGCTACATTTTTTTTATTAAAAAAAAATACAATTTAGCAAAATCCGAGATAAAAAATAGGTTAGGTTAAGTTGGCCAAGATTTGGTGATTTAAATAAAAAGTCATTAATCATTAAAAAAAAACTGTTAGTGTTGCCATCTATTTCGAAAAATATTCGGTAAATTTAATTAATGAAATATTTGTTTTGGGAAATTGTTTCGGCATCAATAAACACGAAACACCTCACTTTCAGTCAAAAATATTGTTTAGTTGAGTTGCCACCTATTTGAAAGTTCCAAATCGAATGAAATTGATAAAATAAATAAAATATTGCCATATTTGCCACAAATTATATTAACTAAAGAAGTTTTATTGCAAAAAATGTTTTGAGTAGGGTTGCTACCTGATTGTAAACTATCGATTTTACTATCAAATAAAACAAACTGCGTTTAATCCGAAGCTGAGGAAAAAAGGCTTACAGAAAATTTGGCTTAATAGGATTGCCACCAATTTTGAAACTTTACAATTAATTAAAATATATAAAATAAATGACTCATTTCAATATTTGCATTAAATTAAAGGTGGTAAGCATTATGTATAATAGCATTATAATTTTAGGAGAGTAGCCACTTGTTAGAAAATTTTCAATTTCATTGATTAATAAAATAAATACATAAGTTATATTAAACAAATAAGGTAATACAACTAAGATGAGTAAAACGACTTTAAAAAAAATTAAAATTGCAGGGTTGCCACCTGTTGGAAAACGAAGTTGATAATTTTGAATTAAATTGATAAAATAAACGGAACATGGCAATATTCGCATCAAATTAAGAAAAATTAAGAAATGTTATAGCACTCTATATTTTAAGAAGAGTTGCCAGCTGTGTGAAAAATTTTTAATGGACTGACCAAAACAATAAATAAATTTTTGCATAATGCATATAACCAAAATATTTGTTTGAAAATTTTAATTTCAATTATATTATTTTAGCATTAATTTAGTAAAAAGATGGGCATGAGATTTAGCAGATGTTGAAAGTTTGCTGCTGTCAATTTGTAAAGGCTTGGCAACTTGTTGAAAAATTGGAATTAAATTGAATAATGAAATAAAAACTTTTTGTATACACTCATAGAATAACAAATAAATGTAGTTTTAGAAGACACACAGCCAAAAATTAATTTTGAGCAAAGCTGTCAATTTTGGCAATTATTAAACTTACTTAAAATAATAGCTGCTAGCAGCTGACTATTAAAGAAGTCTCCAACCAAACTTGACTTGTCTTAATACGTACCAATATTTTACTATTTATCTACACCCACACACACACAAAGCCAACTACCTCCATATCTATCTAATTAGCAGCTGTCAACCTTGATTTTCTTTCGAAATTACTCAAAGCAGGACAATTTCTACAACAATGAAATAAACAAAAAGTATCAAGTCGTTGAATGAAAAATGTTTCATTTTATAAAACTCAATTTGGCAGGTTTCAAAGCGGAAAAAACATCAAACTAAGTAATGCGCGAGTGATTGATGGTGACAAAAAAGGGCGTACAAAAAGAGTTCGTAATACATACACACACACATACATTTTAAATGCACCAATATTAGCTCATTTTTTTCGCTTGTCAATCCGTCAGTACATTTCAGTCATTTTTCATTGACTTAAACTACAAATTTACACACAAAAAGTTAAATTGTACGCATTCATTTGAATTAATGCCAATTTTTCGCACGTATTTTCAGCATTTATTACTCACCTTTTTTGCTGCTCGCCTTTATGTCACGCGCTAATGGCTTGTTTAACCTTTTGAATCGCATGAAGTTGGCAAAAGGATTAAGACAAATTTTCATGACTCGGCGGGATTTCGAATAAAACGTAGCAAGCCATGATAATTGTAAAGCTCATTAATTATCTTTAAATGTGGTATGTATGTATGTATGTATGCATGTATGTATGTATTTATGTATGTATGTATGTATGTGATAGTTTTAATGCTTAGCTACATGTGAAAGAGGAAATGTTTTTAAATTACAGTCAGTCTGCAACTGTGCACGTTAAGATTTATCGGGTTGCGGGGTTTCAGCTTATCATCAACTTCAAAAAGGAATTGATGGAATTAATTGAGTTACTTCATGCTGCCCCGTCAATCGATTTGTCAGCGTGTACGTGATAATTTGATAAAAGTTATTTGATATTGAGATTTAGGAACTGGTAAACAAAAAGTTAATTTGAACTCAATTTCGACAGCTATTTGAATGCTTTTTTTAATTTTATCTACTATTAAATATTAATATATATGACAAAGTTCTTAATACACATACTCTATACCCATCTCCTATTCCCAACTTAAGCGATTTTTATATACTCCTGACACAGCCCAATTATAACAAAACCGCTTAGGCTGTTAGTGTTTTTGTTGCTAAAATTAAAGCAAATTTTGAAAAGCAAACCACTGAACCGATAAAGTAGAAATCTGCAGAAAAAGGTCTGGCACTGACTGAGCATTAAATTGTTGTGATTTTGCCAAAAGGCAGTGGCTTTGTTAATTTTTGGGAAATATAAAAAAAATTCAAATGGCAGCGTTTTGCTTGCGGAGTGTATGTATAGATGTGTTTTTCTTAGAGATATATGTATATGAGCTTTTAAAAATGCAATTTTGTATAGCAACACACATAACTATATACATATATGTATGTATGTACGTGCAACTTTCTTTGAAGAAAGGCTCATATCAAAGCAAATATTCGCAAATATGAATATACATACATACACACCCTTACGTTTTACGAAAGCACTGTTGGCCCCTGGCGACAGCAAAGAAATCTGTTTTCGAAGAGCCCAACCAACAACCATTTCGCTGTGGGAAATCTTCACTGTTTTTGATCAAGTAGATGTAAATTCATTCATGCCTTAAATGAATATGCAAAAAAAAAATAATAATAATTGTGCATTGACAGCGCATGAAAAAGGAAAAAAAGACACAGTTATATGGCTTTGAAATATTTTAATATTTTGGCAAGCCCACGCTGTTCTTTTCTTTAAACATTTTCTGCCATAAAAATAATAATATTTCCTTTATGTATTTTCTCTCGCTCTCTACTTAATAATATCCCAGCGGCGAACATTGCCTAGCACACTACTTCTCCCCAATCATGTATACCATGGTAGAAAAATAGAAGGTAAAATCACTTATTGACGTAGGCAGCCATCTTAGCCATTTGACTTTTATTGAATTTATGATATTTCATTGAAATCATGCTACCAGAGTAAACAGCAGCAAATGTTTTTTGGGCCGAAATCTGAAGTTTGTGAAAATAAATTAATTTATTTTCAAAAAAAGCAATTGTGATTTGTGCAAACTAAATAAATAAATAAATTTACTTTCATACGCGTAATTTGTGAAAAAAGATTTGAAAAATGAGCTGCCTCTTCAGGGGATGCGAAAATACCGTGCACTTTTGCAAAGGCTCAGCGGTGAAGTTTTTTAGGTTTCCAGCAATTCCGTTTATAAGGAATCAATGGCTTCAAGCGTGCCAAATAGAGGAAGTTGATCTTCCAAAGAACCCGTTGATGTGCTCAGTGCATTTCGGTGCTAGCGATATTAGTAGCACAAACAACAAAACGTTATTATCGAAATGTGTACACTCTTAAAAATTTTCGTGTAATTTTGCATACAAAAAGGTAGGTTACTTTTTTCCTACCTTATTATGCGCAAAATCGCACACTGAAAATTTCAACAGATAAGCTGTTTAAATTTAAACAATAAAAGTGTAAAGCCTACACAAACAATCTTTAAATCTAAACACCAATCGAGTAATAAATTCTAATTTCGCATATACATAAGTTAAACAAAATTACCAATGCACTATGTAATTTTACCCCACTCAATTGTAATTTCGCGCACGATATTTGAAATTACAATTTCTGTATGCAATTTTAATCCAAAATGCGTGTAAAATCGCATGATATGCTCACTTTTGCTGAAAAGTGCGTAAAATTTCGTTTAGAACTGTAAATTGCACACTTGTAGTGTAAATCTACGAAAAAAAATGTAATTTTCAACTAAAAATTACATATATTTTGGTAGCATATTTACACGCAGTTTTTAGAGTGTAGTGCCAAGTTATAATGCGAAAACAAAGTATGGACGCAATAATTAAAATGTGCATAAATCTTAATAAAATATGTATTTTTTAGAGTGAAATTAGTGGAAAGCTTTGTGAACAAAAATCTCAAAGCTGTAGATACGTAAGTGCTTTATAAACAAACATGTAATTCAAAATATCTCGAAGACATCCTGATTAAAAAAAAGATTACAAAAACAAAAAATGAAAAAAATTACAACTTAAATGAGTTTAATAAAGAACTTTAAAATATACCTTCTTGTTTCCTTTAGATAATGGGTCAGAATTTTTCAAATCAGCACAAAAAAATTTTTTTTCTTTGATTTTTATGATTCGTGTCTTAATCGATAGGTCTCCGTGTCAAGAATTAGTTCCCGAAATATTTTTGCAAAATGAACATTTTTGCAATAGTTATTCGCCAAGAAAGTTTTACATCAACTTCTTTAAAAGAAATTATTGTTAATCGACGGTACGAATAAATTTAACGCGAACTACGCCAAATTTTAGGTAATTATGCATATTTTAAAATAGTTTTTGAAAAAAATTAAAAAAAAAATTTTCTGTATCCTTTTTAAGGATAATTGTTGTTATCAATGTTCTCCGCCTAGGAAGAATTCGGAAAAAATATTGTAGATGTAATGATGCATCGTAAGCTGAATTCCGAAGAAAAAAAGATGGGGACTCTTACCGTTTAAATGCAAAATGCGATTGAACGATTCCCCTCTTCAGCTTAGTAACATTACACTACTCTAAAATTATTAATTTGAAATAATTCCAAGAGATTCAGGTATAGGGGAGTTGGTCCGGTCTTCCTGATCTCAAAAATTGTTTTCTTTATATTTTGTATGGTCAGTTTTCGAGATAACGGTAAATTTTTGCAGTTTTGGGTATCACTACATTCAAACCTATTTTTCGCTAAGGTTGCAAGTGCGATAACCGCAAGCAGTACCTTGTTAGAAACATAATTAAAATACGCTTCTAACGACATGCAACTTGCAGTGATTGAACAAACCCTTGCTCGTCAAAATCAGAATTTTGTTGGATTTTCTGATTCATTTTTTTATTCAAATATTTATCGTTTTTATAAAAAGGATTATGCACAGTATACACAGTAGATTCTCTACATTACAAAGTTTTGGCAACGGTTGTTATGAACGAGTGGTACGATCGAGTTCCAACTAAGGTCATGGTTTACTAGAAACGAGTGCTTAAAGCATTCTTTTCGATTTATGCTCCTCTAGTGAGCATTTAATTACCTACCACTTTTTTACATTTTCTGGCTCACTTTTTTCATTTATCCTTTTACGATCTACTTACTATCAACTGTGACCATAGTTGGAACTCGATCGTACCACTCGTTCATACCAACCGTTGCCAAAACTTGTATACTGTGCATAATCCTTTTTATAAAAACGATAAATACTTGAATAAAAAAATGAATCAGAAAATCCAACAAAATTCTGATTTTGACGAGCAAGGGTTTGTTCAATAACTGCAAGTTGCATGTCGTTAGAAGCGTATTTTAATTGTGTTTCTAACAAGGTACTGCTTGCGGTTATCGCACTTGCAACCTTAGCGAAAAATAGGTTTGAATGTAGTGATACCCAAAACTGCAAAAATTTACCGTTATCTCGAAAACTAACCATACAAAATATAAAGAAAACAATTTTTGAGATCAGGAAACCGGACCAACTCCCCTATACCTGAATCTCTTTGAATTATTTCAAATTAATAATTTTAGAGTAGTGTAATGTTACTAAGCTGAAGAGGGGAATCGTTCAATCGCATTTTGCATTTAAACGGTAAGAGTCCCCACCTTTTTTTCTTCGGAATTCAGCTTACGATGCATCATTACATCTACAATATTTTTTCCGAATTTTTCCTAGGCGGAGAACATTGATAACAACAATTATCCTTAAAAAGGATACATAAAATTTTTTTTTTTAATTTTTTTCAAAAACTATTTTAAAATATACATAATTACCTACCATTTGACGTAGTTCGCGTTAAATTTAATTGTACCGTCGATTAACAATAATTTTTTTTAAAGAAGTTGATGTAAAACTTTCTTGGCGAATAACTATTGCAAAAATGTTCATTTTGCAAAAATATTTCGGGAACTAATTCTTGACACGGAGAGCTATCGATTACGACGCGAATCATAAAAATCAAAGAAAAAAAAATTTTTTGTGCTGATTTGAAAAATTCTGACCCTAATCTGAATTCTGCCTTTCTGCTTCACCAAATTTTTGCTTGTATTGTACTCCTTCTCTTCCCTTTCTATAAGATGGAAGTGAAAAAGAACGAGCAAAATGTAAAGAAAAAATTTGTTCGGACATAACGATGACTCCAGCCTTACTTCTTTGTTAAATGCTCTGTCTGTTGTATTGCGTAAAGCTTTGTATTAAATATTCGAGCCAAATACTTCCCACTTTTCACATCCCTTATAATAATATATGACTTTCTTTGATAATTTCTGAGCTTTCTGCAACTAAAACTAAAATTACCAAAATTTTCTTAAAAAATCTCCATTTTTATATTTGACCAATATGGCAGCCTCACTCATAATGTTTACAAAAAAAATACTTCAGAAAAATTCAATAGCCGTCAAAAAGTTTAAAGTGAAATTACCTTCTGAATTTTTATAACATGATGTATACTACACAGAAGGTGCAATACAAACTACGTAGCTTACAATGTGTATGAAAAAGTAATTAGTGTTCACCAAAATGAATTTTGTTAATTTTTCTGTTTTTCTTCAAATTTCTTTCTTGCTGCGTTGCTATGTATAATAAATTCGGAAATACCATAGAAAGAAAATAACAATCACATTGAAGATTTTTTTTGTTTCAAATTCGTTTCTGAATCAAGTTTGATAGAATAAAATCGTTTAAAATTGTATAAAACAGATCTAAGTGCTAAAAAAATGCACCACTTCTTCATGGACGTTCTCCCTATGTAGATACATATATTGGATTATTGGCGGATTTCGGTGTTTTCTTTTGGTGTTTTATGTGGTTTTTTCTTGATTTTCCCTAATTTTGTACGTTTCCTTACATTCATACATATATACCAATGACAATCCCAGCATAAATTGGCTGGGCAAGCCTATGTGTAAAGCAGTCATTAGCCATTTGTGTAACTCTCTTTTCTGTATTATCTGAAAGTCATTGCATATGTACATATGTTTAGTGGAGGTACTGGTGGTTTTTAAATTCGAAAAGTCTAGTTACAGCTTACAATTTAAATCGAATTGTATTCAGTCCGCCTACTTTCATCCTAAAAGTTAAGCGAAGGTAGATTTGATCTGCCTACATACAGCTTACAATGCGAGCGGAATTGTATTCAGTCTGCCTACGTTCACCTTACAAGGTAAACGAAAGAAGATTCGATCTGCCTGCCTACAGCTTACAATATAAACGGATTTGTATTCAGTCCGCCTACGTTCATCTTACTAGTTAAGCGAAGGTAGATTCGATCTGCCTACCTACAGCTTCCAATGTAAACGGAATTGTATTCAGTCCGCCTACGTTAACCTTACAAGGTAAGCGAATGTAGATTCGATCTGCCTACCTACATCTTACGATGTATGCTAGTTAGTGATATGCTCATTGGAAGAACACTTCAAACTTAATCGATTCTGTAAGCAATATTTTCGTCGCTGGGATGTGAAGTTAATTCGAAATGTATTCCCCTATGATTTATGTTTTCTCTTTTTCCTCTTAACTCATGTTTGGGGTCACAGTGAAGTTGATATATTTGAATTGACTTTCTAGAACCATGAAGATCTATAGCCGATTTCATCACTTGAGATATCTCATTGTTTTTTTAAAGGACGCTCTGGATCCGTTTATTTCAAAGCGCGTACAGAGTGGTCGCTCCTCAAAGACATGTAATGAGCCGCAACATTCTTTGAAATTGGCTATCAAATCTAATCCATAAAAGTGCAACTCTTATCTTTCTAAGTAATTTCTTTGATTTTTTAAATTTTTTACTGAAGTGTACTCATCAGTTTCCTCCATTCTTCCTCTATTTTTTTTTTTTTGTTTTACAGTCTACTCTAAACACATAAGCATAAATTGACTACTTCACACAAAAATATCACCACACCCAATCAAATTAATAACAGTCCATAGACGCGGACAGACAACTTTCTTCAACTCAAAAATCATAGAGACATCACTGCCTGTCCTAGGCATGAACGAGCTGTGTATGGATGTAGATAACTAGTTAGTGTAGGTAAGATAAAAAACCTTCACAAAAAAAAAAAGAAAAATTGCCTAGAAAACAGTTACTTGCCGAAAATTTTCAATTTGGTGCTTTTTACAAATATTTTTTACCAGAAAAAAACTCAAGTGAGCAAAGCGAAATGGCGAATTGTAATATTGTTTGGGGCTTGTCACCAGCAAAAAGGTATTAAAAAGTGCATAAAAAATAGAAGGAAGAAGAAGAAGTAGAAGACAAAGACGGTGACTGACAGCTAACGAGTAAGTAAAAGTGGACAAATTATGCCCAAAAAAATTAGATGACTTAGGCTTAAAGTGGCTCTAAATAGTCATGAGCACGTACATACATGCATGTGTATGGCTGGAGTGGAGTATCTACATACATATCTTCATAGTGCTGTTGGCACTTTGCGCGAAAGTAAATTGGAATTTGCCAGCAGCAACTTGAACTTAACGGATTTGCAAATAGAATTTTTCACATTTTTCTTGTTTTTTTTTTTTTGGGCATGCATACTTTATAGCGTTTTCTTTTCTACGCAAAAGGGTTGTCATGGCGAAGCGCAATAATAGCTCAGATTTGCACTACACCCTGTCGAATTGCCGTCCTCTTCGTATTCAGTGCAGCCCTTCACATATGTATGTACAATAGAATACACTCTAAATGTCACAATTGTGTATACTTTAGCTTTTCTGGTATGACGCAATCTATATAATACATATTATGTGTGCTAGAAAGAGACATAAAAGGTATACTTTTTATTCGTTATTGTTATTGATCAGCTGTTTGACAGGGTCATTGTATGCCCCGTCGATAGCACAGAGGGCAAGAAATCTTGCCCTTTCGAATTTTTTTAGGATTGCCCTTTGAGAAAAGATAGCGATGTGGACTGCGATGATTGCACTCATTTAACAAAAGAACACAACTTTTTGAAGGCACTACATGAGTGCGACATTTTTGTGTAGAAAAGAAAACGCTATTAGTGTTTTGGATTTTCGTTGTTGCTCTTTTTTATAAATTTGGCGTAGGAAAAAATTTTGTTCGACTTTGAAGCAAAAGAAACTAGATAACTGCGAGATTTTTTTGACTTTTGTAAGACAAATTTTAAGCTTTAAACTTCCCAATAAACATTTTTCTTCATTTTCAATTTGAGGTTCATTTGAGAAGTAACCCTATTTTCAAATATGAAACGTTTGTTATCAAATGCACCTCAAATTTCTCCTGATAGAATTCTCAAACAAAAAGGCTCATTTTTAGTATGGGATTTTGGGCTGCTTCTCAATTTGATAAATTCCATTTCCTCAAACCCATTTCAAAGGTGGTACGAAATGGAATGCAATAAATAGGTGTATGTATGTATTACATATATGTACTCTAGAGTGCAGAAAAATTGAGGGATAGTGAGAGTGGGAGAGTTTGTGGTGTAAGCGCAGAAATGGAATGGAATAAATAGATGTATATATGTATGTATTACATATTTGTACGCTTATGTGATGTTTTTCATTTACCCGTGCGGGTGAATTTCGCCGGTGCCTTTTGTACAATTATATGAGTATATTAATATCTTTTTTAATATATGTACATACACACATATCGGAAACCAACTACATATGTTTTTATTAAATTTTGTGTAACTTCACAAAAAGCCACAAAGAAATAAAATAAGAGTAAGAAATACAGAATCATTATTACACACAATCATTTTCAACCATCATCATTTTAACCGTTAAGGGACTGCTCACTAGTGATGAGCGATATATCGCAAACGGTGATTTTTTCACTATGAATAAAAAATCGCAAATCGCAACTGCGATCACTTTTTCAAAATAGCAGTTCACTACTTATTGGGAACTGCTATCTATGTACCAAATAAGCAGTTCACCCAAAGAGCGTATATGGAATGTACGCTCTTTGGTTCACCTATGTGAATCGCAATCGCAAAAGCATTATAAATTTCTTTTTGTTTATACTTTTGAGCAGACCACATACGTATATAGAAATATAAAAAAAAAAATAATTATTGAATTTACAATTTATCTTTGAAAAATGTTTACAAACAGCGAAATTACTGCGGAATACGTTGTTATTGCTATCATTTTGTTAACATAAAATGAAGACAGGTTATATCGCTCAGAAAACGCAAAATTAATCTCTCCGGATGATTTTATAGCAGTCCATGCAATCGCAATAGCAGTTTAAAATCGCAGTGATTTAAAAATAGCAATCACAGAAATCACAGATATCGAAAAATCGCAGTTTCTCTCATCTCTACTGCTCACGTAGAACAACGAACGCGGACTGAAATTTGCAAACACACAAAATTTCTTCGTTCCTTCAAACCTTCACATCTTGAAATTCGTGAAATAGTACAAAATACGAAACAATTTTTTTTTTTCAAATGTGTTGTAAGTTAATCTAAAATTGATAAACAATGTTTGATGAACAGTTGAAAATATGTTTATTTGCAAATGATATATATGCTGATTCTCAACTTTAGAAACAATATTTTCTCAAACGTTTGATAATTTATTTTTCAGTGTTTAATGGGTTACTAAAAGTTCAACAAAATTGGGCGCTTCATTAACTAAACATTTCTTCAAATTTAAGTTAAAACACATCAAATTGCATTCTTTATAGAAAGAGTTGCTCTTAAACAGAAGGCGAATACTACCCGCCATTGTCAGTCTCTCCCAAACTCAAGTTCAACATCACTTGCCCTAACGGAAGCACTAGAAAGATGCAATCAAAATCCAAACTAATAACACTTCAAGCTTCATTCCACAAAAGGTTAAATGGCCTTTCGTTGTACTCAAACTCTTTTATGCTTAAAAAAATGCTTGCCGTCGAACAGAGAAAAGAAGGAAGAGAGCAAAAGCAACTCAGCGTGGAGTCATGTGAAAGCGAGTAGATATGCATCCGGTAAATGCTTTTGTTATGAATTTCGGGATGTCCGCTATAGAATCTGATGTGAGTTTGCTTGTACTTAAGCGCTTTCATACCAAAAAATTCTTGTTGTTGCTGTTCGTGCATTGCCAAAATGTGATGATGCGGTTGCTGCGTTGATGCCAATGAATGTTGAATGTAACGAAACAATTGAAGTCAATTTTAGTTTCATTTCTATGTACACAGCATTTCTATGCATTACTGCAGTTGAGTTGACTTGAAGGCGATATGTGTGAGTTCAACACATGTGTAGAGAGTCTCTACAAGGGCTGTGTTGATGACATATGTTACATATAGTAAGCTACGCTAGAATGTATGCAAGTACGAAGGTTGTTTTATTTACTTTTCCTTCTTTATCTCGTTCTTTTTTCTTTTGTTTATTGCATTTCTCCGAAAAACAAATTACACGGTGCAACAATTTTCATTTTTTTTATGGAGTTATAGATATTATAGTGAATAATTTACTAGAACACTGTAACCCACTAGCGATTTTCAAAATGCCATTTTTCGAAGTTCTGGAAAAAGAGTTCAATAGTTCTCTTTCAAGAGGGAACTAGAATGTTAAAATGTTCTAAAACCTGCATGCTCGTTTAATTTTACGATATATGTACAAAAGACATATTTTTCTTCCATATGTATTTTTACCCTTTTTGCATGTGTGTATACCAAAACCCAGTGACGGACGCTTCAAACATACCGGAAAGCCCGGTTTACCTAAATATTTTCGTTCATTTAATTTTACGAATTTCTTTAAAATCTGTTTATTTTACGCTTGGCATATGTTTACTATTTAAGTTCTTCAATGTGTTTACTACTAAACTGTACAATGTTGTTGCACAGTGTTTATCTCTGTCTGCGTATTTTTCGTTGGCTTCTTTGTTTGTTTGTTTGTTTGTATCACAAATTTTTGCACTGTCGCATCTGTGTATCTGCTCGTGAAAACATTGTTAAAGTTAAGTGTTAGTTGTTGTTCTCACATTGTATTACTTTTACATATACATATATATGTATGTTTGTATGTACATATGTATGTATGTACATAAGTAAATTATTTGTCTTATTATTTTCGTGAAAAGAAGTTTTATTTTGCAAGCGAGGGAGTCAAGTCAGCATTTTTCTTTCCATTTTTTGCCTTTTTGATTTTTCTATCAAACTTAGTATTTTGTTTTCCAGCAATTTTAGTGTTCTGTTTGTTTGTTGGTTTGCTGTTTTCTACCATTTTTTCGCAGAATGTGCTAAATCCACACTTAGAGTATCCGATAAACATATATGTATACATAAGATCTAAACATATGTACATACATTCACGTATGCCAGGAAATTTGTGTCATAAAGTGAAAGTGAAAGTTTTTCTGAAATTTGCTACAGATAAATAGAGACTGTGGGTGAGCGAGGCAGTTGCGTAAACATTTTTTCCGTCTTAATTTGACCTTTACTTCAAAGTAAACACATTTTTGTTTGTTAGACATTTTTTGTTAACTTTTGCAATAATAAGTGTTGAAAAAGCTTTATTGCTTGACTTTTATAGGCTATTATTCTCTAGTTTAAAAGCAATAAAAAATGTCAAAAATTAGACAAAAATGTGCGTAATTGGCAAACAATTAGTTAAATATTGCGTGTTTTTTTTACTAATTGGATAACTTTTGAGAGAAACTGATAATGTACCATTACTTAGAGTGTGATGCGACCTGCAGTATCAGCAGAAGTCTGTAGCCCTCATACAACGAGGTGTTACAGAACACTGTGCTATTTGTACCCACGCGGCCCAACTGGGTTTAGGCCATAACACTCTATGTCGCAGCTGTTATCTTCCTGGAGCGCAGGAGATGGTGGAGTAGCTATAGAATGAAATTCCCTTTGTTCGAAAAACTCTTGGAACTCAAGCATTTGCGGTCTGAGGGGCTTCTTAGGTAACTAAACTCAAGAGGATGGATATATGGCGTAAGACCTGCTCTGTTACCGAATTGATATGTTTCTTTAATCTGTTCTTCTGTTTTTTAGTCAAGGGTTGTGGTATCAAAATTGCGTTTCGGCGCTAATTGAAGTCATTGGGACTCGCAACGCTAGCCAACAAACCGTGATGCGTCCGTGTAAAGGTTGCAAACTTCTGGCAAACGCTTCTACCTAGCCGATACTAAGAGATATATCGTCGTTTAGACAGCCTAAAGGAAACTTTTATAAACGTCTAATCGACAATTGTGCCAAAAAGGATATTTGCCAACCATGAATTCCTGATTACCAGCTCTTTCGATCCATGCCGAAATTTTGGTCTGGGCTCTGAAGTCGTAAAGCTGGGTGTCAGAAATTCGAATATAATTTAAATTGCGCAAGTGTCGGTTAAGCAGTTGTCAAAGCTTCACTAAGACGGTTGACGATATGTCCATACAGCAAGATAAAGAGAGAGAGAGGGATGAAGATAATGCAATAAATACCGATCAGATCTGGAGAGTGCGATTGCTACCGGATTATTCAAATCGCCTACCTCCGAAAAAGCTTCTCACAAGAATACAATATCTATTCGGAGACGGCATAAAATTCTGAATTGGTGAGAAAAAGGCTAAAAATCACGCCTGGTATAGCGAAGCTCGCAAGGAACATAACTCCATTTTAGCATAACATGAAAGTGGGCTATCTTTTTGAACGCTATTAGAAGTTTTTGATGGTTCATACATAATTTCAAATTTTCTTTATATTGCTCACTCTGCTTTCTATTATAAAATTTAAATAGATTTTATTTCTACACACGTGCTCCAAATTCCTTACCACTTTGTGGAAAAATGGTATAGAAAAAATTTGCAAAAAATAAATGTCAAAAAAACCGCTAGAAGGGGAATGCAAAGCCACATTATTTAAATGTTCAAAAGGGCTGTGCGCAATTTGATAATGCATACAATTTTGCACAAAAGCAAATCTTTTACTTTCTACTTTTATTTATTGTTGACGTTACCTTCCCAGAGAAGCATTTTAGAGCTTTGAAAAGAGGAAAAAAATGTCTAAATGATTGTGAGTCATATGTATGTATGTATGTATATGTACGCATGTATTCATTAAAGAAAGTTACATTAGGGTAGTACTTTGAAATGTTTATATTCGCAGGTTCTCGCAAACACTTGCGGCTACATATCGTCGTTTAAAGTGCATTTTTGCGTAAGAGGTATTTTCATTTTCGAGTAAGGGACATTTTTGCCAAAAATGAGATTTTCCAACCCTGAGTTACTGACGCTCAGCTCTACCGATCCATACCAAAACTTTGCAATTCTAACAACAAAAACGCATAATAACAGTAAATTTCATAATCGCTTATGAAGAGTATTGTTAAAATTTGGCAGCATTACCGCGTATAATTTCAGTTCATTCATACAAGCGAAGTTATATGTTATTAGATAAATAAATTAAATGGCCAATTTATATGAAAGGGAGCAAAAGTTAAATATTTTAAACAAATAATGTCAGGCAAATATCAAGCTGGTATTATTTTAAACAAATTAAATGAAGTTTCTAATTGGTAAGCTCTGATACTACGTTTTTTTGCTACAATCTTTACAATTTTCCCAACCAAATTATGACTAAAGGTATCAAAAATTAAAAAAACAAAACAAGAAAGGAAGCCTCAGTTCGAGTGGAGCCAAATATTGTAAGCTTTCATAGTTCTTTTACGTTTGCTGGAAACACGGTGCAATCTATATAAAGCCCGTGCCGCATAAAGTGGGCGCAGCCACGCCCATTTTGAAAATTCGTATCAATAATCCGACTAAACGTATAAATATTCTTGTTATTATAAAATTTCATCCTTTTATGACTTTTATTTACAGAGATGTCACGTTACAAATTTCTGAAGGGCATTCGAGAAATATTTTTACTAAAAAGTAGGCGTGGTCATAAACTGATTTCACTAAAATTTTGCACATATACTACCGCAAGTGGTAGAAATAAGCCCACCAATTTTCGTCATAATATCTCAATTATTTGTCGAGTTATGGGCTCCGAAATCTCGTAGATTCCTTTGTCTAATAAGAGCGGTGCCACGCCCATTTTCCAAAATTTTTCTGTTTATGGTCTTCTATCTATCGTGGTACAGTAGACGCTCACAAATTAGAACCACTTTGTTTTTAGGGTGATTCTAATTTCTGAAAAATTATAATTCCTGGACGTTTTTTTTTTTTGTTTCAATAAAACCTTAAAATTTAAGTCAATTTGCATTGAAAAACTACAATGAAATTTTGTCTTATTCAATTTTATTCCCAAAAACGAGAAAACAAACATATAGATATGCCTGTATACGAAATTTCTTAAAAATATTTAAATCTGTGTATTATTACAGCTGTGTATAAAAATTAATTTATTACATTGCGATAAAAACATGTTTTTTGTAGGCCATGATTCTTATGTGAAAATTTATAAGACATTCAAGTCAGGTTATAAACCAGATTGAACACGGATGTTCGTAATCCAATCCACAAGTCACCTCAAAATTACAAAAAGTAAATATCAAGATTTAAAACACTTAAAACAAGTGATGCCCTACGATTGTCATAGCTTTTATGACAATTTACCACATTTACCTTAAGACTTCTCCAGCAATGTGTAAACAAAATTACGTTTTCTTAATTAAAAATATTAATTTTAGCTTTAAATTTAATATAAGTTTAAGTTTTGTTACTTTTTTTCTTTATAAAATACTAAAAAAAAAGAATTATATTGAACATTTTGCCATTTCATAACCGCTTGTGCGTGATTTTTGTGCCAAATAAAAATTGCACAACCGCACATGAAAAAAAAGAGTCCTAATAATTCAATTTGTTTCTTTTTCTACACTAAGTTGATGTTTTAGCTAACAAACTGATCTACGTAACTATTTAAATTTAAGTTTGTACGCAGAAAGAAGTAACGGTTTTGAAATGAAACAGTTTTTTTGCTCTCCTGTAAAATTCAACCAATGTCCGCTACTCGAAAATGAAAATACCTCTTACGCAAAAATGCACTTTAAACGACGATATGTACATTTGTTTTTGGGCCAACCCTAATATTTATCTCGCTGAACAAAGTTTTGTCGCATTCGCACAAAAGCGGAATTGTAATTTGCAAATTTATGTCCGAAACACATTTCCGCGACAGAGTTATACATGCATGCGTAGTAAATGTATGTAAATTATATACATATATAAATACGCAGAAAAGTATATATGAGTAGTACGTGAAGTACCCATCAACAATGCTGAAATAAAGCACACAAGGGAAGTGAGTGAAATGAATAAAATTTACTGCGCAAATTTGTATAAATGAATTGCATAAATCCCTGATTATTACACCTCTCAGTAGATATTTTATAAGGTAGTCGACGAGTCAACGACAAATTACATGACAAATACACATACATACATGCACATGTACATACGTATGTATATACCCAATAAACACAAAAGCGAGGATGATATCGTGGCGAATTCGAGATGAATTCGCGGAGGTGAATGTAATTTTTCGGACTTGTATCGAGTTCGAGATGGACTCGAGACAAACCAATTATCGCAATAGCATTTATTAATTTTATTAAATCTTGCTTTACATGAAGAAATTCCCTGTTGGACTTTAATCTACACTAAAAAAAAAAATTTCTCTCGATCAAAGACATAATTTTCCTTATTTTGAACACGCGTCCCAATACAAAATTTTCTTTGTTTTGTGTAAATTTTCTCAAAAATGTGGAAAAAACATAAGAAAACATTCAAACAAATTCGGTGCCATGGGGATTTGTATGGGAATTTAATTTCTCAAAATTAAAGAAATCAAGTCTTCAAAACAAGGAAAGTTGGGAATGGAATGGCGCTTAAAGAATTTTTGATTATTTTAATGTATGAATTTTTTCAAAACAAGTATATGAAACCATGGTAACGCATGTAACAACAATATTTTATAAACCTTTTAACATTTTTTAAGGAAAATTTACTCAAAACAAAGATAGTAGTGTTCAAAATAGGTAAACAATTTCTTTGACCCCTCCATATATTTTTTTTCTCTCAGTGTACCATTTAAAACTCTACTCAAGCGACTGAAAAGCTCGGATGATATCGTGGCGAATTCGAGGCGGATTCGCAGAAGAAGATTTTCTAGAATGTATTCGCCAGTGAGCCTAAATCTCGAATCGCCAACGATCCGAGAATATAAAAATGCGCGAATCGCTAATGAGGGGGGACTCGCTTGGGAATTCGGATTCGCCGACCTATTGTCGCGAACTATCGCCGCGATAATATAATCAGAGAAGCGAACTCGTCTCGAATTCGAGGCGAATCCGTTGTGTTTATTGGGTAGGCATTACATGCTTGTAAAAATTGTAGCTAAAGCTTTTATTCATTTGCCTTTTTTTGAAGTTCAAAACTCCAACTCCGTATTATTAAGTATTTTCTATGTGTTGGTAGAATGTGTTATTGTTGCTGTTGTTGCTGCTGTTGCTGCTGTTAATACCTACCTTTTATTAAAAATTTATAATAGATATTTAAGTACACACTGTATACATGTCTCAAGTGCAAACTCATACATTTATTCAGCGGCTTCAGCACTCACTCAACACTCAATTCATCTCGACAAGACAGCTAAGCGCTTCTTCTCACATTCAATTATTATTTTTCCTCACAGCTGCACCAGAGCAGCTGAATTGTCTCATATATTTCATTTGAAGCTATTATAACATTTTATCATTTCATTGCTGTCCGTTTTGTACTTTTGTCTACATGTGAAAGAACAATTAACAAAAAAAGAACAAAAATATATAATTGCAACAAGCGAGTAGATAAGAGAACTATATATATACAGGTAGTAAGTAACCCAATAAACATTATGATATGTGCTGGATTTCGAAATTATAGAGCGAAGGGAGAAAACATCAGATAACAAATATTCCATTTTTCTGAAGGCTGCTGATGTAGGAACGAGATAGTCTCTCGGACTCGCTCCTCACTAATCGAAATAAACTCCGACTTAGAACAATTCCAAAAAAATCTAGATTGTGTAGACCAGGAGCTTTTGACTCAATTGTTTCGATTGTCTAAACGTCGTGGTCTTATCCATCACTATGCTGATTTATTTATTTCTCTAATCGAATAACTTCATCTTAATTCATTATCGTAATTGAGACTTAAGAGAGTTGTTTATTGGGATTAAATATATGCAGTATATTTTTATACTCAGCTGTACTAGTAAACAGAGTATTATAGTTTTAATCACATAACGGTGGATTGTAACATAATGAAATAATCGAGATAGATATAGACTTATATATATCAAAATGATCAGGGTGAAAAGAGAAATCGATTGAGCCATGTCCGCCCGTCCGCCCGTACGCACTCTAACTCGCGCAAAAATTGAGATATTTTGATCAAATTTGGAATGCAAGTTGGTATCGGGACTGGGACGGTTGGGCGAAATCGGACCATGACCACGCCCACTTTTCCTATATAGAAAAAATCGGAAATTTGGTATCTCATCCACTAATATAGCTGGAGCGATGAAATTTTACCCACGTGTTGAGCTCAGGCCCCTATGAAGAAATTTGGTGAAATTTTAGAAAATCGGCGGTGCCACGCCCACTTATTAAGGGTCAAACATTGAGGGTTTTATAAGCCATAACTCAGAATCCATTGAAGATATGTCGATGAAATTTGGTACGCATGATATACTTACTTAGGCAAATGTTTGGACGTTTGTTAAAATCGGTTGACGGCCACGCCCACTTTTATATATGGGTCTTAAAAAGTGACCTAATAAAAACATTTTAAGCGATATCTCTGTCAAATATAAAGATAAATCATTAAAATTTTATGGCAGGAGTCTAGCTACGAACATAAGACAAAAACCGTAAACATTTTGGAAAATGGGCGTGGCACTGCCTCTTTTTAGAAGCAGGACTATACGAGATTTCTTAGCCTATAACTCGACAAATAATTGAGATATAATGACGAAACTTGGTTTATACACTTTTATAACTTGTGTTAATAGACACGCAAAAATTTATTGAAATCGGTTTATGACCACGCCTACTTTTTAGCAAAGAAATTTCTGGAACACGCTTTGGAAATTTGTAACGTGACATCTTTGTAACTGGAAGTCATAAAGGAATGCAATTTTTCACAAAGAATAATATTCATATGCTTAGTTGGATGACTGATAAAAATTTTGAAAACGGGCGTGGCTTGGCACACTTTATGCCGTACTCGCTTTATGTAAAGTACACCGTGTTTCCACCAAACGCAAACAAACAATGAAAACATACAGCTGAGTATCTAATGTTCGATTCCACTCGAACTTAGGCTTCCTTAATTGTTTTATTTTACTTTACTGCTTTCCCAATCCATTAAACGTATCCTGTTGCGCGTATTTGATGAGTCAATGACTCCTTGAATACTCCTCCGCTTATTCATACGAAATTGTCATTTCTTCTACGAGAACGACTAAGGCCTAAATGATTTTGGGGTCCCACGTAGACTCTATAACACAAGAGTCTGCAACTGCTGGCGTACGCCGATGATATCGACATAATAGGCGCTAACGCGACCGCCGTATTATCTGACTTCTCAAAGTTGCATAAAGAGGTTACGAAAATGGGTTTGGCGGTCAACGAGGACAAGACGAAGTACTTCAGGTCATCGCACATAGAAACAGCACGCCTTTATAGCCACGTTACTGTTGACAGCTATTAATTCGAAACTGTTAAGGAGTTCGTCTATTTGGGAAACAACATTAGCACCAAAAATAATGGAAAGTTCTTCGGAGGATTTATGGACTTTTGCGCGTTGGCGAGTATCGACGGAGATTTGACGATGAGCCGTACGAGCTGTACGCAGATATCGAACTTGTTCAGCGAATAAAGATCCAGCGGCTGCGCTGGGTAGATCATATCATGAGAATGGATGAAGATGAGCGCCGGCTAAGAAAATTTTCTATCGAAACACGCTGATCGCAGAAGAAAAGGAATTCTTCCACTGTGTTAGGGAGATCAGGTGGACAGTGATGCTGACTCCATAGGTATTCCCATGTGACACCATGCTGCACGAAAGAGAAAGAGTTGGCACACTTTATTGGACTCAGCCAAAATCGTCTAGACGGTTACGTGTTAATTAAAGAAGGAAGGCGTATTGTGAAGATGTGGCCCCATACACATTAGTATAAGCCAACAGCTGACAGCTTTCACATGGAATTCAAGGACGAATGACTTCAAAGTGTAAAAATGAAGAAGCTAAAAATATGTAGATATTTTGTTTTAAATAATAAATAAATTAGCTAATTATGTACAACTCTTGAAAACGATTATAACGACTTCAAAAAATTTTCCACAGGCAAAATAATCATTTTGTGTGGAGTGATAATATTTTAAACATACATAATATAATATAATACAATGGCGCTCTTATAACTCTGACGAGTTTTATGGCCGAGCTTCTCTCCCAATTCGAGGAGTGCTCCTTTTTGTTTTTCCTACTAATTGGGTGGACCTACAGTTTTATGCCGGCTCCGAACGGCGAATGCATTTTTTGTGAGAAGCATTTTCATGGCAGAAATACTCTTGGAGGGTATGCCGCCCACTGCCGAGAGGTGACCGCTGCTCTTAAAAAACCCAATAATTGGATTTTTACTAATTAGAAAAATTGTTTTGATGTTTGGCTCGGACCGTGGTTTGAACCCGAGACCTCTGGCATAGCAGGCGAGCACTCTACCCACTGCACCACAGCGGCCACAACATACATACAAATTAATAATTTCATTAAAGTAACTCAACACAAGACGTAGAAAAGCAGCTTAGAGACATGCTGTCAATTTAATTTCGCGCAAAAACATCTTCTTTGCACAAATTTTGTTTAGCTCAGCGCTTTCACGCCACATTTGTTAGTTACTAGCATATTAGTACATAAATATGTATTTAGAGATACATACGAATATTTGTAAACACAGTGTGTATGTCAGTGGAATTTTACATTATCTAGTTGTTGCTGTTTGCCGCTTGATTCGCTTTCTATGTCAAATGTGACATTTGCAATTACGCTTGGATATCAAATTGATAGACAGCGAAGGCATTGGCATTTACTTTGGATTTTAGCAATTGCTAACGTCTGCAGCTCTATCTATCTCTTTATCTCTGTCACTTCCGTTCTCTCTGTCTCTAGTCCACGCTGTATTTCGCTTACCATCTGATTCGCGCCAAATTCCATTAATGCTAAGCTGTCATTTGCCATTTGCGCTGCAAATAATTGCTGTTAAATAAGATGCCTGTTGCCTTGTTTTTGTAACTGATTTTTTGTTATTGGTATTTTCTGCCTTTTCTTGTGTTTGTTGCTTTCGCTGACAAGCAATTTCGCTGCCTCTTCAAATCTTCAATTCCTGTGCAATCAGCGGCAAAGTTTCGCTTATTGCAATGGTTGATTTCTTTTGCTTTTTTTGGTATTTTCAGAGTTTAACAATGTGTATTAGAAATGTGAGACATTTTTATGTTCCTGTTTTGCTTTTTTTTCATTTTTTGTATGTATGTATGTACATTAGGCCGTCTCGCCTTATAGGGACGCAAAAATAAAGTTCGCCGTACGCCCCCGCATATGATGTCTTTTTGGAAAGAATTTCCGGAAAAGTTTTTTTTTGTGGACGCCGCTAGATGTCGCTAAAATTTATTTTTCTCATATCTTCGGTATTAATAGTCCGATCTCTAAGTTTAATACACCAATGTCTTTGGCTTGAAAGGACGCCTTATACTATGGAATATTATTAACTCTATGTGCGTCATTGGGGTCACTACCACCCAGTACTTAGTTTATACCATCCTAATGCAATTTTTTATGCCTGCATGTTAAACGTAGTCTAAAATCATTAATCTTTTGCAAAAGAAGTATTTCGATCGCTTCAGAAGAACCCGAAATAAAACACATGCAACATTCCGTGGAATATAGGTTTTTCGCTTCCTTTGGTCTTTAGGTTCATTTTAAGAAGATTTTTCTGAGGAGACCCCTACTGAAATTTTATGTCGAATAATTTTCTAGAACACTTTAACCCTCTAGCACCGCCAATAAAGGGTTATTTTTACCCCCTTTTTTTAGAAAATCAGGAAAAATGGTATTTTTAAGGTCGCTAGAGGGTTAAAATGTTCTAGAAAATTATTTGGAATAAAATTTTACTAGGGGTCTCCTCAGAAATTTTTTCTGTAAAATTAACCTAAATTACCATAGGAAGCGAAAAACTTATATTCTTTGGAATGTTGAACGTGTTTTATTTCGGTTTCTGCTCAAGCGATCGAAATACTTATTTTGCAAAAGATTAATGATTTTTGACTACGTTTAACATGCAGACATAAAAAAAGGTACATTAGGGTGGTATAAACTAAGTACTGGGTGGCAGTGACCCTATTATAAATGAAAGTCATAGGTTGAGGTTCAGATATGAATTGAATTCTTTATTCACTTTCACTTCCTTATATACTAAAATTATTACAATAACTTACACTAATGCATATGTACAAAAAGAAAAGAGTGTTCAACATATGCTGTGTCAGCATATGTGAATCATAAATATTTCGTCGGTGCACATTGACAAACTGACGCTGTCGCTCAGTTGGTCATTGTGACCGCTCGGGCAATGCACTTGACAAAATGCAACAAATGTAACTGGAGGCGCCGTATGTGGCGGTGTATATATTTGATGTTAAACTCCCGCTGGGGTTTAACGGAATATATTTGGGTCAGTCTGTTTTGACAATGTGTGTGGTACATGTGTACACAATAAATTATGTGTACATGACAACAACTGTAAGTACGGTGTATTCATGTAATGCTACAACCCCAATGGCGCACATAGGGTTAATAATATTCCATCGTATAAGCCGCCCTTTCAAGCCAAAGACATTGGTGTATTAAACCTAGAAATCGGACTATAAATACCGAAGATATGAGTAAAATAAATTTTAGCGACATCTAGCGGCTTCCAAAAAAAAAATTAAAAAATTTTCCGGAAATGTTTTCCAATAATAAATAAAACAAACGGGGTGAGCTAAATAAAACCGTTTAAAAAGACATCATATGCGGGGGCGTACGGCGAACTTTATTTTTTGCGATACGGTCTAATGTACATATGTACGTGTTACTTGGTCTGTGAAGCATCGCTTTGGAATTAAGTATGTTATTGAGGAATTGTTAATTAGTTTCAGTCCTCATGTACGGCGCAGAAGCATGAACGATGTCAAAATCAGGTGAAATGGCAGTTGGAGTATTGGAGAGGAAAGTTCTTCGAAGGATTTATGGACCTTTGCGCGTTGGCGAGAACGATTATAGGTATGCTTTTTTATTGAACTTTACTAAATTTACCCAAATCCCGTCAAGCTTCATTTATGGCCCCTTAAAGCTGTAGTAGAGGGCAGAATTGATGTAAGTATTTGAACGTATATATCACCGTTTAAACTTCATAACCGCTTAAGTGGGACTTTTATAACAGCAAAAATTCAATTCCTCTACGAATTCAGAGCTGAAAAGGATATTAGAAGGAAACGTGCATCTTCATGAGAACCAAATTTATGATATGGATTAATAAAGCTGGGTACCAGGAGTCAAAGTAAGGGCAAATCACAATTTTGATATAGGGGGTTATGAAGTTTAACCTTTAACATACGACGTGGTGGTAATTTTTACACCATCCAGCAAGTTTACTCTCTTAGTATCTTCCCATCTCCTTGTAATTATTGACCCGTTTTGTTTTTATGGAGGAAGGTGTAACATTTGACGAGAAATGATGATGGTGGTGTAAAAATTACCCCACGTCTAGGGTAACGTTAGTTTTTCTTCGAATGCAATTTTTTGAAATTTACCACTTCTAGCTTCTCTGCAGTATTTTGATGCATTTAGAATATCCGCATGTCATCATAATTATCGATCAGTATAGTTTGTATGGTGGAAAGTCTCAAATAACGGACAAATTATGATATCGGTGTAAAAATTACCACACCTCGACGTTAACGTAACTTTTTCTTCAAAAATAATTTATTTCCATTCAAAACTTCTCTCACTGGCAATTTGACTAACATGGATTACTAATTTTACCACTTCTCAAATGATTATTGGAAGAAAAATTAAAAAATTCGTTTCGTGGTTCATTTTATACGCTCACGTTATTATGAAAAAAAACGTCAAAAAGACTGCCCAGCATTTTCTACAAAAATTTTTTTTTAAATAAAATTCCTATTATATATTTAAAATTATATTTTTTTTATGAAAAACCGTCTCTGAAGTTTAAAGAAAGTTTTCGTTTTACGATGTATTGTGGAACGATCCTCCGTCATCCCTTGTCAAGTTTGGTTTGGAGACAAACCGGTTTCGGCTAATATACGCCATCTTCAGTGTCTTTTTTCGTTCTGAGTTATTTTGTGTAAGTTCGATAGTACTTATAGTAACTAACTTCCATCGTTTGGTCACGTACTTCGTGTTCGTGTGATGTGTTCGTGTGTTCATGCATTCGTGCGTTCGGGCGACGTGCATGCGTGTGTGCGTGCGAGTCTGCGCGTTTAGGTATGTAAATCTATTTTTGTATCCTCATTAAACAGGCAGGTAAAAGTCCGTTATTGTCCTCTTGTGTGTTGTTTTGTTTATGTCGGTTTTAGGTTTTCTGTCCCCTTTTCGGTATAATAGCTTAAGCGGTTCAAATAATGTATCTGATGCGGTGTTTATTTGTTCATTTATTATTTTACCTATGAATGTCTTCTGTTTGTATATCTCCATATTTTCTAATACGTTAAGTCGTTTTCCCTTGTGTTGTATGTGGAGAATTTTAGCTGTTTTTCCTATTTTCATGGGTGTACATTTGTTTTCTGCCATGTGGTTGGCGAAATTTGATTCCACTGTCGTTGATGATTTCCTTATTTTCTTATTGTAATCTCTTACGTGTTCTCGATATCTCGTCTTGATTTGGCGTCCTGTTTGTCCTATATAGCTATTTTGGCATTCGCAAGTCAATTTGTATACGCCTTGTTTGTCAAAGGGGTCTTCCTTGTTAATGTTGTTTCGTAGAAGTTTTTCCATGCTGTTCCTCGTTTTAAATGCTGCATTAATGTTATATTTTTGGAAAACTTTAGCCAACTTGTAAGATGTTGCTCCGGTATATGATAAGACTGCCCATTTCTTCTCTACCTTTTCTTTGTTTTCCGTTTTCCTTGAAGTTATGTTTTTCTGTATTTTCTTCACCAAACTTTTTTGATATCCGTTGTTCTCCGCGATTGTGTATATTGTGCTGAGTTCCTTGTTGTAAGCTTCCTTTTCTAACGGGGTCCGTTCAAGTCGTGTTAATAAATGTCTGAAAGCGGCATTCTTGTGTTGTTGAGGATGGCTAGATTTATTGTGTATTACTGTATCCGTTGCTGTGGGTTTTCTGTATATTTCGTAAGTAAATTTGTTAGTCTCTTTGTTTATTTTAATTGTGAGGTCTAAGTAGTTGATTTTTCCATTTTTCTCTGCGTCCATGGTGAATTTTATATTTTTGTGTTGGCCGTTGAGGTATTCCAAAATTTCTTCTTCTTTATTTTCTGAGATGAGGCAGATGATGTCGTCTACATACCTGGCATAAAAATTTACCCCCAGATTTTTCGCCAGTTCTTCCATGTAACTTTCCTCCAAATGTTGCATAAATACTTCCATAAGAATGGCTGATGTGGGGTTACCCATTCCCAGTCCGTGAGTTTGTCTGTATATTTTATTGTCAAATTTGAAATAATTCTGGTCCAGGGTTACTTTCAGTGTGTTTACGATCTCTGTTGCAATGTCTCTGTTCGTTTTTTCTGTCAATATTTTAGTTAGAGTTTTTAATGTTTCTGTCAGTGGTATCGAAGGGTATAGGTCCTTCACGTCAAACGATACCAGTTTCGAGTCCTTAGGTACGTTCAGGTTGTTCAGTTTTTCGACTAGTTCCGTCGTGTTTTTGATTGTGTATTTATTGGACAGGTCCAGTGTCTCGGTTAGTAGCTTATTTAGATGTTTTGATAGTCTATATCCTGGTGCCGATTTATGGTTTACTATTGGTCGCATAGGTGTTCCTGCTTTGTGGATTTTAGGTAGTGCGATCAGTGACGGGGCCGATGGATTCATTGCCGTGAGAGTGTAGGCTATCTTGTTGTCTACTATATGTTTTGCCTGTTTTATTGCACGCTTTATTGCCATTTGGTATTCCTCCGTTGGGTCCTTCCTCATCACTCGGCAGCCCATTTCTTTGACGAGTTGGCCTGTTTTTGTGGTGTATTCCTCTTCGCCCATTAGCACCGTTGTATTTCCTTTGTCTGCTTTTGTTGCTATTATTTTATTCTCTCTTAGTTTTTTCCTCAATTCTTTTACCGTTTTATATTGATTTCCTACCATTTTCTTTCCATCAGCTTTTATGCTCTTTTCGATTATGCGTCTGCATAAATGCCTTGCGTGCTCCTGTTCCTCGTTTGGTATTAGTGATATGGCCACCTCCGTGTCCGCAATGGTGTTCTCCACGTCTTTTTTCCTATCGTAGCTTTCAGCAGCAGACAAAGGAAATACAACGGTGCTAATGGGCGAAGAGGAATACACCACAAAAACAGGCCAACTCGTCAAAGAAATGGGCTGCCGAGTGATGAGGAAGGACCCAACGGAGGAATACCAAATGGCAATAAAGCGTGCAATAAAACAGGCAAAACATATAGTAGACAACAAGATAGCCTACACTCTCACGGCAATGAATCCATCGGCCCCGTCACTGATCGCACTACCTAAAATCCACAAAGCAGGAACACCTATGCGACCAATAGTAAACCATAAATCGGCACCAGGATATAGACTATCAAAACATCTAAATAAGCTACTAACCGAGACACTGGACCTGTCCAATAAATACACAATCAAAAACACGACGGAACTAGTCGAAAAACTGAACAACCTGAACGTACCTAAGGACTCGAAACTGGTATCGTTTGACGTGAAGGACCTATACCCTTCGATACCACTGACAGAAACATTAAAAACTCTAACTAAAATATTGACAGAAAAAACGAACAGAGACATTGCAACAGAGATCGTAAACACACTGAAAGTAACCCTGGACCAGAATTATTTCAAATTTGACAATAAAATATACAGACAAACTCACGGACTGGGAATGGGTAACCCCACATCAGCCATTCTTATGGAAGTATTTATGCAACATTTGGAGGAAAGTTACATGGAAGAACTGGCGAAAAATCTGGGGGTAAATTTTTATGCCAGGTATGTAGACGACATCATCTGCCTCATCTCAGAAAATAAAGAAGAAGAAATTTTGGAATACCTCAACGGCCAACACAAAAATATAAAATTCACCATGGACGCAGAGAAAAATGGAAAAATCAACTACTTAGACCTCACAATTAAAATAAACAAAGAGACTAACAAATTTACTTACGAAATATACAGAAAACCCACAGCAACGGATACAGTAATACACAATAAATCTAGCCATCCTCAACAACACAAGAATGCCGCTTTCAGACATTTATTAACACGACTTGAACGGACCCCGTTAGAAAAGGAAGCTTACAACAAGGAACTCAGCACAATATACACAATCGCGGAGAACAACGGATATCAAAAAAGTTTGGTGAAGAAAATACAGAAAAACATAACTTCAAGGAAAACGGAAAACAAAGAAAAGGTAGAGAAGAAATGGGCAGTCTTATCATATACCGGAGCAACATCTTACAAGTTGGCTAAAGTTTTCCAAAAATATAACATTAATGCAGCATTTAAAACGAGGAACAGCATGGAAAAACTTCTACGAAACAACATTAACAAGGAAGACCCCTTTGACAAACAAGGCGTATACAAATTGACTTGCGAATGCCAAAATAGCTATATAGGACAAACAGGACGCCAAATCAAGACGAGATATCGAGAACACGTAAGAGATTACAATAAGAAAATAAGGAAATCATCAACGACAGTGGAATCAAATTTCGCCAACCACATGGCAGAAAACAAATGTACACCCATGAAAATAGGAAAAACAGCTAAAATTCTCCACATACAACACAAGGGAAAACGACTTAACGTATTAGAAAATATGGAGATATACAAACAGAAGACATTCATAGGTAAAATAATAAATGAACAAATAAACACCGCATCAGATACATTATTTGAACCGCTTAAGCTATTATACCGAAAAGGGGACAGAAAACCTAAAACCGACATAAACAAAACAACACACAAGAGGACAATAACGGACTTTTACCTGCCTGTTTAATGAGGATACAAAAATAGATTTACATACCTAAACGCGCAGACTCGCACGCACACACGCATGCACGTCGCCCGAACGCACGAATGCATGAACACACGAACACATCACACGAACACGAAGTACGTGACCAAACGATGGAAGTTAGTTACTATAAGTACTATCGAACTTACACAAAATAACTCAGAACGAAAAAAGACACTGAAGATGGCGTATATTAGCCGAAACCGGTTTGTCTCCAAACCAAACTTGACAAGGGATGACGGAGGATCGTTCCACAATACATCATATTCCTACCCTGTCGGAAAAACAAGCAACCAAAAAGTATTTTCGTTTTACATTTTATCTATAAGGTCCTCAGTGATGTTTTCGCTATTTTGAAAGAACAAGGCCTTGTAAATTACAGTAAAAACTTTGTTGATTTAAAAAATTTAATTAACTTTTTTTATCAATTTCATTTGAAAAATGACTGGGCTCTTTCCAATGCAAAAATTATAATAAAAAAATTTATTTTTTATTGAGAGTTTTAAGTAAAATTCGTAGAAAAAAATTTACCACCACGTCGTAAACTATGCCACAAAATTTCATCTCGTCACTTAAAGGTTAAACGACTATATGTATTAATTTAGATATCAGAAGTACCTGTGTTAGCCGCCTTGTTCGCTTGTAGGCATTTTTTTGTTTTTGCTTATCGTATTCACTTGCTGACAAGCAATTTCGACTAAAAAGCCAAATTGAATTTGAGATTTTAAGTAGTATTGAGGTCAAAATTATAAGTATCTACACTTCAACTATTTAAGGCTAATTTCTAAAAATAAACACTTAACCTTTGAAATAAATTCACCTCGAGGATATTCTTAGAAAATTGAATTTTTTTAGGGACAAGCAAACCACTCTGAGTGCTGCTTTTAAACAAACACCCACAACTGGTCGGGGTTTTAGCTAACTTTAGTGCTATAAACGAATACTCAAAGGCAAGGAATTTCGTTATTTATGTTAATATATGCATTAATTGCGCACACAAATACACATATACCTACGTACATTTATTAGTATGTATTTAACCGTAAAATGCGCCCACAAGCTTTGCTTATTATTCCCGCAGCACGTTTTATATTGATTAAAAAATAATCAGAAATGGCAGCATGTCTGGTGAGCAGCCACACAGACCATAGCCAACTGTTTCTGTGTCCATTCAAGCATTAGTGGATTACCTGAAAAGAGTACAGAGATGCAAAAAAATCTGCACACAAACGAAAAGCTGTGAAAATGTTTTATATGTACATGCATGTGCTTGTGCATTTCGTTTTCATGCGGTAATCGGTAACTCATGCTCAACTAAACTAGGTAGACCTACTTCACATATGAAGCATAGGTACATAATCACTGAAATGCGCTGCTTTACTTAGTTCTAAATTTCAATTAAATTGCGATTTATGGTATGAGCAAGCAACATGGAAAAATCCACACAAAAAAACAAAAAAACGATATGTTTATAAAATAAAGCAATATATTAGAAAGGTGTTACAAATAGAACAGAAATACTGACAAGCCTACATAAGTACATACAGCGATTTATGTTGACTGCAGCTCAACAGACATAATGCACATACGTACATATGTATGAATGTATGCATATCTAAGTACATGCATAATGCAAAAAATGCTCATGCAGTTACTTAAGCACAGACGTGCTCGCTCGACTGTAGCGTTGTCTGATGCGCTTTCATACACACTGCAAAGGCAACACTGACAACGGCAACAGCAAAGCCCAATAGCAATGGCTACGGTGGCAGTAGCAACTCTTATTTCTGTGGGTGGATGATCTGCTCTTTGTGTAGCAGCAGGAAAAGAAAAATCGCCAGAAAACGTGTCACATGACGCCAACGTTCGTCCGTAGTACATTTTGGCTGTGTATTTTATACTCCTTATGTACACTTATGAACTTTTGGTCTTACAAGTGCAAGATGACTCATTTATATCCGATAATATATTCACATGTGTTTTTCTGTATGTATGAGACTATGCTATTAAAAGGGATGATATATTTGTATAAAAATATTTTATAAATTCATACATAATTCATACTTCTTTTTAGCTGCCACAGTAGACACTCACTTGGTTGGAACTTGTTGTTTGAAAAGTCACACTTGAGGACTATTTAGCCGGGTATCAGAATGGAACGGTTTCAAATTTATAATTGTTAACCTTTACGTGGCTGCCAAGGCAGACGTGTGATGTCTTTTTGTATGATGATAGAAAAGATTTCGTCTGGTCTTGGTTCACCACTAACTAAGCCTTTTTTATCCAGCTTGGAGGAGAGTGAACAATGAACACGTTTTTAAGGCCAATTATGTCAATATAATCGGTGTAGACACTTAGTTAATTGCTTCTCAAATGGTTTTATGAAGAAAACTCATCAGGGAATCTGCTACTACTAATTCCATTTAAACATCATTCTTCAACTCCTCGAATAAGAACTATTACAAATGTACTTATTACTAAAATTTATACAGCTTCGTAGCAGAGTTATGCATACATGTCCCCAAATATCTCTCATTATTTGTCATTAATGTGAGCCAGCGATTAATGGCACGATTCTTAGGCGAACAATCGCATTGAAAGTTACATACACACATACTACATTTATAAATATATACGGATGTGAGTATTTATTAGAATTGAAGTGTAGCACATACTCTTCTATATGAATCTATGTAAATGTGTACTTACATATACATAAGTATGTATAATTTTGCTCAGCTTAGTACCAACAAAAGGTGTGGCATTACATACCTACCTACCCACATTTCTTGATGGATACACAAATAAATTGGAATTTTGTCAATGAATTGCCAGCTCATTTGCCATTCAAGCTTTTCTGATTACATTGTCTACATTTGTGTGCAATGCTGAGCTTAAATTATTTGGAGCTAAGATTGTTTAAGTTAATTTAATGCTAGATGCATTTACATAAAATATTTAAGTATAGCTAAGCTAATAATTTTAAGTAAATTACACATCAAATCAATGTCTTTTGTATGAAAATGTCACCAAATGATATCACACTTAATTTTTTTATGAAAGTGTCTTACAAATGAGATGACAGGCGTAAATATGATTACATATGAATTGAGATTTATTTGATGATTATAAATTCCAAAGAATTTTGCGTAAATATAAAAGCAATTCAATTCGTGGAACATGCACAACTCGCCTTTCTCTCTGTGTAAGAAAAAAAAATTTTTTCAACATAGCGCACAGTAAACAGTTACTCATACGCACTGTCGCCAGCACGAGTTCGTTGGAAAATTAACAACAGCAATTAAACTAATTGAGTTACTGAAATGTTATCAAAAGATTTGTGTAAAAATGTGTATATAAAATGGTAAGAAAAAATATTTTTGAATAATTAAGCTGACTTGCTTTAATTATTTTTCTTTTTGAATTAAATTAAAAAACTGCATGGAAGGCAAATGCAAAATATTAAAGCAAATAGTAGAAAGAAGTCTTCAAAGCTCAAAGAAAAAGAATTTATTCATTAAATTTTTATTTGAAAAGTAAAAAGTGCAAACGATTTCATTCAAAATTCTATTATTAAGTAAAAAAAACAAAAAAAAAAAAAAATTACTTTGGTTACCATATTCCATGATGCTTCGTTTTTAGCCAGAAAAAAGGCTAAACAGTGGCATTAAAACTGTAGTCAAATGCTCGAAGAATACTTCTGATTTTTGGGCGTTGATTCCGTACGAGGAAGGTATTACTAACCGGCCTCTAACCATGGGAAATAATAAAGCATAAGAATTACTAGAATTATTGAAAAAAAAAACAAAGGTCTCAAAACTGTTGCACTTTGTAAGAGTATAAGAAGTTACTACACAGTGATATTAAAACGGTTTCAATATGTCGAATTCCTTTTTAATTGCAAAATTATACCATTGGACTCTTATACTGTTATATTGCTACACCGTTATTCTTCGTTATACTGTTCTACCTTGATATTGTTATAATGTTATACTGTTATATTGATATACTGTTATACTGTTATACTGTTATACTGTTATACTGTTATACTGTTATACTGTTATACTGTTATACTGTTATACACTTATACTGTTATACTGTTATACTGTTATACTGTTATACTGTTATACTGTTATACTGTTATACTGTTACACTGTTATACTGCTATACTGTTATACTGTTATACTTCTATACTGTTATACTGTTATACTGTTATACTGTTATACTGTTATACTCTTATACTGTTATACTGTTATACTGTTATACTGTTATACTGATATACTGTTATACTGTTATACTGCTATACTGTTATACTGTTATACTGTTATACTGTTATACTGTTATACTGCTATACTGTTATACTGTTATACTGCTATACTGTTATACTGTTATACTGTTATACTGTTATACTGTTATACTGTTATACTGTTATACTGTTATACTGTTATACTGTTATACTGTTATACTGTTATACTGTTATACTGTTATACTGTTATACTGTTATACTGTTATACTGTTATACTGTTATACTGTTATACTGTTATACTGTTATACTGTTATACTGTTATACTGTTATACTGTTATACTGTTATACTGTTATTCTGTTATACTGTTATACTGTTATACTGTTATTCTGTTATACTGTTATACTGTTGTATTTTTGTACTGCTCTACTGTTATACTGCTATACTGTTATATTGTTATACTTTTATATTCTTTTACTGTATATCTTTACTGCTCTCTTTATTTATTTTGTTAATTCATGTAAATATATATTTTTAATTATTGCATTAACAATATTGAATTAGATACTAATTATTCATTTCCGTCGGTCAGCAAACATCAGACATATCCAATTAGCAATTTCATTATGAAAACATACTGCTACATACCAATACATACTGCTACATACTCACATACATTAATCAATATGAAAAAATTAAAGCGTGAATAACGGGTATTCATGAACATTGATGTGTAAACAGTTTCGAAATCGGATATTTACTCCCTTTTCCTTATTCCTTTTTTTCCTGGTATTCTATGGATTAAAAGGCGACTATCGTTTTTGTAATTTTTTGTTGTCATTGTGACTGCTACTATTTTGTTGTTTTTGTTTGTTTTGGTTTTTGGTTTTTAACTTTTGATTTTTTATGTTGTTTTGTTTTGTATTGCTCAGAAACATGCAAGATCATCCGAGTCCACGTTTGACCCATATCTGGAGACCCGGCCTAGGAATCATAAAGAGTAGAGCTCCGTGTAGAAGGCCTGCTCGACACTTTTCATTTGATACCAATATTGCTCAGAAACATTCCGGGTTAATCCGGGGTCACATTTTGACCCATATTTGGGGACCCGACCTAGGACTCATAAAGAATAGAGCTCCATGTAGAAGCCCTGTTGAACACCTTTGATACCAATATTGCTCAGAAACATTCAAGGATCATCCGGGTCCTCGTTTTGACCCATATCTCGGGACCCGACCTAGGAATCATAAAGAATAGGGCTCCCTGTAGAATCCATGCTCAAAGCCTTTCGTTTGATATCAATATTGCTCAGAAACATTCAAGGACATCCAGGTCCTCGTATAGCCCCATATCTCGGGACCCGACATAGGAATCATAAAGAGTAGAGCTCCGTGTAGAATCCCCGCTCAGAACCTTTCATTTGATACCAATATTGCTCAGAAACATGCAAGATCATCCGGGTCCTCGTATTGACCCATATCTCCGGACCCGACCTAGGAACCATGAAGAATAGAGCTCCCTGAGGAAGGCCTGCTCAAGATCTTTCATTTGATACCAATATTGCTCAGAAACATTCAAGGATCATCCGGGTCCTCCTTTTGACCCATATCTGGAGACCCGGCCTAGGGCTCACAATGAAAAGAGCTCCATATCGAATTCCTGCTTAAAACCTTTCATTTGATACCAATATTGCTCAGAAACATTCAAGGATCATCCAGGTCCTCCTTTTGACCCATATCTGGAGACCTGGTCTAGGGGTCACAATGAAAAGAGCTTCATATCGAAGTCCTGCTCAAAACCTTTCATTCGATACCAATATTGCTCAGAAATTTAAATAGGTAGATGTAGGTATGCATATCCATACATTTGCATACATGTTCAAACAGGTTGGTCCTTTTTATTTTGCCTATTTGTCGCATTGTTGCAGAAAACAACAACTTCACTTCGCTTCGTTGCTGTTGTTGTTGATATTTGCATTTGCACGGTTATGCATGCAAGCATTTGTAAGTACATGTCTATCTACATACCTACCTACCACTGACAATGCCAAGCGATTCACACGGTCGCAGCAGTGCACTAACACAAAGGTCATTTACGTTTACGCGTAAACTTTACCTGTTTTTCGAAATCACTCGTAGCTACAGCAAAGATGTTTACACATCAAAAAGTTTGTGACTAGTCACACAAAATATAATTATACAAATACGTCATTAATAAACTAAATATTAATTAAGTTAGTATGAACTGACATGATATTAATTATTTGTCTAGAAATTTGATGGATTATTAGTTTTTTTTTCTTTTACAAGTGCTTTTATGGAACTTATCATGTAAAAAATGCTGAGTGCAATTTTTTAGTAAGGAATGTGATATAGATTTCATTAAAGAATTATCAAATAAACGATTTTTAAGCGACAAATAATGAAAGCGAATCAGAGATAAAAACGCCTGCACAAATATTTATGTAATAATGCAAGGAAATTAAAATAGACAAAGGCAATTTATTACGAATTTACATGCCAATTGTTGGTTTGTTGAATAATCAACTACATATAGATACATAGAAATATTTGCTTACTTAATTACCAGCGAGCATGCTCACACACACATAAAACAACACAATAAAACTTACAACTCCCTTACTGCTTATGTAAATTCTTCTTTTTCTACTAAGCTTAGCAGAAAAGCCACTTGCGGCATTAATTTTTGAATTTTTGGAGTGGAAAATTCTCTATTTATATGCTAATCACTTTCTTTTAAAGGAATTTTATTGCGTAATTGTGTTGCGCTTTGGTGTGTTTTTGTTTGTTTTGTTTTGCTTTTGCTGTCACTTCTAATTCAAATTAAATTGCTGAAATTTTTGTTACCTAATTAATATTTAAATTATTTTAATTGTTGTGGTTGTTTTTATTGCTTTTGCTGCTTTTTGTGAGTTGTCCAACTAAATGCTCAAATGCTGCATTTTCGTACATTAAATATGTGTATAAGTATATTGGGATGTATGTAGGGCACACATCATTGGGTTAGTATCTTGCTCAAAAAAAGCAGAAGCCTCTGGCAAGATACTATGTTAATTTGAGTTTTAAAATTTTTGCAGATAACTACGTTTTAGAATAACTTAAAGCACAAAAAATAATTACAAGATTAACACTATGCACAGTTTTAATCTTCAAGGCTTTTTGTGAAGGGTTAAAAGATCCTTTTTTGTGTGTATCTTTTATTCTGATCTATGTAGTTAATAATTGTGGGGATACGTGTTTTAGGGTTCCTTTGTTAATTATAGCAAGCTTTATCTAGCATTATGTATTCTTCTGTCACTGCGTGCAAAGCTCGAGCAGAGGAGTTTGTCGTACATATTTGACAACAGAAAACTTGCATGACAAAATTTGTGTTATAAAAAAGTATTGTATTATAACATGTCCAAAAAAATCAACACATATATACATATACTCGTATATAGTAGATACATAAATTCCCACGCAATTATTACCATAAATATGTATTTATTATTATCCAACTGTTTACATCTTTCACTTGCGTTGCTTGCGTGACTTTGCTGCATATCGTTAATTATTATTTAATGACTGGCTCTCTATTTAGACTTATGGTTGACATAGCAATACACCCAAATACATATATACTATATGAATTAACGAATTTGTGATTATGTCGCTCATAAAATATTCCAAATGACAGGCAGAAAATGGAATTTCTAATCAGACTGATACATATGTAGCACTAATGTGCAACTTAGGCATGAGTAGTCAACTAAGCAGTGCTATACAATCCAATTTCTTAAGCTTTAAGTTTACCAAGAGACCACTCATGTAACCAGAGGCTACTACAGCTTGAGTAGCTGATCTAGTGCTTAGTTAGTTGAGTTTTCCCGCTCCAAATCATTCCGTAAGCATATTTTCATTTTCGCTCAAATTCTAATTTACATTATTTATTCATTTCTCTCATCATTAATTCCTCCCAAAAACCAAAATCCTTAATATTCAAGTACAGCGACCCTTCGCAGAGCACAGGCCTTCAGTGCGCCTTCGAAAAAGCACCACAACACAGTCCCCCACACTGTGTTATTCAATCATTAATTTTGTTGTTGTTTTTTTTTTCTTATTTTCATTAAACAATTTCCTTGCCACATCGTCAACATACCCCCACAAGCTGCCGCGCGGCATAATAATGAACCGTCAAAATTTTTCTGCTTAACAAATTTCCTACAAATTAATCAAATTTAAATATATAGCAGAACGCGCGCTTTTATGGCGGACACTTGAAGGGGCCATAATTTAAATCGTGTGTATAAACATGGAACATAAACAGAAGTTAACTTTTTGATTGTAAGGTGAGTCTTGAAGTCATAACAATTATAATCGTGACAAAACAAAAACAAAAACAAAACAAAAAAAAATATTAAAATTTGATTCAATTGCCAATTTTTTTGGTGGGCAGGTTTTTTTTGTGGCCGCTGTGGTGCAGTGGGTAGAGTGCTCGCCTGCTATGCCAGAGGTCTCGGGTTCAAACCACGGTCCGAGCAAAAACACCAAAACAATTTTTCTAATTAGTAAAAATCCAATTATTGGGTTTTTTAAGAGCAGTGGTCACCTCTCGGCAGTGGGCGGCATACCCTCCGAGAGTATTTCTGCCATGAAAAAGCTTCTCACAAAAAATGCATTCGCCGTTCGGAGCCGGCATAAAACTGTAGGTCCACCCAATTAGTAGGAAAAACAAAAAGGAGCACACCTAGAATTGGGAGAGAAGCTCGGCCATAAAACTCGTCAGAGTTATAATAGCGCCATTGTATTATTATTATAGGTCAAATGAACAAAAGAAAAAAGGAAATAGAAAGAAAACATTTCGTATAAAACACGCACATTCCAACACCTTCAAAACTTTCCGAAGCAGGAAAAAGTTACCGAAAAACAATCCATGTAAATTAGGAAAAAGTCAAGTGCCATGACATTCGTTACAGCGGCATTTTATGCGTGACAACAACAAAAACTATGTCAATTGCCTTGTGCGCTGTCTAGCAGGCACCAAATATAAATGCTACTTAGTTCTTGTTTAGATCGTTGAATGAGGTGGGTAACGGCGCTGAGTTGTTTTGTGTTTTATGGAGGCGTGGAGTTTTTAACTCATGTAGTCCCGACTAGAACTTGTAACGTTAACTTTGCTATAAGTTTCTTCTAAGTATGCACATGTAGGTACACATTTTCTTGTTTGCTTATAGTAAATATATCTGAATATAATATCGACGCTTCCCAATCATATTGTACTAAGTCTGAAAACTGCGTTTTGCAGGGGAAGCTTTCAAAGTTTAAATTCGATATGAAACTTCAGTTTTGCGCTAAGTATATTTTGTAACTTCTATTTGGATTGAAAGGTTAATAGCAAAACTCGATACCATCTAAGTTAGGGTATGCTTTGTATAAAACCAAAAGAAAAAATAAAAACTTGCTACGTTGTTTTCCATGGCAAGCTTTCAATATTTATATTCTGTAAAAATCTCGAGTTGTATTATATGTACACTTTTGCGTATAACTTTTGATTGGATTCTCCGATTGATACCAAAATTTGACACCATCTAAATGAAGACAAGTAATACTTGAAAACGCCAAAAAAGGGAAAACGTACTAAGTCGACTTAGCACAGTATCTATTGTTGGGAAGCGTCGATATGTGCCTAGCAACATTAGTAGTGAAGCACAATGAGGCGTATAACTTTGCATATCCGGTGTTAGGTCAAACTTTCATGTGTAATAGTAAGTCACTTCCACTGAGTTTGATTGATTATATTATTAAAATATAATTTGTTCTATTCTTAGAAATCATCAATGTGTGGAGCACGAACATAAATAGCTATAGGTCATACAATAGAGGGCTTCTATCAAAAACTCTCAACTTAAAACAAAACTGAAGTTTTATTGCCTCTTTTATCACCAAGAATGTTCGCTGGGTCCAACCTGTAACCTTTGCATACATACTCATGACTCTAATTATATCGGTATATATTTCGGTGGATCTAACTATTCTATTTCATTTTTCATATTCATGAAATGTATAAAAAAAATTGTTTATTTATTTGAATGCCGTGGCGTATGAGTAACATTTGCAACGTATTGCACTTTCAGTAGAAATTTGAAAGCGCCAATGATTTAGACTGAATTAGATACATGAAGATACTTGCTTATTATAATTGAAAGCAAACTTACAGTAAAGCAGAGGGTACAGTGGCCGCTGTGGTGCAGTGGGTAGAGTGCTCGCCTGCTATGCCAGAGGTCTCCGGTTCAAACCATGGTCCGAGCAAAACACCAAAACAATTTTCTAATTAGTAAAAAAAATCCAATTATTGGATTTTTTAAGAGCAGCGGTCATCTCTCGGCAGTGGGCGGCATACCCTCCGAGAGTATTTCTGCCATGAAAAAGCTTCTCACAAAAAATGCATTCGCCGTTCGGAGCCGGCATAAAACTGCAGGTCCACCCAATTAGTAGGAAAAACAAAAAGGAGCACACCTCGAATTGGGAGAGAAGCTCGGCCATAAAACTCGTCAGAGTTATAATAGCGCCATTGTATTATATTATATTATATAGAGGGAACAACTTGTAGATTTGCGGGAGGGAAATAAACAACGAAAACCCTTGAGTAAAAAATTTTTAGTAGAAAACTATTTATAAAAAAACTGAAATTAGCTGAAAAAGACATGTCATTTAGTTAGCAATAAGATGAACAGCATTCTAAAATGCTTTGGCTCATGTTAATACCTCAAATTGGATATCTTAGTATGTTGAAAAACGAAAAATTGTTTAATTGAAATGTTTATTGAAATCATATAACTCAAGCTTACATTTCTACCTAAGTAAATATGCGTGTATTTACTTATGTATTTGCGAAAGTACTTATTTGCTAAAACATACCCACATATTTTCGAATGATTTCCTATTTCTTTTGAAATTCGACATAAACAAAAATGCTTAAACAAACTCTTAGATATGCGCTGAATATTTACTTATAATTCAATTCAATTACAGAATATAAATGAGGTTAAATGTATTTATGCACATATGTGGACTACGTATGTATATTTGCATATTTAGAAAGTTCCTTCGTGTGCAAATTCACACATTTACAAGCTGATTTCTAATGCTCCTTCCATTTTACGTATGCATGCATATTTGTTTGTATGTAAATAGGTTGAGTGATGTGGCGGAATTTCGTATTCCTTTTTTCAATTCATACTAGACGCTTACGTCTTACGCTGAGTAATACCTCGTGTATACATACATACATACATGTACATGTGTACACTAACACTTTCAGCAAATATGTGAGTGTAAAAGGAAACATTTGCCATTTGATTTTTTGCTTGGCTTCAACACGAACACGCAGGTGACATGCGAAAAAATGTTATGTGACACATATGCATACATAAGTAGAAGATCTTGGCACATGGGAACACATATGTATTTGTATGTAGTTAACCCGAATCTGCCCAGCGTGACCATATGGTCACGCAAGCAGCATGTGTTTTTTTATTTAAAAAAAATAATTGTAAGCGGACAGTTTGTATTTAGATATACTTTTTTCGTCAAAATATAAGTATGTGTGTAGCAGAAAAAAATAGGCGGTATTTCTATGATCCTTATACTCATAATTGTCAGCCTATAAAACATTTTTAAAATCAGAAAGAAAAAAAATTCTGGGCAGATTCGGGTTAAATGTGCCAAAGCAGCACCTTGCTGTAGGAAAGCAAGCAAGCAGCCGAATAAATGGCAAGTGTTGCAAATGTTTTTGTCACCGAAATCAGCGACACTTGACACGTTTCTAAAACGACAACATTTTCACTTAACATGCACTTTATTGGCGCCCTCAATTCTGTTGCTTTTTCATATATCGTCGCTCCCAACGAAGACTAGCACGGTTCAGTTAGCGTGGAAGACTAGCACAGTTCGTTGTTCGCGTGGAAGACTAGCACAGTTCGTTGTTCGCGTGGAAAACTAGCATACTTCGTTGTTCGCGTGGAAGACTAGCATGCTTCAGTTCTCTGCGTGGAAGACTAGCATACTTCAGTTGTCTGCGTGGAAGACTAACATGCTTCACTTGTTTTGGGTGGAAACTAGCATACTTCTGTTTGTTAGAAATAAGCTTAGGGGTTAAGCACATGATGAGGATAGTCCGGGGAGTGAAAGATATTTGATAAGTAAGTGCAAGAACAATAATTCATACTGCAATAAAACTTTAAACAGGAACCTTAAGCCAAACTATATGAAAAGTAGTGGCCGCTCGTCGCTCCCAACGAAGACTAGCACGGTTCTATTTTTTTTAAAAACATTTTAGAAATACAAGGATACACACTGTGCACACCTTTTGTGTAGTACCTCAGCACTAGTCATATCTACATATATATAAATATAGAGTTCCGAGCAATAACTAACGCGGTGTTTTATTTGATGCGAAAGCCAGGTTTTATTTGCACAACCTATGCACATACTTAAAAGTAGGCCTAGTACAAGTCTAGGAATATTTGAAACTCATATACTTTTCATTTAGTTTGGCTGAAAGTTCCTGTTTAAAGTTTTATTGCAGTATGAATTATTGTTCTTGCACTTACTTATCAAATATCTTTCACTCCTCGGACTATCCTCCTCATGTTCTTAACCCCTAAGCTTATTTCTAACAAACAGAAGTATGTCAATTTCCACCAAAACAAGTAAAGCATGTTAGTCTTCCACGCAGAGAACTGAAGTATGCTAGTCTTCCACGCAGAGAACTGAAGCATGCTAGTCTTCCACGCGAACAACGAAGTGTGCTAGTCTTCCACGCAATCAACGAAGTGTGTTAGTCTTCCGCGCGAACAACGAACCGTGCTAGTCTTCGTTGGGAGCGACGATATGTATCTTTGTTTGTTTTATTCTTTTTTGGTTTTTTTCTTCACCTGCAAAATTTTTACATATAGATTTGGCGCCTAAAATTGCGTGATTTTGCCACAAACGTACATGCATTGGCTTTTGATTTCTGATGCGCTGCCACTTTGATTTGATGTAGTTAATTTGTCTTATAGGCTTTGTGTTTTTTTATTCAGCGATTCAACATACATACATTTTGATTTATATATCAAGGAAAAGGAAACAATTATTCATATTTAATACTGAAGAGCTTCTAAAGAATATTTATGAGCCGTTATTGACACCCAGTTCTTATGTAATTTATAGACTGACCTTATAATTGATCAGTTTGAAAGGAGTTATGTGGTTTTTGAAAAAAATCCAAACTCAAAACAACACATATTGCAGAAATCCGCTGTTTATCATTTAAAGTTACTCATACGTCATGGCGGCCCCTTTTCTTTCGAACATGAACATTTCCTATTTAATAAATTTTTTTTATACATATTTAGCTCGTAGAAATAGATAATACAAATCCACGAAAACCAAATTATGCAGCATTTCATTGCTCTCTTTCATGAAGTGTATGAAGTCCTCGGTACGGTCAAAGAGAGCACCAATTTCACATGCTTAACTTATGAGATAAGTTTGATTACCTGAAATTTTTTAAATCAAAGTATACCTGTAAATTTTTTTGGATGCCAATGGATGTAGAACACTTTACAACTTTAAGAATGATACAATTTCGTTTACCTGACGTCTTCTTAAGTGAAAGTAGAGCGGAAATAATTTTCACGATACTACAGTTTGAATGCCAATGGATACAGAAGAACGTAAAAACTTCTAAAAATTATATAATTCTTAAATGTTTTTTAACCCTAGTTCGGCCGACGATTTTTACAACTCATTTTGGCAGATGCAGTCACCCGGGTGACCATATTTGAAAATTTGAAAGTTCAGCTGTAAATGGAGGGTAGTAAAGAAAAAATGTCTGAAAAATTGCGAAACAAGTGAAATTAAGTGAAAATAGGCATCTAAAAAGATTAAAAGCTGATTATTTTTACTGTTAATTTTGGTACAATTTTGAAAAACTTAATTCAGTTATTTTAAATTGTTGAAAATGGCCAGCTCTAAGCGTGTAAAATACGAGGACACAATCAGTTCAACCAATAAAGATAAAAATACAGACAGTAGGATTGAAATTGAGCGGTTTGTAGCCATAACCGACTGCAGAACACCGTTAATCGATGCCATTTCATATGAAATTTGTACTGGATATTTATGCTATATAGAACATTGATGGGAGCGGATATTGAGACGTTATTCGACGAGGATGACCATGATGTTAAATTTGGCAATGGCAATGATGTTGAAGATGACAAAGCTGGCAATATTGAATTCTATGGAATTTTATTGCATAGCTTGTGGAGTTCATAAGTCCAGCATGGAGGCGATTGATGACCTATGGACTTCTTATTCATTTCAACTCTACCATTAAGAGATACTTTCCATTTCGTGATCGAGTGTCATTCCGTCAATGTAACCCGTCAAACCATTTTGCTGGCATACAAATATTTTGTATTTAGGCCAGCAACCTATCTAAAAGGACTTGCTCTTGAATTGGCCACTGGAGCTATAAGTCGCCACGCATCAAACCCTCGTATCCTGCAGCATTATCACGTACATACCTACCGATATGCGTTTATCTCCGTCCATCGCATAAGAAACGCGAATTGAGCACCGTGATGAAACTGGTCAAATGGAAATCAAAGGCAGGTGTCATGTTTGTCAGCATGTGAACGAAAGACAACGGAACTCCCGAAAAGTTTGCTTAGTTTGTAAACGACCAGGGTGCCAGGAGTACATTCAATCAATTGTCAAATGTGTTGAGTGCAGGAAATAATCATATGCCAACATTTCCATTTATATGTATGTATATTACGTTTCAATTTACCCTTGGTCACCCAGGTGACTACGTCGGCCAGAATAAGAATATAAGATCTCAAACTGTAACAGTGTTCTATGGATTAAATCTTAAAACCTTATTTCGTGTTTTTTTCTGCTCAAAATTAACAACTTTAAGATGTCATGGAACATGAGGTAATAGAATTTATTAAAAATATGTTTTTTTGTGCGAAAAATGTGAAATAGTCACCCAGGTGACTCGTCGGCCGAACTAGGGTTAAAAAACTGGTCAGTAGCTCTATAAGCTATGTTTACCTAAAGTTTTTCGAATGAAAGTAGAGCTGCAAAGTTTGTCTTGATACTGCAGTTTAAATACCAATGGATGGTTAATTACATACAGAATTTAAGCACAATATAGTATAGATATGAAGCTAAAATTACTGCCTGCATTCTATAGAATTATTTTGGAGTGTAAGTTATCGCAAAATTTCACAAATTATTCAAAAGAAAATGAACTCATAAGCATAGTGCCACAAAAGTTCGATTGCAATTTGGGTTAACTATATATAAGTATATTTAAACGGCGCTGGCTTCCCATCAACCTGAGTGCAATGTATAAACAATATATGTAATTTTTACAAAAAGTTCTCCCCCCTAACAAATAAACAACAAAGTAATAATTATAAATATTATTTACATTAAACTAACCCCTTTTCAGCATTGCTTTAACAATAAATGCCCATTAAATGATGAAACCCGTCCATTAAAATGATGAAACCCGAAACTCATTAAACAAACGAAACTGTTATTTGTGTCAACGAAAAGAATTATGGCCGCATGTAAAGTCATCATCTATGAAAATGTAATATAATAGCCCGAAAGTGAAAGCCACCATCAAAAAAAAAAACAAAACAAAAAAAAAATATAAAACAAAACAAAAGCATTGTTGTAAATTATGAGCGTTGCACCTTGTGCATTAAAAACAACTCGAACATTTTACTGCAGCAATGCTCACAAAAAAAAAAAAACAGGGGGAGCTATAAAATTATCGAGTTTACACTTTGAGAATGGTCATAAAAGATTAATGAAATAATGCAAAGCTTGATAGAGGTCGGAGAGTTCTAAAGTTATATGCAGGTTTTGTGTTTTAAGAGGGCGCAACTATGTAAAGCGAGTGCGATTGATATAGTCAAACAATTGTGCACCGGAAATAAGGAAGGAGAGGAAAAGAAGATTGAAACAAAGTCATTCTAAGTACAGATTGAGTATTACCGTAGTTCAAAAAAAAAAATTCGAGTGCTAACAGATGTGCAAAAACTATAAACTTGCAAGAATTATACAAACTAGTTTGTTTGAAGCTTTTTAAGTGAAAGTAGAGCGGCAATAATTTACTTGATGCTGCAGTTTGAGTGCCAATAGTTATCTATATAAGGACTTAAAAATTCCTAATAGTAAGATAGGACTGTTTACTTGAAGGTTTTTACATCAGAGTAGATATGTTAATGTTTTTTTCTGATACAGTTTTCATGCAAATGGACAAGTTTAGAAAATGAGACACTTTAGTTTACCTGAAGTTTTTTAAGTGAAAGTAAAGCTTATTGTGATAATGCAGTTTCAATGTCAGTGGATACATAAGAGTTTAAAAATGTTATTAATGAGACAGGCCTGTTTACCTAAATCGCAATTAGAGCTGTAATTTTTTTTCCTTATACCTAAAGTTTGAATGCCGATAGATACAAAATAACTTAAATACTTCTTATAATGAGGTAAGCCATTCTACATCAAGTTTAATGAAAGCAGAGCTGTAATTTTTTTCGCGATACTGCAGTTTGAATGCCAGTGTAATGTAATGGATGCTAAACACTTTAAAATTTTTAAGAATTAGACAAGTTAGTTAACCTAACGTTAGTATAAGTAAAAGCAAAGTGGCAATAAATTTCATTATACAACAGTTTGAATGCCAATGTATATGTAAGAAGGTAAAAACTTCTAAAAATGAGATAAGCTTGTTTATAAGATGTTTCTCAAATGAAAGTAGAGCTGAAAATTTTTTCTTGATGCTGCAGTTTGAATATCACTGGCTGTGAGAACATATAAACTTGTTAATAATGGCATTTTTCCATGTGCAATGCAATGTTCTATGTGTGTACAAAACTGTTTGATTATAACCGCTGTTTGCCACACAGACACACACACATACCTACACAATTTTAAAACTTCGCATGTACTCGTATATGTTTACATGTATGTGTGTATTTGTATACCGCCTCCCACATACAATTTAGCAATTCAAATCCATCCATCCTATTTACTTATGCACACAAAAAACTTACGCAATAAAACTTTTAATTTATGCGACACACTCGACCATTCAACACACAATACCACCCGCTACATTTGCAAACTGCCCAACAACAGCAACAGTAACAATACGAGCAATAATAATCACAGCAACCAGAGGATTAACAAGAACAATAATAAAACAAGCAACAACAAAAAACACAGCACAACAGCAATAACAAGAAAATGCGTCAACAACAATTTGAGCTTTTGTTGGATTTTCACTCGCGCCACTTTACTTGTTTTTCTTGTTGTTATTTATTTGCTTTGGTTGGTTAGCAAGAAGCAAAGCTATGCCTTTTGTTACTGCTAAGTTGTGGTTGTTGTTGTTGTTGTGCCTTTGGTTGTTGTTGACAAAGTTTCATTTCGCTGTGTTTTGACTTTTAATATGTGTCTCTCTCAACTTCTTTGCTGTTTTATTGCTGTTTTTGGTTTCGTGTTTTTTTGTTTTTGCTACTGTTCTTTTCACTTTTCTCGTTCGCATAAAAATTATTTGCTTATTTTTTGCTCATTTCCAATTCCAGTTTTTTAGCTTCGGTTTGCCTCTGCCTGCAAAACAAAACAGACATACAGTGGCGCCATTACAGCGAGGCTGAGATTTTTCCAAAAAAAAAAAACAAAAACGAAAGAAAATAACCAACATTGGCACAAATACATATGCTTGTTTGTATGTATATATGTGTGTTAGAAAAATAGCAATAACAAATAAACACAAACCGAACTGTGACAGTAAAAATTCGTGAAGTGGAAAAAAGCCAAAAGTTGTATTTTATAGTTTTTTGGCATTCGGCAAAGTTGTTGGCAGCAAGAGCAGCAACGGCCGGCAACAGCCAACAGCCTAGCTCACTCAGCTCAGGCAGCTTTTGTGGCTTTTATTTATTTATGTTTGTTTGTGTTGGTCCAACAAAAAGAGGCTCAAAGTCGTCATTATTGTTGTTGCTGTTATAGCTACTCATATTTTCATAGAACATACTCGTGTGTAAAACTTCAAAAAAAAAAAAAAACAACAACAGCAAAACCACCATTGCTTTGCCAAATCGTACTACAATTGCAGCGCTATTATTGCATAAGTTACCGCATGTCACTTGCTGGTTTATGCATTTGTGTGCGTGCTTGTGTGTGAGTGCGCACGTAGCCTGAGGTGACATTTAGATTCGCTGCATGTGGTCTGTATTGTTGTTGTTGTTGTAGTTGCTACTCTAACTGTGGCTGGCTTAATTATTATTGTGTTATTTTGTCGGTTTTCATGCACAAACAAAAAATGCTATACAAAGTTAAGCACAGGTACAGTAGCGATCAAAAGTCTACATACACTAATAAGAAAAATATATAACAATTATTTTAAGACGAAGGACTAGAAAGACAAGTGTATTTTAACGAAATTTTTTAATAAGAAATTAAATCTTAAAATCAAATTTCGAAATAGCTATCACATCTACCATCGCTGTATGAGCTAATTGGATTTTTCTGCTTATTCCAAAGTATAAAAATTAAAATTAAAAATAATAATTTCGTGCTAGACACTAACATACCTAAGAAATTAAATCTTTAATATTTTTCGTAATGATACAGTTTGAATGCTTGATATTACAGTTCGAATGCCTAGGTAGGTAAAAACTTTCAAAGAATTGGTGAAGTCTGTTTACCTAGAAAATATTAGATGAAAGTAAAGCTTTAAAAATTTGCTTTGTATTACAGTTTGAATACCAGTGGGCGTGGAAGTATAAACATTTTCAAATATTGAGATAAACCTGTTTTGCTAAAGTGTGTTTTGGTTTTCTTAATGAAAGTAGGGCTGTGAATGTTTTCGTAATACTACAGTTTGAACGCCAGTGAATGTATAAACTTCTAGAAATGGGGCAAGTCTGTTTAACCAAAGCCCTTTAATGAAAATGGAGCTGTAGTAATTTTGTTTGTATCACAGTTTGAATACCACTGGTTGTGAATATTTAAAGATTGAGACGTCTACAAAACAATTGATAGTATAGCCGTAATACTTTACAATTGCTATTTCAGTTTGAATGCCAATGGATGTAAAAACACAGGAATGTCTAATACTGATTCCTTTCGTATTTTTTTATCGATACATTTTGTATGCCAGTGGTCAGAAACTGCAAAGAATTGGCGAGCATTTGACCCGTTTTTTAGAAAAAATGATTTTTTAGCTTACGATATTATAAATTGCTGAAGCAGTGAGAATTGATAGGTATTTTAATAAACGAGAGTTCACATCTAACACTTAAGTATTTTCAAAACACGTTCTGTGTACTTTGCTGTTGCTGTAACGCCAGCAAATCACTGCCAAGAACCTCTCCGTGTGTGTGAGTGCGGTATAACGCAATGTGCAAAACCAGGTTTATGTCCTAAAGCGATAACCAAGCACCACAACAAAGATGTAAACCAATAACAATAACAAAAATTAAAACAAAAAAGAAAGTAGCAAAACAACACAAAAAACCATTAACAAAAAGGCAACCCCAATCCATGAGTTGTGAGTACAAATTGAGTTGAGGTGAAATTGAGGTAAAACACATAATAATATAATATAATACAATGGCGCTATTATAACTCTGACGAGTTTTATGGCCGAGCTTCTCTCCCAATTCGAGGTGTGCTCCTTTTTGTTTTTTCCCTACTAATTGGGTGGACCTACAGTTTTATGCCGGCTCCGAACGGCGAAAGCATTTTTTGTGAGAAGCTTTTTCATGGCAGGAGGTAAAACACATAGTTCTATGAAAGTGTGCGTAAATTAGGAAAGTGGTTAGCAATGTTGTTGTTTTTGTGCGAAACACACAATTGCTTACGTAATTTGCTAAGGGCTTTTGCAATCAGCTGCCAATATATTTACGTTTGTGTATAACATTTTGCCTGATTTCGCCACAGATTAAACCACAATATATTACAAAGCAGCAAAGGTATATCTACTTCTACGCCAGGCTTCGGGGCATTTCCTGTCTCGTTACTATTTGCTGATAATTGTGGATGCACACTATACTGGTATATATACGAGGGTGGGACAAAAGTAGATAATTATATTCTTCCCAGCGGAAAATGGAATATTCTACAGTGGCACATATTCATTACAAAAATTCCACATAGACACACGCAAAAGCAGCTGCAATGGTTGCACAGAACGATGCCGAGCAAGTGACATAATAGCAGACACGATGAAATCACTGAATAGCCTAGAGACGATACTGCGAAGCAGCGACGACTAAGACACCGTTAATCAAATTATTACTCCCAATTATGAGTAATTACTTCAAGTGGAACGTATACGTACAGGAGTTCAGCCTCCTACATCCATCATCGCGCGTGGTGAGGAACTTAGGCTTTCGCAGACCACTTATTATTGACCACTTCGAGTGCAACGGTTACGTACAGCGGTTGAACCTCCCGAATCTGGAATCATACATATGCCTGTTTATTCATAGGTCCAGCGAATTCAATGAGGAAGATGGGTAAAGCCTTGCGGGTGCAAAGTATTAAATATCGGTCAAGTGGCGCATAATGATGCTGGTGTGTGTGTGGTTAAGTTGTGCGTCCCTCCGTCGTCGCTACGCACGCCTTTGGCAAGCCAAATTAATTACAACATTATGGGCGAATAGTAATTTAATATAACAATACAAATCGCTATTAATACAACAACATGTTGTTGCAACAAACAAAGAGAAACACTGACGCCAACGGAGCAACATAAACCACACAAGCACAACAAAAACCAAAACCTAAAAAGCGTACTCTGACCTAAAATATGTCCTAATTTACATATATGCATGCAGGATGTACACTTAGGTAAGTAAGTGACCTAACCGCGTTAACCCATTAACGCCCAAGCCGAGTGACACTAACAAATTTTCACAGGCAATGGTGTCGGCGTAATAAATCGCTGGCCTAATGTGGCTAAAATCGTTCGAATTATGAGTTGCTGCACTTAACGGCATACGCAATCGATATTTCAACTTTTCCATTTTGGCTTGCGTTTTGGCCACAATTGTACGCAGGCAAATTTGTACTCACACGTACATACATACACGTTCATACATGGTTAAAAATATGTTGAAAATGTATTTCTGCCGCAGGCTTAAATACATTTTAAGTATTTTTAGTGTTGTGTTTGCCAAAATGGTTGAATATATAAATAGGTCAATTTTGTTATTAATACTGCAAAAGCGTGGAATATTGAATTTCTGGCGAGCTCATCATATGCGATTTTATTTATAAAATAATAACATAATTTGATATACGTATTTTGCAGCGTCAAATGCACTTAGCTGATAGTTTAGTGGTTATAAGTATATAAATTTATTGATACTCTAAGGGCCGGTTTCACCATCTCCGGTTAATTTAATCGCTGGTTAGTTTGACGTAAATTGTATGGCGAGCTGTCAAATAAATTGCTTAACCGGACAAAAATCTCTGGTTAAGTGCTTAACCGGAGATGGTGAAACCGGCCCTAAACTTTGGTTATAAAATAAAGTACGTACTACATTTCAAAATACATAAAATTTGGCATTAAAAAAAAAGAACGCGGAATATCACCAACTAGGCTTAGGTTTTTTGAGACGTTATTCAAGAGATTTTAAAGACCCGTACACCAAAAAAATATTATATAATTCTTTAGTTCGGTCGAAGCCCGAATATGGCTCCTTGATCTGGAATCCAATTTACTTAATTCATTCTAATATAATGAAAAACGTACAATGTAAATTTATCCGGTTTGCTCTTCAACCCCTTCACTTTGTGGATCCCTTACCACCCTACAGCTCTCGTTGCATGCTCATAAATGTTAAATCCCTGTGAATAGGCACACCATTTAGTCTATTATATTTGTTTATGATATTATTCGTGGGACCATTGACTGTCCGGAAATACTTGAACAGATAAGCTTCAATGTTCCTCACAAAACCTTGCGCTTTTACTATACCTTCAATATTAAATCAGTTAACCCGGATTTTCCCAGAACTTTTTTTGTTTCAGATTTTCATAAAAGTATGTACACCAATAAATTTCGACCTCCTGAGCATGAAAATGAATTCCGTTTTCCAATACCTTGTCGCACTTTTCCGGAAAATGTGAAAAACTAGCGTTACCATATGGTAGCCGTGGGTCGCATAGGGTACAGGTTTTTGTTTAAAGGGTAAATGATATTTGGAATCATTTTTTTTTAGTTTCACAAAAAAACACATTTTTAATTCACTTTATTGAGATTTAAGTAGGTTTTAAGTAAAGTTATGCAAATAAAATATTTTTTTTTTTAGATACTTCCATATATAGGGTTGGCCTATTCTGGCTAATAGCATATATTGCACTTTCTTCGCAAATATGATTGATAAATAATAACAATAATTAAAAACCTTCTCAAATTGAACACGACGTAGTATATTACGACAATTTTCGTATTCGCCGGTGGAAAAATTGGAAGAGGAAATGGTGAAATATTCTTCAGCCATTCATCTTCTTGGACAAAATAAGGTAATGTCGAGCTTCCAGCTATTACAACTTCTTAGTCGCCTTTTAGTTAGGTCGGGCAAACATTATTTGGTTTACCCGCACATATCTCTTCAGATTATCTTCTAAAAATGTTGTAATATTGATGAGGCTCCATATATGTACCTAAATGAAAGTTGGTATGTCAATTAGTCCACCTTCGTCGAATGCCTTATCTTGATCTTGAACGAAATCAAACATATGTTGTAACGTTAAACCTCTACAAGCATAAAATTTATAAAATTCCAACAAATTAATAATATTACATTAGTTAAATTTACACAACGGCAGAGAAAATCACACGAAGCCCAATAAAAAAAACCTGTACCCTAGACGACCCACGGCTACCATATGGTAACGCCTTTAGAAAAATGTAAAAAAATGTTGGAAAGAAGAATTTTTTCTTTAAAAACTAATTTACATCACATAGATAATTTCATTAGCTTTCAAAAGGCGTAATTATTTGAACAATTTATTCCGAAAGTTATACAATATACTTATATTTGCCGACATGCCATATCTGAAAACGGGAATTTTCAGTACTAATTTTTGTCACCTCATTTTCACACGCAATAGCTTCGACATTTGAGTACAGAATAACACGATCTTTAACTTTTTGCAAAGCTACATTAATTTTTCATTGCAAATCGGCATTTTCCTGGTGTTTTTTCTTTTCCTTTTGTTTATTTTCTTGTAAATGTAAAGGGATGTTTTGCGTTACCATATGGTGCTCGTGGGTTGATTCGGGTTAAGTCCAATTGTCATAACTTTGCCCCCATTAACCGGGCACTTGCTGAGTTATATCTTCTTTACAGGGCTCTAGATCTAGATTTTTCCATGACAAGATCCATATTTTATTCTAGAGTTGAGGCGCACTATAAATAATTCTAAACTGTAAGTTACATATTGTACTAAGTACATTGTATATCTAGTCTGTAAGGTTATTGTAATCATAGACTTAAATAATGAAATGAAATGAAATGAAAATGGTTATGGGGGCTCAACCCCAATTTGGAGACTTTTAACGCTGTCATCTCTCGCTAATCGAAAAAGGATTCGGTACTACTGTACCCTTGAATCCTTGCCCCTCAATTGCAAAATTTCTGCAACTGAAGAGCACTCCCCTGCTCTCTAGCGAGCACTCCATAATAGCTCATACCCTTTTTACTGTGCTACAACTTCCAACTTAGAAGAGACGAAACGTTCATTACACTACTCGACACCAAAAATCACCAAGAATAAAATAATACTTTTCTAAAGCGAAATTTTACGCTGATTCCGAATATCATCTCCATTTTTTTGTGGCAGGCCCAGTTTTTGAGATATTGGTAAAAATGTGGAAAAAGCCATATATGCAAGACATTGCATCACATAAGTGCATCAAAAAGTTTTATTAGACATCGTGGCGATTTGACATCTAGGAAGTGTTGGTAGAGGAAGCTCCAACAAACATTTTTTGCCTTCACACTCCAAAAGTGGTTGTTGTTGTTGTTGTTGTTGTAGCCACCAAGACACTCCCCGAAGGTTTTGGGGAGTGTAGGGGATGTGACAGTCCTTTGCCGGATAAATCCGGTACGTTCGGGTACTAGTCCCTTCTGACACTAGCCCGACTGTCGTGCGAACGATTTTTTCTGGCCATAATCAACCTTCCAGGCCGGTGGATTTTAGTCGCGTCTTACGACATGCATTCCTTACAACGGGTATATTCTAGACCCCCTAACCCGCTGGGGTCTCCAAAAGTGGTCAAGCAGTTTGGTTACAATGGCAAAAATAACGAAAAAAAATTTGAAAAAAATCGAGTTTTTTTAAAGAAATTTCAGATTCGACTGTCCTAAAATCAGAAAAATTGTATGGGCGACAAAAAGTTAGGCCCCCTATCCTATAGAGAATTTAATTGTGAACATTTTAAGACTAATTGTGTAATAATTGGATGTACCGTTATTTATATTTATCTATTTTTATTGAAAGTCCTTAACCAAAAATTTTCCGGAAGAGTAAAATTTCAACAACAAAATTGGGTTTATTCATAAAACTTTATTAAGGAGTAATACTCAAGATTATTTAGTTCCATTTATTACGTGTTTTGAAGTGTACAATATCTCTCAAAACAGCGATTAATAGGAAAAAAAAATTAATTGAATAAAAAAATATCTGCATTTCGCCATTTTAAAGAGAGGATAAATAATGAGCAATGTGAGTAAGTACTTTTGACTACTCTTTTGTGATTTTCTGCATTTGTTACACGTATGATTGTTCAAAAAATAGTCTCCCATCATATCCTCGTACCAAGACCCTTGATATTGCCATTCAAAAACTATTAAGTCTTGATGAAATCGCTCACCCTGTTCATCACTTTCAGCACCTAAGTTTGTAGGGAATTATGAAGATGTTAATGCTAGAAATGAATTTTAGGCGGAATATTACTTTCCTTGCTATATAGTTTGCAATAAAGCAGCTTTTTGTTAACTAGAAATCCACAAACAGAACAAAAGTTCTAACTATTTCATGATAGATCTTGTGCTTTTTGTTACTGCTTGCAGCAGTTTTTAACAAACTGTTTGTGGATTTCTAGGTAACAAAAATTTACTTTATTTGCAAAAGATTGTAAGATGCCGCCTCAAATTCCTTCACATCTTCACAATTCCCTACAAACTTAGGTGCTGAAAGTGATGAACAGGGTGAGCGATTTCATCAAGACTTAATAGTTTTTGAATGGCAATATCAAGGGTCTTGGTACGAGGATATGATGGGAGACTATTTTTTGAACAATCATACGTGTAACAAATGCAGAAAATCACAAAAGAGTAGTCAAAAGTACTTACTCACATTGCCCATTATTTATCCTCTCTTTAAAATGGCGAAATGCAGATATTTTTTTATTCAATTAATTTTTTTTCCTATTAATCGCTGTTTTGAGAGATATTGTACACTTCAAAACACGTAATAAATGGAATGAAATAATCTTGAGTATTACTCCTTAATAAAGTTTTATGAATAGACTCAATTTTGTTGTTGAAATTTTACTCTTCCGGAAAATTTTTGGTTAAGGACTTTCAATAAAAATAGATAAATATAAATAACCTTACATCCAATTATTACAAAATTAATCTTAAAATGTTCACAATTAAATTCTCTATAGGATAGGGGGGATAACTTTTTGTCGCCCGTACAATTTTTCTGATTTTAGGACAGTCGAATCTGAAATTTCTTTAAAAAAAACTCGATTTTTTTCAAATTTTTTTCGTTATTTTTGCCATTGTAACCAAATTACTTCACCAATTTTGGAGTGTGAAGGCAAAAAATGTTTGTTGGAGCTCCCTCTACCAACACTTCCTAGATGTCAAATCGCCACGATGTCTATTAAAACTTTTTGATGCGCTTATGGATTTTTCCACATTTTTACCAATATCTCAAAAACTGGGTCTGCCACAAAAAAATGGAGATGATATTCGGAATCAGCGTAAAATATCGCTTTAGAAAAGTATTATTTCATTTTTGGTGGTTAAAGTTGATCAAAATTTGTCGAGTAGTGTTATTTTTAAATATTGACTGCAAATCTTGTAAGCTTGATTCATAGCCAGAAGCTTTCTTCCCTAATGCATATTACTAAATAATATATATTCATCATAACTCTAACTAAGATAAGTCAACAAACTGCTAATGAAATTTCAATACTTGCATTATGTTGCTTGTAAGAGTAAGTATGTACTTATGTATTCCCAATTCCATTAAATCATAATTCTGCTTCATCAGCAAGGAGAAGCAAGAAGCAATTCAAGCTAACACAGCAAATTTAACAAAGAATTCTTCCCATAAAAAAGCACATTCCCAATTGCACCTCTATGTAAATATGTACATATATACTAATGATACTCATCATGAGGCAGCTGTTGCTTTTGTTTTCGCCTCGTTCTGATGTTGTTGTTGTTGTTGTTGTTGTTGTTGCTGCTGTCATTCATTCTCATACAGCAACACTTCTTCTTGCTTGTCATTGCCCTCCTATCTCTAGTGTATAATGCACTATGTAGTAGCTTTGTATTATGTCTGATGATGATGATACCTTGAAATTTTCTATTATTTGAAAATACTCTCCAGGTGTAAGTATTTGCATATGTCTTCTTCTTCTCCCTCTTCCTCTTCTTTGTTTTTGCTTACACTTTTTTTCTATCAACAATTTCGTACCTTGCACATTTTCATTCATAACTGAGTGTGTTGGTTATCGTTGGTTTTGTTTTCTGTTTAGTTGCTCTCTGCTTTCTTTATCTACCGGCTTTTTCTTTTCGTTTTTTTAAGCGACATTTTGTAAATTTATGTGTTATAGCAGTTACATACTGCATGTATTTATGTGTGTGTTAAAGGAGATTCGAAGAGCTGTATGTGGACTATAGGTACGAGAAGCAAAGCTCGAAAGGAAGTTGCATCTAGCTTAGTTCAGATATTGACGTAAATAGGTACCATCCAACCAAAACGTAGGAAATACTTTTCTTTACCAAAACTAATTTGGAATAATTTTTTTTTCTAATTAATACCTTTCAAGGTTAACGAGGACGATTATACGAAGTATTTCTTGCAGGCGCTTTTGATACAAATACGATTTCCTCATTTAATTGTTTACTTTGTGCTCTTAATTTCACTACCTTCACTTGTGTTCTTCTTAATGCTTAGATTTAGTAATAGTCTTCTACATTTCTAAATATTCCATATTCCAATATTCTAGTTTTATTTACTATGTCGAACCAATTTTTCTTTTTACCACACATATGAATGTCACTGCATGTCATGAAAATGTCACTGTCTATCGATTCCTTTTTCGCAGCGCCGATGCTGGATTACACAACATCAAAAAGGCTTGGAATACAAACCTTGCATATTAAAAGCATTAAACTGACAAATTGTACAAGAATTTGATATGTGATATGAACAAACTGCAACACAGGCATACAAAGAAGACAGTAATGCAACACATGGCGTGGTACAGTTGAAGGGAATGACTTGTCATTTTCAATTTTACAAGCCATAAATGTAATTGAGCTGGAGTTAATATGTGAGAACGCACATGAAAACATAAATTCAAGACTATAATCATGAGATAAATACTGAAAACATACAAAGGTAATATTGGGAGGGAGGTATATTCATATGTAGTGAAAGTATAAAAGAACACAGAAATTAGACTTAAGAAACAAAAAAAATAAAAATTGAGAAATTCGACGAGCAAAAACTACTTAATTATAGAGCGAGTAATAAAAAAATACAAGAAACTTTGAATTTGAACTTTGAATGAGCTTACAAATACCCATTTATTACCTTGTGACCTGGTATATAGTACACATGAATTATACTAGCTCTGATACTAACCTTAAGGCTTTCTTGCGTCGGGGGAGAGCTCGAGATAGATTTTCTGAGATTTATGAGGTCGCCATCGTACATTATTGTATTATACTTACATATTTCGCTGTTGTGGAAGGGCTTAGGTATACCGCTCGCTATCACCAAGCTCATACTGAATGAGTTTTACTTCAAAGAACCTTATGAGAGGGGAATTTTCTAAGTACTTATTACAATTATACTAAGCACTTTGGGCCTAAGTAGAACGCCTGACGGACAAAGTGTTAACTCGCACTGGGTAGAACCGAGCTAGCACTAGTGACACACTATCAACAGACTATATAATCCTAGGGAAGCACACAGAAAGCATGAGTGATCTCTATTATTATTGCTGTCGTGCTTTTGAGGACGAAGCCGAGTCCGAATAATCGTATGTATATATATATGTAAGTATATACATAGTTTATCTAAAGTAATAAATATAAAAACAAGAGCAATTTTCCACACTTACTTGTCATATAGAAGAACAGCATTATGAAGGCGATCATCTTGATGGTTCCGTTGAGTTTGAAAGCTTAAATGACACAACACTGCGGCAGCAATACAAAAAAAACAAACGAACAACGAACAGTTAAAAGTTTTATCCTTGCAGATAGTGTGTGCCAACTAAATGCCCTTAAACAATTTGTTGCAAGTTACAAACGCTGTGAGCTTTTATACGCGCTGATATGCAACAATATATGACGCCGCTGAAGATGATAAACTAAACTGTACGTTGCTGTTATTGCTGTCGATTGTATGTATGATGAATGGTGAGTTGAGCATAAGGCGCATGAAAAAAGTCACATACCTTTTTTTTTATTTTTTTATTTTAACGAGTTAACACACACGCCCGCCAGCTGACTGTTAACCGCACAATTCACTGTTCATAACCGACGATGTGCGATGAAAAATCTAATACACGCGCAGGACAAGTTTGCGCGCCGCGAACAGTGTGGCGTGTTTTAGTGGCACGCGATAAAAAATAGCGATACGTTATGTACTTAATGTACTTACATATACATATGTGCACATGCAAGCATATGCTCACTTACTATATATTCACCTGTATGTAAATATGTTTATATACAAAAATTTAAAAACAAACTTTCGAACAAAATGCACATACTCGTAGTACATATTTTCATCGCCATGTGCGTTAATTTTTATACTCAGCTGTACTAGTACACAGAGTATTATAATTTTGATTTCATAACGGTGGATTGTAACATAATGAAATAATCGAGATAGATATGGACTTATATATATCAAAATGATCAGGGTGAAAAGAGAAATCGATTGAGCCATGTCCGTCCGTCCGTCCGTCCGTCCGTCCGTCCGTCCGTCCGTCCGTCCGTCCGTCCGTCCGTCCGTCCGTCCGTCCGTCCGTACGCACGATAACTCGCGTAAAAATTGAGATATTTTGATGAAATTTGAAATGCAAGTTGGTATCGAGACTGGGACGGTTGGTATTGAAAATGGGCGAAATCGGACCATGACCACGCCCACTTTTCCTATATAGAAAAAATCGGAAATTTGGTATCTCAGCCACTAATATAGCTAGAGTGATAAAATTTTACCCACGTATTGAGCTCAGGCCGTTATGAAGAAATTTGATTAAGTTTTGGAAAATGGGCGGTGCCACGCCCACTTATTAAGGGTCAAACATTGAAAGTTTTATATGTCATAACTCAGAAACCGTTGAAGATATATCGATGAAATTTGGTATGCTTAATTTGCTTACCTAGACAAATGTTTTGGCGAAAAATTATCAAAATCGGTTGACGGCCACGCCCACTTTGATATATGGGAACTATAAAGGGGCCTAATAAAAACATTTTAAGCGATATCTCTGTCAAATATAAAGATCTATCACTGAATTTTTGTGGCAGGAGTCCAACTACGGACATAAAACAAAAAGTACAAAAATTTTGGAAAATGGGCGGTGCCACGCCCACTTATTAAGGGGCAAACATTGAAAGTTTTATATGTCATAACTCAGAAACCGTTGAAGATATATCGATGAAATTTGTTTTGCGTAATTTGCTTACTTAGGCAAATGTTTTGGCGAAAAATTATCAAAATCGGTTGACGGCCACGCCCACTTTTATATATGGGAACTATAAAGGGGCCTAATAAAAACATTTTAAGCGATATCTCTGTCAAATATAAAGATCTATCACTGAAATTTTGTGGCAGGAGACCAACTAGGGACATAAAACAAAAAATATAAAAATTTTGGAAAATGGGCGGTGCCACGCCCACTTATTAAGGGGCAAATATTGAAAGTTTTATAAGCCATAACTCATAAACCGTTAAAGATATATCGATGAAATTTGGTACGCGTGATATATTTACTTAGCCAAATGTGTGGACGAAAGATTTCCAAAATCGGTTGACGACCACGCCCACTTTTATATATGGGTTTTATAAAGTGACCTAATAAAAACATTTTAAGCGATCTCTCTGTCAAATATAAAGATCTATCACTGAAATTTTGTGACATGAGTTCTACAATAGACCGGAAACAAAATATAAAAAAGTTTGGAAAATGGGCGTGGCACCGCCTCTTTTTATACAAAGGAATCTACGTGCCTATTACTCGACAAATAACTGAGATATTATGACGAAACTTGGTTTATACACTTTTATAACATGTGTTAATAGACACGCAAAAATGTATTGAAATCGGTTTATGACCACGCCTACTTTTTAACAAAGATATTTCTGGAACACCCTTTTGGAATTTGTAACGTGAAGTTTTTGTAACTAAAAGTCATAGAGGGATGCAATTTTGCACTAACAATAATATTTATATGCTTATTTGGATGATTGATACAAATTTTGAAAATGGGCGTGGCTGCGCCCTGTTTATGCAGCACTTGTGTCATATAAAATACACCCTATATCGAACAAACGCAAACAAACAATGAAAGCATACAGCTGAGTATCTACTGTTCGATTCCACTCGAACTTAGGCTTCCTTACTTGTTTATATGTACAAAGGTATTTGGCAGCGTTGTTATTGTTGTTTTTGCATACATTTGCATATACTCGCAGTTACGTACTATCTGTAAATAAAATAAAATAAATATGCTTTTCCTGTGCTTTTGGTTTGTTTATTGTTTTTTCTTTTTTATACAGAACCGAGTTTTGAAAATTCGATTAGATTTTTTTTAGTTTCGTTGGCGGCTAGAGAAGTCTCACAAAGTTCGCGGAATTTTATTACACCTGTTTGTTGATTTTAAATGCGTTGGCTACCATAGATTTAGTTTTAGCATTTTTTACTTGAATTAATTTTTTTTTGTTCATTATTTTTTTATTGCGCAATATTTATCAAATAGTTTTTTTTTATTTTTTTTTTTTTTTTCAAAATGTTTATTTGCAACACTACATTCTTTTGTTCAATATTTTTTTTATTGTGTAATATTATTTTATTGTACAATATTTTTTAATATGGGTTTTTTTCAAAATGTTTGTTTTTAAAAAATGTTTGTTTACATTTTTTGGTAATTTTTTTTTCCTTAATTTTTTTTTCTAAAATGTTGTCATTGCGCAATATTTTTTTGTATCTTTTTTAAAATTGTTTTCGTAAAATTTTTTTATCTAGATTTTTTTGTTCAATAGCAGTTTTATTTAATTAATTATTAATATATTTCTTCTGGTTATATGCAAAATTTTTTTTTAATACGATATCGATTTATTAATTAATATCTATTTTTTTATTGGACAATATCTATTTTTAAATTGTTTTTTTATGTCTTCATTTGCAAAACTTTGTTATGTAAATTTTTTGTTGAATTTTTTTTTATATAAATACATATTTTTCAATATTTTTTATTGCGCAATATTTTCGGTATTAGTTACACTGTTTATTTGCAAAAAAAAATTTTATTATCAAATTTTTTTAATATTTTTATTGCGCAATATTTTTTACTACGCAATATTTTTATTTTTATTGCGCAATAGTTTTTTACTCTGTAATATTTTTAATTTTAATTTTTTTTTTTTAACTTTTTTTGCTACATTTTTGTTTTGTTTCTGCCGGCCTTTTATTGAGTTATCAACGTTATATGACTTCCTTTTTCCGGCTTACGCTGTCTGTATTAACACACATACATACATGCATTTTCACATATTCTACACATTCTAAAAATCCTTAGTCAGCTTTATTGCTTAACAATATTTGTAGGGGCGGAGAGGGGAAGCCTTTTAAAGTATGCCGTTCAAACTACGATTCACTGGCTCATACGGCTCAATACACACCCACACGAGGCGCACTAGGAAATGCTCACTAATTTTAAACGTGTGTATTTGTAAGCGGCGGCGTTGTTAGTTTATTTGTTGATATTGTTGTTGTTGTTTTTGTTGTTGCTTTTATTGTTGTTTTTGTTGTTTATTTTTTCACAACTTTTATCATTCAAAACATATTTTCGTTATGATCGAGTTTTTTTGGTAACTCAAACAAGGCGGACGACCCTTTTTTATTGGTGTGGAAACATGTACATATGCATTTCGCTTTTGTTTTACAATCAGCTGCTGAATACCTAAAAATTGGAGTAAATTATTGTAATTTAATAAAATATTTAAAAAAAATCAATCATCTATGAAAATAGCATTTATTTTTTGTATATACATATACATATATTCCAATACGGAAGGCGAGCGCGCATAAAAAAATGTATAGCAACCACATGTGCATACATCAGAGTAGCTACTATTTTTAAATTAATTTTTTTTTCATTAATTAAAACATATCCCTTATCTATTTCAAATTCAATCAATTTCCATTTTCAACTTTTTAATTTACGTCGTTTGTTTTTTATTTGCCCAACACTTCACCACCAGCTTTCGTTCATCACCATACGCAGTTACTATGGCTAAATATCTATCTATTTCCCATTTGTATGCCATATGTGTTTTGCGCTCATCAATCATGCAATTTTTGCATATTTCACAATTTTTATTTGCTAACATTTAGTTTTTTATTACGTCGATTTTTATGTACAGCCATTGATCATAGTTTCAGCTCAGCAATTTGTTGCACAATCCGCACATTTCCGGTGTGAGTTGGTTTTTTATACTCAGCTGTACTAGTACACAGAGTATTAAAGTTTTAATCACAAAACGGTGGATTTTAACAGAATGAAATAATCGAGATAGATATAGACTTATATATATCAAAATGATCAGGGTGAAAAGAGAAATCGATTGAGCCATGTCCGTCCGTCTGTCCGTCCGTCTGTAAACATTCTAACTCGCGCAAAAATTGAGATATTTTGATGAAATTTGAAATGCAAGTTGTTATCGCGACTGGGACGGTTGGTATTGAAATTGGGCGAAATCGGACCATGACCACGCCCACTTTTCCTATATAGAAAAAATCGGAAATTTGGTATCTCAGTCACTAATATAGCTGGAGCGATGAAACTTTACCCACGTGTTGAGATCAGGCCCCTAGGAAGAAATTTGATGAAATTTTGGAAAATGGGCGGTGCCACGCCCACTTATTAAGGGGCAAACATTGAAAGTTTTATGAGTCATAACTCAGAAACCGTTGAAGATATATCGATGAACTTCGGTACGCGTGATATACTTACTTAGGGGAATGTTTGGACGTAAAATTTCCAAAATCGGTTGACGGCCACGCCCACTTTTATACACGTGTATTATAAAGTGGCCCAATAAAAACATTTTAAGCGATATCTCTGTCAAATATAAAGATATATTATTGAAATTTTATAGTAGGAGTCCAACTGCGGACATAAAAAGAAAAACACAAAAATTTTGGAAAATGGGCGTGGCACCGCCTCTTTTTAGAAACAGGAATATACGAGATTTCTGAGCCCATAACTCGACAAATAATTGAGATATTATGACGAAGCTTGGTGTGTACACTTTTATTACTTGTGGTAATGCATTTTGAAAATTTTAGCGAAATCGGTTTGATGACCACGCCCACTTTTATACATGGGAACTATAAAGTGGCCTAATAAATATATTTTAAGCGATATCTTTGTCAAATATAGAGAAAATTCATAGAAATTTTGTGGCATGAGTTCCACAATAGACCGGAAACAAAAAATATAAGAATTTTGGAGAATGGGCGTGGCACCGCCTCTTTTTAGACAAAGGAATCTACGAGATTTCTTAGCCTATAAGTCGACAAATAATAGAGATATTATGACGAAACTTGGCTTATACACTATTACAACTTGTGTTAATAGACACGCAAAAATTTATTGAAATCGGTTTATGACCACGCCTACTTTTTAACAAAGATATTTCTGGAACACCCTTTGGGAATTTGTAACGTGACATCTTTGTAACTAGAAGTCAAAAAGGAATGAAATTTTGCACAAAGAATAATATTCATATGCTTAGTTGGATGACTGATAAAAATATTGAAAATGGGCGTGGCTACGCCCACTTTATGCGGCATTCGCTTTATATAAATTACGCCGTGTGTCCATCAAACGCAAACAAACAATGAAAGTGTACAGCTGAGTATTTAATGTTCTATTCCACTCGAACTTAGGCTTCCTTACTTGTTTGTTTTATTCTTTATCTTTTCGATATTTTTCCGCTTTTGAGTTTATATACTGCTCTATATGTTTTTAAACTTTTTGTTGTTTTTTTTTTTTTATATATCTTAAACTCGCATTTACGCGCCGCTGATACTTTTTAATTAAGATAGTTTGTTTTGTACGAAAATAAAAAAATAAGACTTAAAATTCTGATGTTGAACCTTTTGGTCAGCAAATTTTACAAATTTCTTGCGCAGTTTCATTTTGGTCTTTTTATATTTCTAACACTTGTTTTTCATTATGCGCAAAATATATGTATGTATATATATTAAAGTGGTCCTTAAAAATCAAATTGGCGATTTTCTGCGGTTTCAACTCCTACATCGGTAACAGCACAGGCAAAGATATCACATATAAATTTTGGTCCCAACCAAAACAGTTAATGTGAGCCGCACTAGGGTCACAGTTCATATTACAATATGTATGTACCTATATTTGTATTTATTTCATTCAATTACCATTTTATACAATTAAATTTACTTTTACAGATTTATTTCATCTACAACAGGGCTGCTCAACGCTCTTGTATTGAAAGTACAAAGCTCAATACATCTACAAATTTTGTATATGCACTGAAAAATTTTTTTGCTCATTTAAATTTTTTTATGAATTCCAATAAAATATTATTTTAGAATTTATTTTCAAATGGTAGTATCACATACATACAAATTTTTTTATTTTTTATATGAAAATTTTTTGAATACTAATTTTTTACAGTGCTTTCATTTTTTGAATTTTTTTTTCATTACACATTTGTTATTGTAAATTTCGATTTCTTACGGCAGTGCTCGAGCTCCTATACAAAGTGCCTTTGCTCTGCACATTCAATACGAATCATAGGCACATACATATAAAATTTTTTTTATATCTCAGTGCTTATGGCAGTGCAAAGAAAATTTTATTTTCATATTTGAAGTGAAAATATGTATCTGTGCCTATGATTCGGTACAAAACAAAAACAATTGTGCTTTGAGTGCCTATGAGGTGAGCAGCCCTGATCTACAAAAATGTCTATTTGTTAGTATTTTTCCAATTGAGAAACTGTCAGCATCAAGTTTTAATAATATATGTACATCAGTGGCGCACACAGAAAAATATTTGGGGGGGGTTTCAATATCGAACGGAAAATTATTAAAAAAATTAAAACTCGTCCAGACAATTTTTACTTAAATTTATGTTTGGGGAGTGACCTACGTATGAACACATTAAACAAAAGCACCTTTTTAATCTCAATTCATTGCATTTTCTCTGTATTTAAACTAAAACTAACAAGTAAGGAAGCCTAAGTTCGAGTGGAATCGAACATTAGATACTCAGCTGTATTCTTTCATTGTTTGTTTGCGTTTGTTCGATATAGGGTATATTTTATATGAATCGAGTGCCGCATAAAGTGGGCGCAGCCACGCCCATTTTCAAAATTTTTATCAATCATCCAACTAAGCATATACATAAATATTATTGTTAGTGCAAATTTTCATTCCGTTATGACTTCTAGTTACAAAGATGTCACGTTTCAAATTCCCAAAGGGTGTTCCAGAAATATCTTTGTTAAAAAGTAAGCGTGGTCATAAACCGATTTCGTAAAATTTTTGAGCATGTATTACCACAAGTTATTAAAGTGTAAAAACTGATTTTCGTCATAACATCTTAATTATTTGTAGAGTTATGGGTTCCGAAATCTCGTAGATTCCTTTGTCTGAAAAGAGGCAGTGCCACGCCCATTTCCCAACATTTTTCTATTTTTTGTTTTATGTCTATAGTTGGATTCATGGCACAAAATTTCAATGACATATCTTTATATTTGACAAAGATATCGATTAAAATATATTTATTAGGCCCATTAATAGTTCCCATATATAAATTTGGGCGTGGTCGTAAATCGATTTTGGCAATTTTTCGTCCAAACATTTTCCTAAGTAAGTAAATTACGCGTACCAAATTTCGTCGATATATCTGCTACGGTTTCTGAGTTATGACCTATAAAACTTTTAATGTTTGACCCTTAATAAGTGGGCGTGCCACCGCCCATTTTCCAAAATTTTATCAAATTTCTTCATAGGGGCCTGAGCACAACACGTGGGTAAAATTTCATCGCTCCAGCTATATTAGTGACTGAGATATTTCCAATTTTTTCTATATAGGAAAAGTGGGCGTGGTCATGGTCCGATTTCGCCCATTTTCAATACCAACCGTCCCAGTCTCGATACCAACTTGCATTTCAAATGTCATCAAAATATCTCAATTTTTGCGCGAGTTAGAGTGTTTACAGACGGACGGATGGACGGACATGGCTCAATCGTTTTCTCTTTTCAACCTGATCATTTTTATATATATAAGTCTATATCTATGTCGATTATTTCATTCTGTTAAAATCCACCGTTTTTTGATTAAAACTTTAATACTCTGTGTACTAGTACAGCTGAGTATAACAAACCTCAGCTAATATCCACAGCATGCTTTTAGGGAAATGTCTCCACACTGCTTGTTTATAAACGTAATCAGTATATGTTGACAAACATTCGCAATGTACATAAACGAATATTCATAGATTTTACAACATGTATTTACACAAATATTTGTGCATGTACCATCTTTTATAAAATTATTTTTTTATGGTGCTGTAAAATTTTGGGGGGGGGGGGTTCAACCCCAAAACCCCCCTTGTGTGCGCCAATGATGTACATACATACATATGTACATATATGTATTGTGTAAATATGCATGTAGTTATTTAATAATAAATTGAAAAATTGCCTGTCATTTATGCATAACCATTTATACTTTTTGTTATGAATTTAATCTGCACAAATTTCCCAGAATCACTTAGCATTTAGTGCGCTTCAATTAAGTATTTCGCTTTTATTTTGCTTTGCCGCCTGCTCTAGTTTTTTTTTTTCGCTTATTTGTGCTATTGATTGTTGTACGTATTATGTATTTGCAACAAAAGGATTATAATTTGCTTTTGTTGTGAAAAATTGCCTCGATATTTCTTGTAATGGTTTCTGTTTGAAATTTCTTTATTCAATTTGTATTTGAAATCATACTCCAACGCCGCGTCGTTTGATAAATGCGCAGAACATGCGGCAGGCAATAGAAAATCATTTGTTATTTCGAAAGGGTTGATATTTTGCGGTTGGTATTTCTTTGTTCTGTAAGAAAATAAAAGGAAAAATGTGGTTTTCAAGTTAATGCGCAATTACTTAGAAAGTTATGTATACATATATATATATATATATATATTTTGTATTTAATAGGTGCATAATTATTAATAGTTCTTATTATAAGGCTGATATATGTATATACACAAGTATAAAAAGGCATTTTAAAGGTCATCAAAAATTCTGATTGATTCAGTAGAACCCAAAATAAAGTACAATTTTATTTTAATCAGTGGGAGAAGACCTGAATGAAAGAACCAAACCAAATTCTCTCTAGCCCATCCCTGGTGGCTACCTGTAGCTCTAGGAAAACCTTGAGTACCTACTGCTGATGTGCTTGCGTTTTTATGAGTTTCGTGTTAGTGATATTACTTGAATTAACTTGACTTGACTTGACTTGACTTGACTTGACTCGACTTGACTTGACTCGACTTGACTTGACTTGACTTGACTTGACTTGATTTGACTTGACTTGACTTGTCTTGACTTGACTTTACTTGACTCGACTTGACTTGACTTGATTTGAATAGACTTGACTTGAATTGAATTGAATTGACTTGACTTGACTTGACTATTATTCGTCATTTCGAAACAACGGGTATTTGCTAATTACATATACAAACCATTGCTTGTTTAACAATAAATACCGTAGTGTTTATTCACGTTGAGTGTCTACACACTTAACAAGCGCATAGCATGTACTTAATTATATTAAGCTAACAATTTAATATTTATAATTGATGTAACTGTGTCCTAATGGCAAATCCAAGTCAATTACTTAAATTAATTGAAGCAAAAAAGTAGAAGAAAATGTAAGAAGTAAGAGAAAGAAAGCAGAAAGAAGAAAAATAAAGAAAGGAAGAAAAAAAAAAAAAGAGGAAACACACCAATCACACAAGCACAAAGAGGCGTATTTCTCATTAAACTGATTCACACTGCTTCATCTCCATCCGGTCTGGCAACAGCAAATCATTATCATCAGCAAAGCGACATGAATATGCATTCGATGAATCGAATAGCGGCGGCACATTGGCACAACATTAAAATCACTTCTTCTCACCTAATAACAGATTGTTGTTTATTCAAAGCAAATAAAAATAAACTTCTCGCCTTCACACTTAGCCATTTAGCCTATGATTTTGTTCACAATATGCTCCAATGCTTTAGCAATTCAGATTTTGATGGCGCTTACACAATTAACTCCCTACTTTAGAAGTTACTTTGCGTTGCGATGCGAAGCAGATGGCAATTGAAATCTGATACTGTATAAATATTTTTTCACTTAATGATTGACAAATAGTCGCGCAAAATATGTATATAGCAAACATCCATTAACGTTCAATGGACTTTGCTTCCGTTAAAAGTGTCCACCTTAAAGCTGTCAATCAAACGCATTATTGTTTTTACATGGCTTTTTATTTCTAATAATTATTTTTATGTGAATTTTGTATGCGCTATTGGCCAATTTTTAAATAAGACGAATTGAAAAAAAAAATTTTGGTAGAAGTTATGGATACGCCTGAAGAAGTCTGATGAGGGGATGTGGTGGTCTACGAAATGGATCCATAAGTTCTACCAAACAATTTTTTTCAATTTTTCTTAATTAAAAACTGGACAATAGCTCAAATAAAATTCACAAACGCATTATTTTTTTCTCTAAATTTTAAAAGCCCATGTAGGCGTTGTAATAAAGAGTAACAAGTAATTATGGAGTGTTCCCCAGGTATTCGAAAGGATATGTGAGGAAGAAGTGGCCGCTGTGGTGCAGTGGGTAGAGTGCTCGCCTGCTATGCCAGAGGTCTCGGATTCAAACCACGGTCCGAGTAAAACACCAAAAAATTTTTCGAATTAGTAAAAATCCAATTACTGGGTTTTTTAAGAGCAGCGGTCACCTCTTGGCAGTGGGCGGCATACCCTCCGAGAGTATTTCTGCCATGAAAAAGCTTCTCACAAAAAATGCATTCGCCGTTCGGAGCCGGCATAAAACTGTAGGTCCACCCAATTAGTAGGAAAAACAAAAAAGGAGCACACCGCGAATTGGGAGAGAAGCTCGGCCATAAAACTCGTCAGAGTTATAATAGCGCCATTGTATTATATTTTTATTATGTGAGGAAAAAAGAAGTGAATGCGAGGAACTCAAGCAAAATTTTTCTACCAAAAACTAAGCTAAGCAAGTCCGGTAGCAAATTATTTAAGAATGAGCAATACAACCACATAACCAATAGCTTATAAAAACTGAATCTTTATAAATTTTCGAAGAAGAAGAAGGCTTCACTTCGAATTGCATATAAAACCCACAAACTGTCAACTGATTAATATCATTTTTATGGACATTCACAGTGCCAGCCATAAATCAACAAATATTCCTAGGCGCTCACATAAATTTGCATTTAAATTTCCTCCACACCAATGACATTCAAAATCGAATCAAGCCAACTAACATTTATTTGTTTGCTGTGTATGCACAAGTGCCATGTCAATCCATTGACGAAGGACATTCATTTTATGGCAGGCAGGAAGGCAGTCTTCCATAGACACTTTGCACTTGAAAGTGCATTGTCACTCGGTTTTTTACAGTTTGTAGATACATATATGCATATATGTGAAGCTGGTACATACATATGTGTGTTATGTAGATGCTCAATGTTGCAAGGTTAATACAATGTACTAATATATTGAGAGCAATAAGTCAGTATTTGAAAAAATATACTAGCAATTATGAATGTGCACATAAACTTCAATAAATGTCATGTGTTTATTTATGGTGAGGCACACTATGCTTAATACATGTATTTACATATGTACATCTCAATGATCTATTTCTTATGTGAACAATTTTATATATGTATGTGCTTTTCTGTAAACTGAAATACCCTCAACAATGAACTTTGACTGCGGAAATAAAATATATGTAAATGATGAGGGCGACCTTTTAAGTGGCAGTAGAGTTTTTCTCGTCATCTTAATAAAAAAAAAAACTTGACAGCTATAGGATATTATCAATGGGTTTTTTAAGGAAGGTGGATGCTGTTTAAAGTAACTTTTCTCAGCCCTTTTGGCAATGCTCTAAGTAAGTAGTCGTATCACAAAAGCTATCGATTGTAATTGTAGATAATGCTACTAGTTATACATTTCTTTATGACTATTTAATCTTGGCCTTTTAATATACAAAGTTCATATATAGGAACAGTTCAGTAATTTGTTGCTAGCAGCTATTGAAACTACTGGGATTAGCCTGTCATCTCATTAGTCTCATTTTTTCCAACGGTTTCCACTAACGGTCTTCACCGAGCTTTGAACTTGGCTTTTCGGACTTATCATTTGCTTTGCTAGTCCAATTAATTTTGAGAACCATTAATGAACATTTAGACAATTAATTAGAGTTTATAATAAGTCACACTTCTACCTGACAATCAACATAAACCTCTTCATCAATTTAAATCTTTACAGAAACCCTAAAATGTATATGCTGTTAACAACGTTTGTACAAAAACTGGACAAATTTTTGTGCGCTCAGAAAATTTGTTGATGAAAAATCTACAACAAAAATTAATTTCTATACATTATTTTTTCTATACATACATATGTACATATTTAATTTGTTGTTACTGATTAAAACGAAAGCAATTTAATGAAACCCGCAACACGATTGATGGCGTATAGGAATCCAAATTGCAATTTCGTTTAGACTTGGTTGTGCATTACCGGAATATTCAAGTTAATTACGTATGTATATTGAAATGTAATCAATTTTGTCTACGAATTTCAGTTAGATCTATGTACATAAATACGTATTTTAATTTATATACTACATAGACCTTTGTTAGCAAAATACCTATAAAATTGAGCAGAGTGAGTGAGCGAGTGAGTGATAAATATTTGCATAATATTATTAAATTAGATCTTTGAAAAAAGTACAACAACACAGGTCATATGTACCTGAGTAAATACATGGATGAACTTGAGTTAAGATACAGTAACTGTGGATAAATTTGGGCTTAATTTCAAGACGAGGATATTAAAAAATACATATATATTTTTTTAATTTATTTGTGTGTATGGGGCTTTGGAAATATCAAGTAGCTTGTGGCTTGTGATCGCTTGATGTTTTTAATCAGCGCCAATTATCATGCGAAGTAGAAACGTCTGGTGCACTTTATGGGACTCGAAATAAATCGTTTAGACAATTGAGAGAATCGCCATCGTTGCAAAATCACAATCGCGTTAAAAGTTTACTCGCTCATAGACTACACAATGGAGATGTTTTTTGTGATTGTTCCGAGTCGCAGGTTGTTTATATTAGTGATGGGCGAGTTCGAGATGTTCCAGTGAATCCATGCGATCGAGAGCGAGATCGAGATGTTTTAGCGCATTGCTCCGATTGACAGCTATGCGCGATTAGATTCCAATAGGAATGATAATCATCGAGAGCATTCGAAATGTTTGAATAATTGAGAAAATCGCATAAAATATATTGGAATCGACTTTCACTATATAATTAGAATTGAGAAGAAGAAGAAGAAGAAGAAGAAGAAGAAGAAGAAGAAGAAGAAGAAGAAGAAGAAGAGAAAAACATAAGAAGAAGAATTACATTAACAAGAAAACCCACGCATAAAAAATAGCTATCAACGCACCATTAACGCAATTTTAAAAAACCATTTAAATCATCAGCAATTTCAAAGCTATGCTGTTGACATGTTAATCAATAAACATGTATACTTATGTCTGCGCCTTTTAAAAATAAAATCCCTTTAAACAATGTAAAAAATAGCGAACACATTAATGTATCTAATTTAACCCTCCGTCTGACACTTGGTTCCAGCCAGACCTTTTTCATTTTCAAACTACGAAAAAGAGTACTATAAATTGAGCAAGATGCTTGAAATTTCAGGTAGCTTACTAAAATTTAATTTTCTACAAACCTGTAAAAAAAAAGTACGTTGATATCTCATATACTAAGCTAGTTATACCGATATGTTGACTAACACATCACATTCGGTACACTTGGGTCTAGCTGGACCCACATACAAATTGTATGGAAATGAAAGTGTGTGTACGGGTTTTGCTTAAGAACTTCCAAAGTGTCCTATAGATTTTTATGAAATTTTCACAGTGGGTTCATGTGGTCTCTTCGCATAAGATGTGGTTTGAAAAATTGGACACTTCCCGGAATTTCGGCCCAAATGTGGACCCGAATGGCCCCGGAATGAACTTAGACAATATTGGTGTCAAATGAAAGGTACTAATCAGGGCTTGAATATAAAGTAATAGATAATTTTTTAAAAGTTGGCGCTTCCCGGAATTTCGGCCCAAATATGGACCCAAATGGCCCCGGAATGTACTTGGTCAATATTGGTGTCAAATGAAAGGTAATAATCTGAGCTTGAAAATAGAGTTATTTTTATTGGGTTTTCTAACCTGGTTCACAAGATATAGATGAAAACGTGGATCCGAGGGCCCCAAATGTTTTTTTAGAGGTAGAGATACTAGTCATATATACCTATATGTAGACAGAGGGAGGGTTCAGCGCAGCGAAGCGGGACGGGTATACCCTAGTATTCCTATATTGTTTACCTAATATGAAGGAATGGAATCGTTTGCATATTTTTCTTTTAAATTTATGAATTATCGGGGCAATAGATATTTGCCTTTTAGTTTATATTTTTCAGTTCTGATTTTGCGGTTATTTGATAAATTAAGTGCAAATATAATTCATAAAATACACATTATTTTTTTATTTTTACTATTTTTACCAAGAAAATTTTGAGTGATGAAATTGATTTGATATGCAATTTTAGACCACATAGAAGGAGCTTTGATGGTGAATTTTATGAACGGCTAGCAGCTGCATTAGCTAATGATTTGGGACGTAAGGGGGCTGCTGAGGAAGTTGAAAAAGCTTAATAAAAATTTGAATATAATAATATAAATAAGCTAACATTCAGAAATTCTGTACAAAATTCCTATAATATAATAATATAATATAATACAATGGCGCTATTATAACTCTGACGAGTTTTATGGCCGAGCTTCTCTCCCAATTCGAGGTGTGCTCCTATTTGTTTTTCCTACTAATTCGGTGGACCTACAGTTTTATGCCGGCTCCGAACGGCGAATGCATTTTTTGTGAGAAGCTTTTTCATGGCAGAAATACACTCGGAGGGTATGCCGCCCACTGCCGAGAGGTGACCGCTGCTCTTAAACACCCCAATAATTGGATTTTTACTAATTAGAAAAATTGTTTTGGTGTTTGGCTCGGACCGTGGTTTGAACCCGAGACCTCTGGCATAGCAGGCGAGCACTCTACCCACTGCACCACAGCGGCCACACAAAATTCCTATATTTACGCGTAAATTCACTACAACATTCCGAGGCAATTTCGGTACGACAAACATGCCTCCATCTATCTATGTGACTATTCCTATCTCTATGTATTACTACTCGTATCGCTTACAAATATTCCGAGGTTAGCGAATACACGTTTTGACCCAGCATAGATATCTCATTAAAAATAACCTATATTCAAGCCCTGATTAGCACCTTTCATTTGATACCAATATTGCCCAAGTACATTCCGGGGCCATTCGGGTCCACATTTGGGCCAAAATTCCGGGAACCGGCAACTTTTTCAAACCACATCTTATGCGGAGTGACCACTTTAACCCACTGTGAAAATTTCATAAAAATCGATTGCATACTTTGGAAGTTTTTCAACATCACACGCACACACACTTTCATTTTCATACAATTTGTATGTGGGTCCAGCCAGACCCAAGTGTACCGAATGTGACAGTCGAAATAAGTGTCTGACGGAGAGTTAAAATTCAATAAGTTTTTTTTTCATTTTTGTTTTGGCTTGTCTTATCGACGTCAAGAGCGCTAATCCAAAAAAAAAACACTTAGACAAGAAAAAGGTGAAGGGTGCTTCTGCTGTGGGTGTATACTTATACTTAGTTTATCTTATGTTAAGAACTTTGTGTATCTTATGTGCTGTCTGTCACACTTGTATATTGATACGACTATATTTGTGCATGTATGTACATACATACGTACGTATTTAGGCAGAAGAACAGGCCTGTCAGCGCCGCGTTTGGCATTTATGATTTGTATGTAAGCAGGCCCGACGAGAGGGGGTGGCTGAGGGGGTCAATTGCCCCGGGCCCGGGCTTTAGAGGGCCCGGGAATCTCAAAATAATATCCAAGTTTTTGCTTACAGAAAATAAACAAACAACACCTTTAATCACCTTTCGTAGATAGCAATCATTTTAAATTTCAACAAATTTTAAAAATCTCTTAACGTGTCTGCACCCCACTTAAGGAATTGTTGGTTTTTGGCGTCGACTTTGCAGCATAAATTTGAATTCGTTTTCTGTTGCAATTTAAAGAAATTTATTTCATACAAATAAGGCAATATGTATTTAAACAGAATTCATTCAGACCTATGCACTATGGTTCAAAATCGAAATATTGAGGAATTAAACCCAATTATCGACTTTTGATTTTCCCAAAAAAAAAATAATTACCTTTTACTACACATTAATGTAGTAAATAAAAAATAAAAAAAATAATGTCAACTGGCTATCACTTGTTTGTCAGAAAGCTTTCAAAGTCTTGGTTTCGATTTTTGTATTCGTAAAAAAGATGTTACTCAAATTATATAAAAATCTCAAGTGGTGATAAAAAGCTAACGAATTTGAATAAAGTGTGTTTATAAAATGGAAAATATTCATAAAGGTATGTAAAATCAAGAACAACAAACTTTTTCTGAAACAATAATAATCGTTAATATATTTTTGAGTTTAAATAAGCCGTGTTGTGTTTTGATTTTTGTGAGTTTTTTCTGTGTTAAATAGAATATAAATAAGTTGGATCAAATAAGATCAATACAAATTATATATGTAGTTACAGTTAATAGTGTCCTCTTTAATGCAAATGTTATTTTATCTGCGGGAGTTTGCAAGCGAGGCTACAATTTCACTTTTTTCAGAGCAAAGTAAACTTCGAAAATGGCGATACTTTACAATTTTATATTGATAATAATAAAAATATAAAACTCATTTATATATAGGGTTTAAAAACTTAATAATTTCCCTTGAAAATAACGTTAAATTTTTTCGGATATCTTCTTTAGTACCTGAGATATTGTTATTTTAATTTCATTAACTTGCTAAAAAAAATAAAAAACTTTAAAATTTCCTATCGCAAAGTTAATGAACTTAAAATAACAATATCTCTAAAACTACACGTAGCATCGAAAATCTGACTTCAGATTCAGATTCACCGTATCGGAAACCTTCAGAAAAGTAAAGTTTTATCTCTATTTGAAATTCAACCTAAATTTACAGTTTCCACTATGTATGGCATTTAGACCGATATCTTAACTGTAACTATTTTATTCCTCAAAAACTGAATTTTGAACCATAGTGCTATGGTCCCATGGACAATATTACTCAGTATGACCCATGGATTCGGAAACTGGATGTGCCTTTTGAAGAATACATTTGACCCACCCTAATATGTACATATATTTCTATGTAAACATATTTACTTGATCTGTATTAATTCGTGACTATATATTCATTGAATTTTGATTTTGAGAATTTGTTCATTTAGTATGGGGGCCCGTAGTTATTTTGACCCCGGGCCCGGATTTTCTCTCGGCGGCCCTGTATGTAAGTGAAGGCGTGATATGTATGTTGTTAAAAATGTCAACACAAACATATCAGTTTCTTATACATACATATATGTATGTATTTTCTTATGTTATAATTTTTTGTTGCTGTTTTTGTTGCATTTTCCTTTTTTATTTCATTTTCTTGCCCACTTAATGTATGTACTTAACTGGGTCGGCGGCGGCATTATTTGTATATGCGGCTACTGTTTAAGTGATTGTTTTGTAAATTGATATTTGTTGTTTATTACTTTGTTGTATGTTTGTATGTCTCTGCTTATCTGTTTCTTTTTAAAATCCCACCGTTCTTATATACATATGTATGCATATAATTCATATTGTTTGCGTAAAAATTTCGCTTTTAATGCATCTGCTCGTCAAATATGTATATTTGCCCAACCTCGATCGGTTGTGTGTTGTGGATTTTGTTGCTACTTTTAATAGCATGAAAATTCGTTGAAGGCAAATGGATTGCAAGAAAATGTGCTAGAATTTTATTACATGATATGAGATGTTTTTTAATTCCTCTTTTATGTTTTTCGTTGATAGAATTTATCACTCGAATTATGTAGTCTTCCATATGAAAGTGATTAATTTTATTGTATGCTTATTTCGATTGAGTAATTTATACTGATGAGTTTGAGTAAACAAATATGCGCTCATCATAGAAACTGGGAGAACCTCGAATTATTTAGGAGTGCTTGATTTTAACTGGTAAGGGTTTTTTAACCCGTTTCAGTTATCCGGTCGAGGACTTTGTCATGTCAGTTAGCTGCTAGTTGCGTTATCTAGAAGGAATTGGGATCATACTGTAAGCGCGTTAAGACTACGTTAGTCGGGTTTCTGGACGGAAAGACGATAAGATCATAGCAGCATTCCAGCAGGCTCCCTGACCGAGTTCAGGACTAGCTTGTGCCATTACTAAGTTTAGAGAAGAGCTTCAATGTGACGTTACCGTCAAGAAGAAAGCGGAGGAGAGACAGCGTACATAAGAAGAAAGCAATCTCAATCTAAACCGATGGATCCAAATGTTAGAGCTGGGGTTTTCTCTGAAGTACTTAATGTGTTTCTCTCACTCCGACTTGCCAGTTCAGCCAGCATTTTCCAAGCGGAAGTTTTTGGCACTCGAGGGGCTTATGAGCTCCAACTGAAACAGATGTTAACATGGGACAAGGTGCAGCGGGGCAGCCATGGACGTTAACAAAGCAACCAACTTGAGCTGCTTACTCGCATCTATAAAACGAGACACCCACCTGAAATTCTGAGAGCAGGGTACTCTTCGCTGGTGCTCCGCGAATATTTGTAAGGCTACGAAGCAAACATAGCCGAAGTTCCCAAAAGACATCTTCCAGATCATAGCCGCGATTGCAGGACACTGGCCATTTGGAAAATACGCTTAAAGATCATGGGAATCCCATTCAACAACATATGTTCATAGAAGCTGAAATAAAGAGGACAGTGAGAAATCAATTCAACACTTTCTATGTGAAGGCCCGGCTCTTGCACATATCAGACACAAAACATTCGGCAATTCGACGAAGCGCTCCGAATATGGAGTAAAAGAAATAAGTATTCTTTGGTTTATATGAGAAAGTAGAAATTTCCGGAGTCACCAAGAAGTATTTCATATTTATCTAAGGAAGCTTTAAGAGAAAAAAAACTCCCATTTAATCAACACTTTTGTTTTCTTATAGTGGGTAGAGTGCGCGCCTGCCATAACAGAGGTCTCCGGTTCTAACCGCAGTCCGGACAAACACCAGCAAATTTTTCTAATTAATAAAAACCTAACTAGCAGGACCCGTGCGCATCTTGCGTAAAAAAATAACAAAACATACGTGGCGCCAGTCGGTATGGTTTGTGCTGTCACGCTCATTTTAAAAAACTTATTATTTATTTGGTTTGGTGGAACTTATGGAACTTTCAATGAATTACCTATATGTTTGACAAAGATATCGCATAAAATGTTTTTATTATACCTACACATATAGGTATGTGCATTATAGTTTTATATATTTTACATATATTTTTATGTACATAAGTATATGTGGTCGCTGCCTATTTGGGTAATTTTTTTCCACACGTTTGCCTTGGCAAGCAAATCAGTGGCCGAAGCTTAATCGATTTATCTCCTACAGTTTCTGAGTTTTGACTTACAAATATTTGAAAATTTGCCCCTCTTGGCCCATTTTTTTTAAATATCAGCATATTTCCTCATAATGGCATAAGGTCATTGCATGGATGAAATTCCATCACTCGGGCTTTATTACTGACTTAATTATCATGTTTTACGTTCAATCAATTTTTTTTCATCCTGATCGTTTTGATTTATGTAAGTCCATATCTCAATTATTTTATGGTCTTACGTACAACCGTTATTTGATCAAAAGTATTAATCCATATACATATATTGTACTCCGTACAGCTGTGTATAAATAAGCACATCCCATGCTGAAAACCCCCCATTCAGCGTAAGTATGAATACACACGTCTTCAACAAAGGTTAAGGAGCACACCTCGAATTGGGAGAGAAGCTCGTCCATAAAACTCGTCAGAGTTATAAAACCGGTCATTGTATTATATGCTATAATTACATACATATATCTGAAAAAAAATTTTTCTTCTTCGAAAATGCCACATTGGGAAGCCTTTTGGTGCCCCTTTACATGTAGGGGTGCACTACGATGTAAGTTCTAAGCGGACACCTTGGGATTAGAGCATTCAAAATTCCGCTATTCATTTTTAGCTATTATTTGGAATGAACGATGCAGACAACTATAATTTAGTACAACAGATAATTTTTGTAATGAATTTTGTAATGATTTTCTATTGTACTTAGGTACGTGCATACGTGCTTCTTAAGGTACCGTCAGACGATGCAATGAAAGTGCTTTCAGTACGTGTCAAATCGTTGAAAAAACTACCAAAGGCAATAAAGGTACTTTATTATTCTGGAACGATCTTCCGTCATCCCTTGTCAAGTTTGGTTTGGAGACAAACCGGTTTCGGCTAATATGCGCCACGAACGAAAAAAGACACTGGAGATGGCGCATATTAGCCGAAACCGGTTTGTCTCCAAACCAAACTTGACAAGAGATGACGGAAGATCGTTACAGAATACATCATATTCCTACCAAACCAAAAAGTACTTTATTATGGCTATGCGCGCAAGTCTTATTTTCCCATTTTCTGAAAACACTTTTAGTGCATCACCCCGCAGTACATTTGGCTTTTAAGAAGTCTACAATCAAATACAAACATTCACATGAACATAAAATTTTCTATTAAATAACTTTATGTCATATTTTTTCACTTTTAAATCATGTCAAGAAATCACCTTTTAGGCGCGCATCGCGTACTATTTTCTTTATTTATTACTCCACATTTCTCTAGCCAATACCTAAATGTAAAAAAAAAGCTGAGGAAATGTCCAGAAAAGCAGCACTTCAAGCGGTGTTGTTGCTACACGTGATGCGGATGTTGTTATCTATGCCATGCATATAACTGACTGTATAGCCAATACTCAGTGAGGCGACGTGTATAAAACAAATTTATATTTTCATGAGCTTATTAAAATTTTATTTAGGTTTTTATTTTCTTTGCACATAATAGCACTATTCACTTTTTAGCGAAGCTTGACATCAAATTTTACTGTATTCAAAAAAGAATTCGCTTACTAGCGACACAAAATTTCTGCGGTCGTTGCTTTCTTATCACATTTATTAGTTGTTGCTTTTTTTAGCGACCATCACTTGCTCAAACTTATTTACTAAAATGTTTATTATACATTTTTTTTTGGTTATGCTCACTTTTTACGCTTGACTTGCGCCTCGTCAAGTCTACTTAGTTATCTTCTTATATTTACCAAAAAGATTTTATCGCATGTCTCGTACGTGCTTTGGTTTTTAACAAGCAACAAATGCAAATTGCAAAAAAATGCCTTAAAAAAAATAAAATTTCAAAGAAAGTTATAGTACCTAATACTCGTACTGTTTGCTTGCATAAGCAATTTTTCAGGATCTTCCTCACCACCCACGCAGCGCTTGCCACAGGTGAGCAACGACAAGTGCGGACAGTGAGCCTGTAAGTCAAGTAGATACACTTTTGTTGTTGTCTATTTAACTGTCACACAATCATAGGTATTCACCTGTCACACTGTCACGCTATCACTAACACTCAAAATGCCATCCATGCAGTAATCGGCATTTCGCTTTCAAAACAATACACACATCACATTTGACACGTGCTGGCTGGCGTAGCTCTCTTATTCATGACTTCACTCGCGCGCTACGTCACACGTCAGTCAATGCTGTCACAATTGCAAATAAACACACAGAAAGTTCAACGATTTCCTTTCACACAATAATTTATTTCCAATCAGAACTATGCATATACTAAGTATATATTTACTCGCAAGTTTTCGAATACGTATTCGCACTCAACGCGTATCGCTTGCTTTTTAGAAACAAGAAAAATATCTTCAAGGAGCTTTAGCGCATTGGCTTGCGTTTCATGTGGTTGTCGCACTTATACTGATTGTGACGCGCTAATTTTCCTATGTTCTACCAGCCAACAACCAGCTGGTGTGGCAGCGTGTTCATCTTCTGCTGCTTTGACTCGCTGCTGCGTACCTTGTACTTGATGGCGGCGGCGGTGGCGCTTTTTGACATCCAACAACTGTGACAACGGCAACTACATTGGCCTACACGCCTGCCATAATACAGCAAAATTCATTCACGAAGAGTCAGCGCCAAGCGACCGGTGTTTTCGCCTTGCTGTCGTTGCACGCCAGCGTTTAATCGTTGTGAGAGGATGACCAGTGCATGCAACACCCGTTCACTAGTGCTCTCGCCGCTGTGTTTCGGTCTCTCTACATTTTCTAGTGTGCGTGAACGAACCTATGGTAATAATTTTCACATTTCCTTGCTTTTTTTGGCAAGCATTTGGGAGCGCATTTGGGAAGTAAAGCATTTGGAGCTTGAATTCGCCGCCGCTGTTGGGGCCAATGCTTCCGGCGCTACTTCAGGGCAGCGTTACCACTTTGGTTATTTTTAACCAAAATTGGTAATTTTTTTTCTCTAAATCCGATTTTGGTAATTTGGTAAAATTTTTTCCGGTTTGGTAATTTTTCCTTGGGCTAATACATCATTATATGAGAGGTACCAATCCACCGTGTCCGATATCGAAAATGTTTACACATTTAGTATATAATTATATCCTATATTTCAATGATCTAACACAAATAGTTCAAGACATATAAAATGCGAAAATCTGAGTTTTCAAAGAAAGAATCACCCCCTCTTCACTGGCATCTCCATCATCACATCGGCATGAAAAAATGTTCTGCTCATCTATGGAAGGGTTCCTTTCATATGACATACATATGTATATGTATTTTATTCCGACACGACGACATTTAGACCTTCATTTTGGTACGACAAAAAAATATGTTTGTGTATTAATATATAGATGATAAACTAAACTACTTGGAACATATATGTATAAGGGATAACCAAATAGAGCAGGTTGACATCCTACAGATAAAAAAAATATATGTATAATTTTATTAATTAAGTAGGTACTTCAATTTTGGGCTTTTTTACAACCATATAAGAAAACTTTTGGTGTTAAACATTTAATTTTTTCTTGGGAGATGTTAAGCCTAAAGATATTTCGGAGATCACCACATCTCTTCCTCAGACTACTTTTTTTCTGGGCGCCCGCCGCGATTCGAACCTCCTGGTAACCTGGTAAGCTAATGGCATAACCAATAGGCTACCGCCACCTTGAATTTTGTTTGAATTAATTTTTTCTTTGGGTTTTCTTTTTAAAACCTACCATCCAGCATCAGTGAATTTGTCGACGTTTGTCACCAGTATGTTGGTGGGGTTGTGTGCTTTTGTAGCCGTAGCTTTCTAGAAGAAAACGTGTAACTTTTGAAGTGAGTTAGTTAGTGGCCGCTGTGATGTAGCGGGTAGAGTTCTCGCCTGCTATATCAGAGGTCTCGGGCTCTAACCCCAGTCCAGAAAAACATGAAAAAAAAGTTTTCTAATTAATTAAAACCCAATTATTGGGTTTTAAAAAATAGCGGTCACCTCTCGGCAGTGGGCGGAATACCCTCCGAGTGTATTTCTGCTATGAAAAAGCTTCTCACAAAAAATGCATTCGCCGTTCGGAGCCGGCATAAAATTGTAGGTCCACCCAATTTGTGGGAAAAACAAAAGTTAAGGAGCAAACCTCAAATTTGGAGAGAAGCTCGGCTATAAAACTCGCCAGAGTTATAAGCGCGCCAGTGTATTATTATTATAAGTTAGTTAAAGGATTTGATATATAATATGCGATATTTGTGTACTAAAATGAGAACTTATGGTCAGATATGTGATTTTCACTATTTATAAAGAAAATGGTAATTTTTTGGTAATTTTTTTTTAATTTTTGGTAAATTATTTATTTTGGCTGTGGCAACGCTGCTTCAGGGATAGTTTTTACCAAGTGTGTGTGTTTATGTTTGACTGTTTGTTTATTTGACATCTGCCAATTTTTTTGTTACTCTCTAAAAGAGAGTCAGAGAATATGATTTATATTTGGTAATATTTTTATGTTATTTCTCTTTAAAGTAGTCTTTACGCCACGAAATTTTTAGAATCTAATGGCGTTTTCGATTCTGCCATAAAATGTTACCCTTTAATCTTTCAATTATAAAATTACGTAACCAGTCTTCGTTTTAAATCCTGGGTTTTGTAGATAATGATGCCCTCTGACTTAGCTAGAGGTCAATATTCGCTGAAATTACCACACAAGCTTACAAGATGGCTAAGAAAATCAAGTAGGGCAACATTTTTTCCTGAAACGAAAACGGCATAAACTTCATAATGACAGAAACTTTATTTTTGTAATGATGGATATCATATTAAAATTTCATGCTGTTGAATTTAAGCATGTTTTAGTTAGACTTTACGCAGACATTGACATTGTTCAGCGAATAAAGATGCAGCGGCTGCGTTGAGCAGGTCATGTCGTGAGAATGGATGAAGGTGCTCCGGCCAAGAACGCAAAAAAAAGGGACACCTCCACTGCGTTGGGAAGATCCGATGCTCGCTCCCTAGGTGCTCCCAAGTGGCGCGATGCTGCACGAAACAGAAATAGCTGGCGCTGTATTGGACTTGGGCAGAATGTCTAGATGGTTTCGTACCAATTAAGTAAGTAAGTAGATTAGACTAGCTGGCTAGTCATTATCTCACATAAACTACATACGTAAATAAATTCGTAGTGTTATCAGAACAGCTGCTGGAAGCGAAAACCCCTAAGCTAAACACGCCTTGTTTCAAACTGAAAAATAGTCCTGTTTCTTCGGTAGATACAAACAGTTACTTTACCCCTATTTCCGTTCGAAATTTCTGAATAAAACTGAACTTGGTAGCCGAAGCCATAGCCTAGAAAACGGCAAACACGAGCAGTGCGCATGCTCTACCGTCCCTTCCTGTCATCCGCATCCGCTGTATCGTCCACTGTCACCAGCTATACCCATTTTGGACGCATGTGTTGCTAAAATAAGGGGTCTTCTGGGAACCCCGATAAACAGTCTACACTTATCCCTCTTCATAGATAGCAGCCATTTAGTTACATAGCTTCAGATTGTACAAATACATATGTACATAGTTTTTGATACCCTTCAGCTCTGCGACAGTCTCCTTGCCTTATCTATCTGGCGCATCATATGAGTATGGTAACTGTGCTTGATTTAATTGAGTGGAATCGGGACGTCTATCAAGTGCTCTACTTCGACAGGCGCACAACCTTCTATACCAGCACAACAGCTTTCTCATTCCCATATATCCACTTATGATCGAGATCCAGTACAAATTAAAAATACTTGTTCTACAAATTACGCTTGTGGTCTTGTTTTTTCATACATTTGAATAAAATTTCCCGTAAAAAAGAAATATTAGATTCGAGGTTGTTCAGAGGTGGCCCGTTTTGAAGCAAATATTTACACTGGTGGCCATAAAAATAATACAAATATTCAAATGCTGTTCAGTGTAATGTCCAAGGTGTTTCTCAAAGCTATTTAATTGCTCTTATAACAACAAGCTAAGAGCGCACATGCGCAATGCTTCCTGAGTGCACTCTTCTCTCTTTGAGATTGGCAAACGGAAAGCGTAAAAACCGTTATATTACGGCGAATTCGGGAAAAAAACTAGTAAATTTGTCCTACATTTCAAAGGAACATTATTTACACATACACACATATAAAATCATTGCCGTTTTTTATTTCTTTACTTATTGTTATTGTTTCGTTATTGTAGCCAATTTTCATATGCGGGTGTGTGTGTGTGTTCGTGTGTTTGTATTTGTTTGACAAATATATGTGAGTGTATTAATGAATGTGACCAATATGCTGGTAAATCCCGAACTAGTCAATGAAATATGTAAATGCATGAGTGTTTTTCTTTCAAAGTCTTTGCTTTAGCTTTGCTAATATTTGTGGCTCGACATTCGACGTTTTACAAAATTAATGTAAGTTCAACCAAAAAGCGTGCGCTTGTATATTTTGAAGGGTTAACATTTAGCAGATAATGAGACCGTAAAACTACATGAATCGAATCTCAAAGGCTTAAAATTGCTTAAAAACCTACGCATACTGGATACGGATCGATGGATGGCCAAGCAATGTTAGTTCATTTACCCAGCAGAATGTAGTGTATCTATTATTCCCCAATTCCCTTCAAAGGGCCGGTGTTATGAGTTAAACTTATCACTTATTTGTTGACTAGCACCGTTGAATAAGGAAAAAAGTAAAAAAGTAGGTATAGTACGAGTATAATTCAATATGAAAATTAATCTTTTCACAAGTAAATAACCAAAACGAAAAGAAGCGCTTGAAAAGTTTCAAACCTCAAATTCCGCAAACTCTTAAAAGAAATTTGTCTGTGAAAAGATTTCTATCGGCAGCAGATGTTGCTCTATGGATTCAATGACTTTTTGACCAAATCCGCAACTTATCTACATATTTATGAAATCATATTTATTGCAGATTAAATGCTAACGGCGCGAAAATGAAAGACATACGAAGATTGAAAGTTGAAGAAAAGAAACTTTAGAAAACATAACTTACAAGCTTATGTGCTAGCTAAATAAGTATGTGCAAGTAGAGGAATGTGTACAATGGATATTTACTATATGAAAAAGCCTAGAGGCAGGAAACTCTTGGTAGGATACATAAATGTTTTATATGTATGTTGATATAAACAAAAATACACATTTATTTGTGTACGGTTTTGTATTAGTGCTGAGGCTTTACCCAGCAAACATTTTCGGTGCCTTCCTAATTTTGGAGTCCGATATGAATCCGAAATGGGTGTGTGAAATATGGGCTTAGGAAATTTTTTTTAAATATTTTTTTTTTTTGTTTTTTAAAATTATAATGATCGCGGATTCTGTTTCGAGAAAGGGGTATAAAAGTATTACTAAAGTTCAATATAATGTTTAGTGCCCCACTATACAATGGCGTTGGATTTAACTTCAGGTTGATGTCAGGTTAGAATCCGGAGTAGAATACATTATAGACAACACACAGCAGTGCAGGCGAAGAAGTTTCCCCAATGAGAGAAGACGAGAACAAGTGGGGGTGAAGCCTGCATATCTGTACTTGGAAGCCGAATGGAGAGTGGATGAAGAGAACTAAGTCAGTGGAAGGAAAATGCCAAAAAAAAATATTTTTTTTTTGTTTTACTAGTCATATAAGAAGAGAAAAGAATCATAAATCTGAGTCCAATATGAGTCATTTATGACTCTTATTCAGGCTCACATGCTGTATGAAATTGGGCTCATATCGAACTACCAACTTAAGAACAGAAATATGTACGTATATTTCGGACGGAAAAATGAGCGGTTTAGAATTCCTTTTTGACTCTTTTACGACTACGAATGTTTGCTGGGTAACTTATATTTTCTTTTTAACATACATATTCATGCATAAGCAATGGATTAGCTTCAGCAAAAATTGCAATAGATGATAAAAGCATACGATAAATTGTGGCTGAGCTTGTTGTATGTGAACAATTATCATATTAAAAAAAATAATGAGTATAAGAAAAAAATAACTTTGTGCAGCTAGCTTGTTCTATTCGATTCACGCTGAGACATTAATTCTTAAACGACTGAGCTCACGATTCATGGGATTGTGTTCGGTAAATTTTGGTCGGTCTATCACTCCTCCTGCTGGTACTTGCAAGCATCGAGTTTTAAACCAAGGTAAAATATCATTTAATGTGCTTTAAAGTTATACAAATTTCTAAGCAATTTGCTGCTTTCAAGTTTATAAAAAGATGTTCCCTCTAGGATTTTTTTTTTTTAATTATTTTTATACATACATAGATAAACGAAAGCAAACATTTTATTCTTAAATTTTATTTTATTTTTTTTTCAACATTTTAACCTTTAAAAATATCACTATGTTCAACTTAATCTGTAATTGCGTTGCCCAAACAAGGCTATAAACATACATATATGTCTACATAGATTGTGTGTAAAATGATTCAATTTTGTCTTTGTTTGTTTGCCTGTTTGTTTGCAAAGACACGTCCTGTGCTAAATAGTCGGTTTTTGTTGTCACAAAAAATTCTTGCCATATCCTGCCACACTCGAAATTTTTCATTTCGTTTGTTTTCTTTGGCATTTGTTTGCAAAATGTATTTATAAAACATACATGCATGCATGCATAAGTACATGTGTACATACATACATATTTATATACGTACAAACAATTTTGTCTGCTTGTTAAATGCTATTGTTGTTTTTCTGTCGGACTTAGTGATTTATTTTCGTTTTGCCAAATGTGACTTTCATTAAAAATCCAGTCATTTTATTGTGTGTGTGTGTATGTATTTTTAAAAGTTTGGCATGAAATAAATGCTGCAGCCAAGCTGGTCTAACCCACTAAACGGATATTTACCCTGCAAAAAATGCGATTAATCCGGGACGTGTCCGGGATCAATCGCAAGGTAGCAAGCGACAAATAAAATTTTACATCCCTTTATATGGAGTGAATTGATCGCATTTGTTCGAGCATGTCCTATGAAGAGACTAATTGTTCAACTTGTATACCCGAACGGGTACCAATGTAGATTAATCACTAACATACCAAACGGGTACAAATGTAGATTAATCGCTTTCATCCCGAATGGTTACAAATGTAGATCAATCGCTTTCATCCCGAATGGTTACAAATGTAGATCAATCGCTTTCATCCCGAAAGGGTACAAATGTAGATCAATCGCTTTCATCCCGAATGGTTACAAATGTAGATCAATCGCTTTCATCCCGAAAGGGTACAAATGTAGATCAATCGCTTTCATCCCGAACGGGTACAAATGTAGATTAATCGCTATCATCCCCAACGGGTACAAATGTAATTCAATCGCTTTCTTCCCCAATGGTTACAAATGTAGATCAATCGCTTTCATCCCGAACGGGTACGAATGTAGATCAATCGCTTTCAGCACGAACGGGTACAAATGTAGATTTTTCCTTAAAAAATTGTAAATTTTCATGCATATTTAAATAAAGATTATATAATGTTTTACTTTTGTAAAAAAATCTCAATAAATAAATTTAAAAAATTGTAAGTTTTGACTCAAAACTTTTGAGTATGCATTATATAAGCGTAATGTAAAGGATTTTTTCATAGGATATTTTAGGCAACATTTTGTTAAAATTGTTATTAAAAAGGGTGTTCAATTCGTTTTACCGGTTCTCGAAAGAGATCAATCGCGGACAAATCTCTTTCGGGATTGATCGCACATTTTTTGCAGGGAATCTATAAAAAATTGTAAATGTTCATGCATATTTAAATAAATATTATATAATGTTTTACTTTTGGTCTACAATTAGTCTACATTTATACCCGTTCGGGAACAATCGGGGACTAATTGTGGACCGATACTTCTCGAAAGAGATCAATCCGGGACAAATCTCTTTTGGGATTAATCGCACATTTTTTTGCAGGGTAGGTACATATAAAGATACATATGTATGTACATTTTGGTGCTCGGGATTGCAAGTTGTGTGTAATTGTGGGTAGCTAAAACTTGTCGAAAAAATTTATACAGACATACAAACAAATCATGGGGGGTGTGGGAAAAATATAATGAAAAGCTTAAAAAAGAAATCTATTACAAATGCGTGAAAATTATGGCATTGCTGTAAAGGAAAATGAAAATGAAAAATGCGATAAATGGGTCAAAACCTTAAAATTTGTTCACAATACAACTCGATTATGCGAAGAATGTGTGCCAAAATCAAACAAAACCAAACAATTAATAACAAATTGCGCTACTTATGTTGCACATTTTTATTGTAAATCAATAAAATTAATGGAATTCGTTTGCTTTTTTGTAATATATACATATTTATGTGCTAGAATTTATGTACATATCGTCGCACCATACGAAAACTAGCACTTTCAAAAATTCAGTACGAAAACTGCTTTTGACTGACAAAAACTAGCACTTTATTTTTGGTTTAACGAAAAGTAGCAATAACCAGGTACATACATATATATTATTTTCGTTAGGCAGAAGTCGAAGCGCCACATACTTTTCGTTAGCCACAAAAAGTCTGCTGCCAGTTTGGTACGAAGAAGTGAGTAAACAAAAATTCCACTTTTGAAATTTTTTGTAAAAGACCGAGTTTAGTGAAAAAATGATTCATTACTATTATTTTTTTTATATTATACACCCTAATGATCACAAAAACCAATTTCTTTTGTTGTAATATTCAACTGAATTACTGACTGACGCAATTAACCACAATTAAGATATGAACAACATTGTTTGTTGTCTACATCCAGACAGGCTAATGTCTAGGTTAAATCCTAACGTCATTGTTATTCATGTGTAAACATCTTTATTAGTCTAATTGCACATTTAGTTAATTTATATGCCGCTCACTGTCACATTGGTTAATAATTCGATAATATTTGCAACTTTCGCTCGAATCTGCTTTTCCAATATCACCCAGGTGATTTATCAGCAAACCGAAACCTTTGTTATCCGATGTATTTCCTCTTCATTATGAATTCGAAACTCAATGTATTACTTGTGCGGTAATTCCTAAGGATCGGCTTCGGGTGCAAGTCGGTTTCGATGCTTCTCCTACTAAATAAAACAAAAAACACATAAAGCAACCGCGTGTTCTCCTAATTTCATAGCTATTTACTTTTTCTACTGAGCAATTTTGACCCACTTATAAAACATGTGTAACTATTTTTGTCCAGCCCATCCAATGAATGATAAATTTAAACAAAAACATTTCTTTAGTTTTGCTAAATAATAAAAGTCACAAAGTTTCACCAGACTATATGAATCCTATTAATATTATAATATTTTACTGATAGTTGATATTTTAATAGCCAAAATCCGTATGAGCTTTATTTGTATATACATATACAAATGCAACATAATGAAGTAATTAACATCCCTGCAGGCAAAATTAAACTAGTATGAAAATAAACTAGTTGATCAACTGGTATGTAAAGGTAAGAAATCAACTAGTTGGTTTTTTACTAGATGACCAACTGGTAGCAAACGGACAAAGTTATATTAGTTGGTTTTCTACTACTTGATCGACTGGTATGAAACGGACAAAATTCTACTAGTTAGCTATCCACTAGTTGATCAACCGCTTTTAAAAAGACAAAATCATACTAGTTGGTATTCTACTAGTAATATACCAATTTATTTATTAACTGAATATAGCAGTTTGTGCAATTCTATCACAAACTAAGCTTTATTGGCGATTTTGAAGTAAATTTATGCTATTATTCAACAAAAGGGTCAGAATAGTTATTATCTACCAATTTGCCAAAAAGAAACAACCATTTCTCACAAAATAAATATTTTTAAGGCTTTTCATTTATTTTTGTGCAAGGGTACACATTTATGTTTGTAGCAGGTGGGAAGAAGAGTTTAAGAGAGTTTACTTAATTGATTTGGTTTCATCCAAATCGGAGATTCCATTATCCAACTGCCGCAGTAAGATGAAGCCATTATTCTACCTTACTATACAACTTTGCGTGTATTGTATATAATATGCACTAAATGTAACTTTAAAAAGTACTGAGCTAATTAAAGTGAGCTTTATTAAATGAACTAAAATGCTATTTTTTCACCTAGATGAACTGGCATTTTTCTGTATTATTCTGACTGGTATTCTTCTGGTATACCCTTAACTGGTATTTTTCTAGTATGAAGCTGATGGGTTGTCTACTGGTATGAAACTGAGTGGTATTTTTCTAGTATGAAGCTTATGCAAGGGAAGACAATTGCCATCTCGTAGGCCATCGCCACGTTAAAACTACCAGTTGCTTTCAAGTAAAATGGATAGTTGGGCAACTAGATGCCGACATTTTCAAAATGGTAGAACTGTAGAATGCAACTAGTTGCTTTGCCTGCAGGGATATTGTAATAAGTTTGTACAATAGTTTTCACGCACATTTATTATTATTAGGGCAACCAAAAAATTGCTCTAAAAAATGCTTTTTAAACTTAAAGAATTGGCACTTTTTAGCCTTAAAATTTTTTTTTTATTTCAGTTCATTTTCTTAAAACATAAAACAAAATAAAATAAGGGCCGATTTCACGTCAAATTATTGTCATAAATTTAAAAATATTGAAATTTATCATATGTTTTTTTCTGAAAATAAATAAATCTTTTGATTGTGGCTTTAATTTTTTGAAAAAAAAAAAAAAGTAAAAAGAAGCATAATTTGGAAACCCAGTGCAGAAAAAATAGGAAGCGGTCATCCAACCTCACAAAAGAGGAAGAAGATGAATATTACATTATAGGACTCAACAAACAAACCAACAAAATCGGTTGAAACATTTTAATAAATTCTTGATATTTGATTTGACAGAGTGCAGAAATAAAATTTTTTTCCGGCAAAAGGGATTTTTAAATCACTTAAATGCCCGTTTTTGGGTATTTAACTTTAAAGGAACATTTATCTTGAAAAAGACCTTATGAAATCGATCAACAAATTAAAGGCTCCTTTAGATTTTAAATGAACTTTTAATTTGGTTATGAAATCGGCCCTAAAATTAACTGAAATAAAATAAAATAAAATAAAATAACAAAATGTAAACTCTTAGGTACATGTCTCAAAAGAGAAAGACAATATGCCGGAATCGTAATTTGGCGTTAGGTCGGTCGCGCGTTGATCGTACCACAAAGTTGCTTTACTCTGACATTCGATATTACATGTTGAAGTGAAAAATGCTAGCTGTCACTAATATATTTTGCTGCGATTTGCTCCATATATTTTTATACATTTCTACTCACCTGTCAAAAGCGCGACCGACCGAATGCCATATTTGGATTCCGGTATAAAAAATTTAGTTCATATTGCCACATGCGGCATCCCCAATGAACACAACAAAAAAATAGGAGCGAGAGCGGAGCAAAAAATATTGGGAGTTAGGAGCAGAGCCAGGGAAAAAAAAATGTTTGAGAGTGGAGCAGGAACGTAGCTAAAGAAAAAACAAACTTTTGCTCCGATGCCCTGGTTGTGAAGATTATACGAAATATATATGGAGGGTTAGATGTGCAATAAAGTTTTGTTGAAATTACCCGACGTCTATACATGCCATATCTGGAGCAATTCAATTGACAAATTGAAGCGACTAGCCAATCAGAGAGCAGAAAATCCGTAACATATTTTTTCCGATTTTTTTTTTTTTGTAATTTTCATTTAATAGTGAAATTAGCATTTATTATGAATTTGGCAATTTTTAGCTCTATCAAAAGTAGGTCAGAATGTATAATTTTTCTTAAAAACTACCCTAAATTAATCATTATGTGATAGCTACCATAGAAAAAAACTTGCTTGTGCCAATTTTTGGTTGCCCTAATTATTATATTAGCCATAATAACTTTGAACGTGAAAATAGTCATTTATTTAATGAATATGTACACATTTTTTCTTATAGATACATATGCATGTATGTATATGATAAATTTCATGTGCTTACAAGTACTCTAATACAATGTCTGCTATATTCGCCACATATAATAATTTGTTCCACAAAAGTGTCTCTGCAGAGGCGTTACTGTCTGCCCCTTCATTTCATGTTTTGATTGTTTTTAATTGCTTTAATTTATATAATTTATGTATATGTGCATTTGGCTAATTACTGTATGATCCTATTACCATATAAGTATGTATATGCGCAGCTAACTTTTTGTGCTTAAAGTGGCGTGTATTGACATTTGAGGTCAACTGTAATTGTTAATACGTACCTCATACCTACCTCTATATCTTTTACTCATAGTTGTGAACATTTTTTGTTGCTCTAAAAATTTCCTTCACGTCCTTCGCTGATGACTCAATTAGCAGCTGTACAAAATAATAATAATGCATTAATAATACAAATGATAGCACTAAATTGATCAAGTAGAGTAAGAGAAAACTTTTTTGTGACCTATATCCGTATGTGTGATTCAACAATAAGTGTTCTCCTTCTTCTTTCTACTTAACCCCAGAAGGGTACAGTTAAATTGTAGGCGCTTATAGGTACCGATGAGTAAATTTTACTCACTTCAGAATTTTTACGTTATTATCTGATTTATTTTGTAAAGTAGTAGTTTTAAATGAAAAAAATTTAAAGCCAGCATATAATATAAGTGTATTTTTTTTTAATTAAAATATATAAAATAAGCAAAAATAATACTTTATTATTGAATTGTGATGATTATGAATACATAAAAATTGTTTTTCAAGCACAGTTGGGGCACTTTTTTTGTGCATGTTCACCGCAAATAGCTAATCCACAATTGCAATAAGTGGTGGTGTATCTACGTTTGGTATAACTACAAAAATTTTGTCATCGAATCTTAGATAATTTAGGATAAATTTGAACCGTCCACAGGTATGATCGCCTTGTACCTTCCCCACAGTAGGTAGTGTCAAACATCATATGTGTTGCCAAGTAATTATCTTTGAGAGCAGCGTATAAGACGAACAAACCAAGAAATGCTTCAAGTTCGTCTATTTCCAAATTTGACAAAACCGCGTGAGATTTATCGTTATAGTTCTCCCTTTGAATGTTTATTTCTTTATTTGTATAAACCAAAATCTCTTCCAGGTAAAAAACAGTTTGAAGCAACTGGTAGAACACAACGAATTTTTTGCATTTGCTGTTGGGCCAGGGCGAATGTGAACAATATTTTTAGAGGGAGTTTTTTGGCTTAGCGCAGCAACAGGTTCCTTACTCCTAATAAAATTAGCTTTTCAGCTTCTGCATTTATGATTCCGTGTAACAAATTTTCTTCAACATCATATAATTCTTCCGTTTCTGGTTGATATTCCGGATCTGCAATACTGTCCCAAGAATCCTCATCAAAGTTACAAAGCTCCAACTCCAAATTGTCTTCTTCCTCTGATTCTAGTTCAAGTATTGCATCCAAAATATTTTGTTCTGATAGCCCGCGACCTGCCATTTGTATACTCTATAGCCTTCTTCACGGTAATATAATACAAAACCAAAACATAATTCTCAAAATTCAGCACAAAAAATATTTTTTATACACGTATTAAGTTAGTGATAAATAAATATGACTCATCCAAATTAGTACGTAAAGGGTACTGATGATTTGACTCACACAATTTAGTACGTAAAGGGTACCGATAAGTAAATTTTACTCACTAACTGTTTTTAAATTGTCCCCAAGCGCGATAAATCAAACAACACCATTCAATGCTTGCGGCAGCCGACTAATGACAGAGTGGGCCAAGCACTGCTAGTGGCTTGACTTTCTGTGTGGCCAACCTGCTGATTTACGAACAAATCTATTCCTTATGTGAGTAAATCTTACTCACAGTACCCTTCTGGGGTTAATAGACGCTTAACCTTCTAAAGGCATAAAGCGCGCCTCAGTCGCTTCTGCTTCGTTTTAACTGGCGCCAATGGGAAATACCAAAGGAGGACAATTCATTCTCCACTTGAGTATAGTAGAGGTCTCCCTCTTCCTTCGGTTGAGCGGAAAAATGCTACGAGAAGAAAAAACTAAACTAAACTATTGATCCATAAGATTTTACACTTACTGGGATTTCTTTACTTTGCATGCATATGTATTAAACCTTAAGGAACCAAAAAAGAAAAGAAAAACAAATGTTCCATTGAGTTAAATTCACGAAACTAAAAATTGAAAACTTACCTTTCATAAGTCTCCATTGTTGATACTCGTACATCCATATTCGTATGTTTGACCTCGAGCCATTTATGTAAGCAGCTCTTGTACAATAATTTTTTTTGTTTAATTTTATTTTATGAAACATAGCAAACAAGTCTGCCTTTTGTTACGCGAGTATGACGCCTTTTTGCAGCGTCTTTGTTTTATGTAACCTTTAAATAAATTATTATTCAAGAGCTTTTGATTTTAGGTCGAGTTGAACCAAAAACAAAAAATTTACTACCTACAACCGCGAAAGTTTTGCATTATACTTTTAAAATATGTACATATACATATATTACATTTGTATACATACATATATGAGAGTATATAAAAGTCTTGGAGTAGTTGCTTTTGCTAAATAAAAAATAAATATAAAAAAAATAAAAATGAAAAAAAAACATTGAGTTTAACGTAAAAAAAACTATGCACTTCAAGTAAAACAGCGGCATAAAACAGCACTTTCATATGCCACACTGCCGCAGGTAAAGAGAAGAAATGCAACAAAATAAAAAAAAAATATGTATATATGAAATTTCCATGCATACATAAGTATGTACGTATATATATATATGACAGTTGGTAATTATGTGTATAAACTTATGCACATTTACGCCAGCAGATTGTTTTTGTTTTTTTTTTTGTGAAAGCAACAAAACATTTCCCGCTGAATTATTGTCGAGTTACATATATACATAAGTAGAAAAGTTATTTGCAATGCATAATAGTAATAATATTTTGCAACGTTTTATATAAAAGCATTGTTTTTACTTGGATTTATTTAATTTTTAAACAAAAACAAAACACATACACAGAAAAACAACTCATAAAATAAAAAATTAAATACATATATAAACAAAAATTAAAATAATAATGCGACAAGCGTTATGCATATGCCAAGGCCGAGGAAATTTTTTTTTATAAATTTCATGAATATAAAATGATATTTTAAAATAGATACAAAATAGAATTTTTGTGAAAACAGAGGGTCTGCCAACTCCCTTTCATATATTTCATACATACATATAAATATGCCCATATGATAATATTCAAGAGCTGAGTCTATTAAGCAATCCATTTCTAACCCAGCCAACACTGAAGTTAGATATCGATGGGAGAATGATACGAGAACTAGCCCTTTTTCAAAATCTCTAACGTTAGAGGACGATTCGATAAACTTTCGAGAGTCATAGCGTTCTCAAACAAAATTGGACATAATTCTGAAATCGAGAAAATTACAATTCTCGGATCGAAATCTAATGTAGTTCTCTACTCAAAAAAAAAACACTTCTATGGATCAAGGACATATTTTTCCTTTATTTTGAAGACGCGTTCTGATACACAATTTTCTTTTCCAAAATCCTTTTTTAAAATTCAATTTTCACTTTCTAAAATCAAGTTGGCATTTTGTAAAATCCATCTGGAAGTTGTGTAGTTATACATTTCTTTTACAGATAACCTCCTCGGGTCAAATTTGAAGTACGACTTGTATGGAATAACCTGGTGAATTCTCTGATCTTAAATCAACGGAGAGCTTGCGTAGTCACCTTCGGAGAAAATTGGCAGCATTTTCATTTAAAAATAAAACAACAATTGTGGCAGAAAGCTCAAGAACTACTCCTCTTAATACGCCCTTAGAAACCTGCTACAAACTAATTATATCTATAAGAAATAGAGCAGCCAAAGTTATACAAAACGATGGCAGATATAGTGTTTAATAAAATCAATTGAATAAAAAAGTGTTACCTGAATTATTTTGTTCCATATTGCAAAAAACGTATTGAAAAATTCAATGCAAATGACGGGCTCGAGAGTTGACTCGCTCCTCGCCTACACAATTGAGATGTTTTTGCGAATGTTGTTGGGGGTTGTTTCGAATAGTGATGGGCGAGTCCTTCATGTCTTAGGGCTGCTTTGATAACGAGAGAGAGGAAACGCTGGTGAGTCCGAGATTTTTTAGTGATTGCTTCGATTTACGGCTATTCACAACTGGACTAGAATACGAATGAAAATAATCTAGAGCATTCGAGATGTTTGAACAATCGAGACAATCGAATAAAAAAACTCACTCTTAAATAAATAAATTGCTAAACAATATTTTATTCAGGTTTTATTTCTTAATATAAAAGTATAACTTTATTAATTGTTTAATATTAGCTGATGTTTTATCTGAATACTTTAGTTTTAAAAATTAAAAATGGTTATAAATAACTAAATAAATTAAAATACATAAAAAATTTGTGTGATGCAAAAAATATTATCTGCGAAAAAAATTAAATTAATATAACATTTTACGCTAGAGTAATAAGTAATGCACAAATAAATAAAATATTAAAATCGACAATTAAAATAAATAAATAAAGTTTATGAAAACGTAATATAAATAATAAAGTTTTCATTTAATTTTTTTTATATATTTCTCTGTGTTATCATTGTTGCTGAATGGCTGATACAAAACGCTAGATTACACAAGCACATTACGCTAACAAAACACACAAAAAACAAACTTTTTTTTATTTTTATGTATGTATATATACCGCTATGTTTGCTTTAAAAATTCACAAAAATTGAACTACTAAAAACAGCGGGGGGCAGCAGCAGCAGTAAAATTGTTGCATTTTTATAGTCTCACTACTTCGACACCTTGGGCTGTAAACAGCGATTCGGCAGCTAATTTCAATTTCTCGTTAACCAACTTAGCAATTTTCGGTGTGCGCCGCCAGACAAATTCGCGCGTGCGGTCGTGATTATCCTTGCTCTCCACCTCCACCTGTTTTTTTGGGAAGGGCAAGAAAAAAGAAAGAAATAAATTTCAGATGCCATAAAATTTTATGTTCATACAACAAGGAATGGAAGAAAGCGATGAGAGCGCGAAAGAGTAGAAAATAAAAAAGTGCAAATTGATAAAGAGTTTGTCTATGTGGCAAAGCAAGCCAGTTTTGGTCCGGTTGTAGTTGTGAGTTATTGGGGCGGAAATAAAATAAAAACAAGGGATTTTTTTTTCATTTACTTTCACTTTATACTTTTTTGTGAGCTTCAATTCGCTTGCATTTTTATACCCAAATCTACTGAAACTCTATTTCTATGGTGAGATGCGTTTACATAATTAGCTTAAGTGAATCGTTTTCTAGAAAGCTGTGCGAGAGTTTCCCTCAGTACACTGATAGTGCGGAATATCATAATCTTCTTTATTAAAATATCTGAGGACTTTATAAGCCACCCTTGTAGGTATAATGGATGTAATTTCTGAGGCTTGATTGGAGACCGCGGAGGGCTAGCAAAGGCTGTTGTTCGGTCGAGTAGATCGCCGCAAGGCGCGAGCCACGGGCGGAATACTCTTATCCGTGTTGTTGAATCTAATGGCCCACAAAATACTTTTCAGAAAATACACAAAACACTAAAACTTGTGAAGTCTTGCATTCCAAGTTTAGTATAACGCCTCAAGTATGATGTTGGCAACACTAAGGACCGTATGTGATATATATGAGGGATCACTTATCCTGGCCAACCTAACCTAACCTAACCTTGTTATTCATATTCATCTTCGTCTCCTTCTTCCTTTATAGTTCTTATCCTTCTCCTGTTTTCTTCTTATAGCTCTTCTTCTTCCTATTCTTCCAGTTTCTCTTCTTCTTCATATTTTCTTGATTTCTTATCCTTCTCCTGTTGTCCTTCTTAAATTTCTTCTTCTGCTTCTTACGGTTTATCTACTTCTTAATCCTCTTCCCCTTCTTAGTCTTCTTCTTCTTCTTCTTCTTCTTCTTCTTCTTCTTCTTATTCTGCTTTTATTCCTCTTCCTCTTCTTCAATTTCTTTTTCTTTCCCTTCTAGTTTTCTTCAATTCTTCCGGCTTTCTTCCTTCTTCTTATTTCCTTCTTATTTTCTTCACATTGTACTTCTTATATGTACGTCTTCTTCTTCTTCTTCATCTTCTTCTTCTCTTTCACATCATACCTACCTAATTGCTCTCTCTGGTCTTTTCCTTTTCATCCGTATTCTTCTTGTTCTTCTTCTTATCATTATTATTTTTACTTTCCTTCTTCTTCTAGTTATTTTTCTTAATTTTCTCCTTTCTGTTCTTCTTAATTTCTCTTCTTCTTCTTCTTCCTCTTCTTCTTCTTATACTTCCTCTTCTTCTTATCCTTCTTCTTCCTCTTATTCTTCTTCTTCTCCTTCTTCTTCTTCTTCTTCTTATTCTAAGTTCTTTATTCCATCAAAACTTTTCCATTGCCATGTAATGCTCACCGCGAAACGTGACGATTTTCGTTAACCAGCTTTAAGCACGATGTTCACGCGCCCCTCATAATTTTCAAATATAAATCCCTCAACTGGGTATAAAAAAGCTCACTTTTTTGGACAAGCTAACCTTTTTTTCTATTTTTCATTTACAATTTCATTTTTTTTCTTCTCTGTTCATCTGCTTTATCTAGATAAAACAAAACACTCACCTGTTTCGGCTGTTGCACTTTAATCGACATCAACGTGGCGCGATCATTCACAACGCCAAATTTAATGCGTCCAATCATTTCGTTGGTGCGCGCCGTGGCGCTTTTCACACTCAATACACTGCCGCGCTTAAATGACTTTTCGACGCGCAACATCAACGGGCCCAATGTGAATTTGGCCTTTATGGTTGAGTTGTTGCCATCGGGATCGGCTACCACTTTCACATTGCCGACACGTTTCAGCGATGCCAGTCCAGAGAGGCTACCTTCAGCTTTTTGTAGTTTTTCCACTTCCTTGCCACTTTCATTTTTGTTTTTATTCTTGTTGCTATTGTTGTTGTTCTGTTTTAGCTTTGCGCCATTTGCGCTGTTGTTGCCGTTGCCGTTGTTGTTGCTATGATTTTTTTTCGTTTGTGTCTTGTGCGTTTTATTTGTGGCAGATTTCTTTTGTTGTTGACTAGTCACGGCGCTATTCGCATCGCCACTTAAAACGGTGCGCATTTCCGGCAATTTGACAGCATCAGCACTTGTGTCAGTGTTGCCTTTGCTCAGGCCGTTGCCGTTGTCACCATCGACATCACCAGGTACCCTTAATTTAGTTTCAGTCGATTTTTTCTCATTCTCGCCGGCTTTGGTCATCGCTTTGCTGATGCTTTCCTCTTGTTGCAATTGCAGTTGTTGTAGTTGCTCTTGCAATTTACTTTGTATATTAGCATCACCGATGTCAATGCGACGTGACTGCTCTGCTTCTTGTTCATTCACAAGTGAACGTGGGTCGGATTTGGTATTTTTTCTGTTGGATGGAAGAGAGCGAGAAGAGTTGAAGTTTATTTTTGTTTGTTTGTTTAGTTTGTGTAGTAAAAGCATTCAGGTAGAAAATTTATTTAAAAGGATGATAGTGTCCTGTACATATGCACTTTATTAACCCTAAGTGTACCAATTGGGTATTTACGACCCCAAAAAAAGTTCGCTTTATGCACCTTTATACATATAATGCACTTTTGGAAGTCATTTTCGAAAAAATAAAATAAAAGAAAATTTTTTGGACCACCCTAGATATCTCACAATTTTGTTTTTCTTCAAATCTGCGGCATTTATAGTCGGATCTTAAAGTTTGATATATCGATACTTTTGTCTAGAGAAGAGATTTTTCCTTACGTAAGCTCATTAACCATTGGTGCACAATTTTTTAAGACCACCCTAAATGTTGCTGAGTTACGTTCTTCTTCATATCCTCGGCATATATAAATAGCTGGAGCTTAAAGGGGAGAAGAAAGGGGAGACCTCCACTGCGTTGGGAAGATCAGGTGGACAGTGATGCTGGCTCCCTAGGTATTCCCAAATGGCGCCACGCGGAACGAAACAGAAATAGCTGGCGCGCTATGTTGGATTCGGCCAAAATCGTCTAGACGGTTATGAGCCAATTAAGTAAGTAAGTAAGGAGCTTAAAGTTTGTTATGTCATTGTTCTTGCTTCGAGAAGTGAGTTTTTCTTACTTTAGCTTATTAACCTCAAGTGTACCTAAGGGGTACTTACGACCTAAATCTCAGTTGCTATCACCCTAATGTACCTTTTTTATGCCAGCCTAGTAAAGGCCATCAAAAGTCATTAAACATACGCGAAGGAGGTATTTATATTAATTCGATAGAACACGAAATAAAACAAAATTTTTATTTAGTTGGAAAACCAAAATGCCAAATGGAGAGAGCACGAAATTTACTCACTTACTCAAATTCACATGCATTCTGTGGGCGTTCTAGTGCATATTGATACTTACAATTTATTTTTGTTTGTCTTCGTTGGTTTTGTTGACTTTGTATTTGTCTTGCTGGCATGACTTCCACTTGCCGTTGCTTTCTTAGTCGCCGTCGCCGCACGGCTATGCAGACGCACCACAAAAGGATCGTAATTTTCGGCCACAATGCGATTGATGCGAGAGAAAATCGAATCAATGAATTGATTGTGACGCTCCTGGAAAGCGCCGTTGGTCATTTCAATCACATTGTTCTTTAAGTTGCCTAAATGTAGGAATGGACAAATGACAAATGGCGTACATATGTGAATGAATGAAGTTGATTTGTGGTGAATATGATTTCATTAACTACATACTTATGTCTCTATATATTTAAATATATACATACATAAATATGTATAATCTAAGCATTTATTATTATATGCTTGTTAATTCTCTTAGTCTTACTTTAGTAGGCAACTAATTCGAGTAATGTATTTCTAATTCATGTTAATTGAAATTGAATTCAATTATTATCTAATTGTCCATATCAAGCATTAAGCAAGTCAACCCATTAATTTAATAAAGCGGCGCGCCTATCGTGTATTTTGTTAATTCATTAAATTGATTAAGTCGTTAAAGCAAAAGCAAAAGCGTTATTTGATATGTGTTAAATGAGAATTCAAATTAGAAGCATTGAAAGATAACTAGCACTAGATAGTAAGTACGTATATAAGCATTTCATGCTGATTAATGAGCACTACAATTCACACAATTTCTGAAACTAGTTGACACGCTAGCTGTTATTGGGTTCAGAAGATTTTTTTCTTCAATTGTGGTTGCCAATGTTTTTTTATATACTTACATTTATGTATATTGTTGTACTTATTTATATTTACTAGATATTTAGCCCACCATACTGGCCACAGTGTAGCACTCCAATCCAATCGCAATTATGAAAATTTAAAAATAAATTCCCGTGTGTCTAATATTAGTCGTGTTTTTGTTTTAGCACATATTATATATATAAATGTACATTAGGCCGTCTCGCCTTATATGGACCAAAAAAAAGTCCTCCGTACGCCCCCCCCCCATCCCCTCCCGTATGATTTCTCTTTCGAAAACATTTCTGGAAAAAAATTTTATTTTTTTTTTTGGACGCCGCTACACTGAGAGAAAAAAAGTATATGGAGGGGTCAAAGAAATTGTTTACCTATTTTGAACACTACTTTCTTTGTTTTGAGTAAATTTTCCTTAAAACATGTTAAAAGGTTTATAAAATATTGTTGTTACATGCGTTACCATGGTTTCATAGAAGTAGTTCTAGAAAATTATTCGGCGTAAAATTTCAGTAGGAGTCTCTTCAGAAAAAATTTTTGTAAAATGAACCTAAAAGACCACAGGAAGCGAAAAACTTATATTCCTCGGAATGTTAAATTTGTTTTATTTCCCGTTCTACTGAATCGATCGAAATACTTGCTTCTTTTGCAAAGGATTAATATTTTTTGACGACGTTTAATATGCCGGCAAAAAAAAGTTACACTAAGGTGGTATAAACTAATTACTGGGTGGAAGTGACCCCAATGGCGTACATAGGGTAAATACAATTATGAATTAGAAACCGTCCTTTCAAGCCAAAGAGATTGGTGTATCAAACTTAGGAATCGGACCATAAATACCGAAGATATGAAAAAACGAAATTTAGCGACATCTAGCGGTGTCCAAAAGAAAATAAAAAATGTTTCCACAAAAATGTTTTCGAAAATGAAATCATATGGGGTGGCATACGGCGAACTTTTTTTCGCGATATGCTCTAATGTACATATGTATATATGTACATATGTGAAGCTTATTATCTCGATAAGCGTATTAGCTACGAAAATAGTTAACTGCAAACAAAGGCACACACGCGAATATGTATACATACATACCTGCGTTATTTCACTAAAAAGCTACATAAGTTTAACCATTTCAAATGGGACTAAACTAACATCTATTTATACTTCGAATCAAAGATTTCTATTAGCAATGTTTGTAAATAGCCAATTCGGCGCTATGCATCCCCAGGTAGCGTTTCCATCTATACCGATGGCTTAAAACGGTACAACAAAGTTGGAGGCGGCGTCTTTACACAAGACTTGGATCTACAGCTGACTTTTAGGCTACCAGATTACTAAAGCGTTTACCAGGCTGAAGTTTCAGCTATAATGAAAGCTGTTAACCGTATAGGATATGAATCTATGCGCAAGGATTTGTTCATCTGCAGCGACAGCCAAGCAACAATTAAGTCTCGTTTAATTCTGAATTAACACTAGCCGATTTCTACAGGAGATAGCCAAACAGACCTGTTTGTACTTCGCGTGTGTCCTGGTATACAGAGATATCGATGGCGATTGCAAGGTAGATGAATTTGCAAGGCAAGGCATTACCGAGCAGGTTTTTCCCGTCAAAGAAAGCATAGGTATGCCATTTGCCAAATGCAAGCTAATGCTTAGAGTGATGAGGAAGGGGAGACGACCGTTCGATCTCATTTGACAATCTGCGGCTCTAACGGCACTAGGCCGCGCTTTTTTGGCACTAATTTCCTGGATAGCCTATGTAAGTTCGCGGACGTCGATTTAAGGGGCCTGGTAATCTATTTTCTCGTGGTATCACAATGGGCCTCTACAATGACCTATGTATGTAAGTATGCCGCTATGGTAGCCAGCCTAACCTAACCTTAACTTTTTGGGTAATAATAGATAATGCGTAGAAATTTTCCGTAGGAAGAACGGCGCAATGTCATTGAAGCGGTGAAGTTAGTTTTGTTAGTCCTCGATGCTTAGCGTTGAGCCTTAATTTTTGAGAACATATTTGAGTCAAGTTTTCTCAAGTGGGCCACCTAAAATCGATTTTTCGATATTGTATGGTTTATGGATCAATTTTGAAAGCTAACAAACATTGTAATATGATCGTAAAAGCGTTTTTGCTAGTTTTGATTTTTCAGCGAGTTATTCGCGGTCAAAGTTTTCTTAACGGTTTTTAATTTTTTTTAATAACTCAGTAACCAATGCTTCGATTATATTGATTTTTTCGGCATTATTTAGGAAACTTATTTAGCAACAAGATGTAGAGGTCAGTTTTTGAAATTTCAAAAGTGGCATAACTCAAAAGTTCATTTTTTGAAAGTAATCGCGCTTTTTCCCCGTTTTTTTCCACGTTCTCATATGTTTAGGAAAAAATACCAATTAGCAGTCTATGCGCTTAATATCAGGCTTCATTTTGCAGAAAAGAAATTTTGGTAACTCCGTACCAAAAAAAAAAAGTTACAACGTTTTTAGTGAAGGCCGGTTGAGGGTTATAATCAGTTTTTTTATATTTTTTTTTTCTACTTTACAGCTCAAAAGCACGTTAGGGGGAAATATAGAGGACCACAAGACTAAAATAATGACATATCAATTTTAAATATCGGATGTAAGATAACAGAGTTACAATAAAAAAACTATTTCCGCGGTATTTCGCGTGATAAAAAAAAAAACAAAAATTGTCCCGATACCCTATCAACCACAAGCTTCAAATTTAAGGGCGGACTTTTACAAATTTTTTTCGTTTTAACGTGGTCGGGTCAATTAACCAAGTTTTTCGTTCACAAAATATCCTTTTGTTTCACCTCAAAAAAATTACCAAAAACAAAGTATTCAACAGATCCTAGTAATATTAGGCTTAAAATATTTGCAATTTAATACTTAGGCTAATTTTTGGAAAAATAAAACTTTCCTGATTTTTACAAATTCTTATAAAAAATCTACTTTTAAAACCAAAGTTTTTGATTTTGATCGCAAAAAGTTATCAAATTTTTTATTTTGACGAGCTATAGTTCACCAAGTTTTTGCTCTACCATCGCAAGTTGTATGTCTTTGGAAGCGTATTTTCATTGTCTTTCGAACAGGGTATAGATTGTGGTTATCGCTTGTAACTTTAGCGCAAAATATTTTTGAATGCAATGATATCCAAAAACACAAAAATAAATTTTTTTTTCAGGTGAGACAAAGGGACATTTTAGGGACGAATAAACCGATTAGATGACCCGACCATGTTAAATCGAAAAAAATTTGCAAAAGTCAGCCCTTAAATTTGAAGCTTATGGTTGAGGGGGTTAAGGGACGAATTTTGGTTTTGTTTTATCACGCCTAATTCCGCGCAAATAGTTTTTTTATTGTAACTTTGTAATCTTACATCCGATTTTTAAAATTGATATGTCATTATTTTAGTCTTCTGATGCTCTATATTTCCCTCTAATGTTCTCTTCAGCTGTAAAGTAGAAAAAAAAAATAAAATATAAAAAATTGATTTTAACCCCCAACCGGCCTTCACTAAAAAAGGTGTAACTTTTTTTTGGTACGGAGTTACCAAAATTTCTTTTCTGCAAAATGAAGCCTGATATTAAGCGCATAGACTGCTGATTGGTATTTTTCCTAAACATATGAGAACGTGGAAAAAAACGGGGAAAAAGCGCGATTACTTTCAAAAAATGAACTTTTGAGTTATGCCACTTTTGAAATTTCAAAAACTGACCTCTACATCTTGTTGCTAAATAATTTTCCTAAATAATGCCGAAAAAATCAATAGAATCGAAGCATTGGTTACCGAGTTATCAAAAAAAATAAAAAACCGTTAAGAAAACTTTGACCGCGCATAACTCGCTGAAAAATCAAAATTAGCAAAAACGCTTTTACGATCATATTATAATGTTTGTTAGCTTTCAATATCGAAAAATCGATTTTAGGTGGCCCACTTGAGAAAACTTGACTCATTTACATAAATATGTATGTGTGTATGCCTGTATGTGTATAAATGTCACTATGCACATGCAAATATTTAAAAATTTTGGCGTTTGCAAAATAATACTAAATAAAAATAGGAAAAAAAACTTTTTAAGTTAAACGGTTTTATGTTATACATACATTGCAATGTTTAAGATAAATGTACTAAAAACCAAAAAATAATAAAATAGATACAGTCGTGGGAATTATAAACATTTGCATAGACTAGACTAAAATAAAACCGTGGGGCACGTCAATTGTCTACAATCGTTGATTAAAATGTTTGTTTTGTAATGTTACACTATAATTAGGCAGTTGTTCAACCGACAACGATGGACGTGTGATAAGTAGGGCTAGAATGTGGAAAAAAGCTAGCAAGCTCGATTATAAGCGAGTTTTAGGGTTTCATAGTGGTGAGCGAGTAGTACTTTTATCATATGTTTTGTCGATTAAAGACAAACTACGAGCAGTGAAACGATTGCTCGTGTGAATGTCCAACGATAAACTAGTTGAAACATCTCTTTTATTAACATGGAGTGTATAACTATTGGAATTTCCATGAGCAAGAAAATAGTAAGTATTTTCCTCACCGTCTGCGGGCCAACTGCCTAACGACGAATTAAACGATTCTTCTATCGCACATTAAGTCGATAATTTGTAGACAATTGACGTGCCCCCCGGTTTTATGTTAGTCTAGTCTATGCAAATGTTTATAATTCCCACGACTGTATCTATTTTATTATTTTTTGGTTTTTAGTACATTTATCTTAAACATTGCAATGTATGTATAACATAAAACCGTTTAACTTAAAAAGTTTTTTTTCCTATTTTTATTTTCTAGTTTTTAGTTTTTATTTCGCATTCTGTTTAATTCATTTAGTGCTTCATTATTGCAAGGTTTCTTGCCCGTTAGTTTATTGCAGTCCAACGCCTCTATAGCGACCCACGCGCCACCTATCGGAAGTTTTTTTTAGGAAAATATTTCCTTTCAAGGTAGTAATACATGTTCCGAATTTCAGCCAAATCGGACCATAAATGCGATTTTTGTAAATATAGCGACCCACGCGCCACCTAGCGGAATTTTTTTTTAAGAAAATATTTCTTTTCAAGGCAGTAATACATGTTCCGAATTTCAGCCAAATCGGACCATAAATGCGATTTTTGTAAATATAGCGACCCACGCGCCACCTAGCGTAATTTTTTTTTTAAGAAAATATTTCCTTTCAAGGTAGTAATACATGTTCCGAATTTCACCCAAATCGGACCATAAATGCGATTTTTGTAAATATAGCGACCCACGCGCCACCTAGCGGAATTTTTTTTTTAAGAAAATATTTCTTTTCAAGGTAGTAATACATGTTCCGAATTTGAGCCAAATCGGACCATAAATGCGATTTTTGTAAATATAGCGACCCACGCGCCACCTAGCGGAATTTTTTTTTTAAGAAAATATTTCTTTTCAAGGTAGTAATACATGTTCCGAATTTCAGCCAAATCGGACCATAAATGCGATTTTTGTAAATATAGCGACCCACGCGCCACCTAGCGGAATTTTTTTTTTAAGAAAATATTTCTTTTCAAGGTAGTAATACATGTTCCGAATTTCAGCCAAATAGAACCATAAATGCGATTTTTGTAAATATAGCGACCCACGCGCCACCTATCGGAATTTTTTTTTCATAATATTGCATTGTCATCGGGGTTATACATGCGTGCAAAATTTCAGATTAATCGGTTGACAGGAAGAGGGTGAAATTTGAATTACTAAATTTGACCCAAGAATAAAGAATAAATAATATAAAAATAGGTAAAAAAACTTTTTAAGTTAAACGGTTTTATGTTATACATACATTGCAATGTTTAAGATAAATGTACTAAAAACCAAAAAATAATAAAATAGATACAGTCGTGGGAATTATAAACATTTGCATAGACTAGACTAAAATAAAACTGTGGGGCACGTCAATTGTCTACAACCGTTGATTAAAATGTTTGTTTTGTAATGTTACACTATAATTAGGCAGTTGTTCAACCGAAAACGATGGACGTGTGATAAGTAGGGCTAGAATGTGGAAAAAAGCTAGCAAGCTCGATTATAAGCGAGTTTTAGGGTTTCATAGTGGTGAGCGAGTAGTACTTTTATCATATGTTTTGTCGATTAAAGACAAACTACGAGCAGTGAAACGATTCCTCGTGTGAATGTCCAACGATAAACTAGTTGAAACATCTCTTTTATTAACATGGAGTGTATAACTATTGGAATTTCCATGAGCAAGAAAATAGTAAGTATTTTCCTCACCGTCTGCGGGCCAACTGCCTAACGACGAATTAAACGATTCTTCTATCGCACATTAAGTCGATAATTTGTAGACAATTGACGTGCCCCCCGGTTTTATTTTAGTCTAGTCTATGCAAATGTTTATAATTCCCACGACTGTATCTATTTTATTATTTTTTGGTTTTTAGTACATTTATCTTAAACATTGCAATGTATGTATAACATAAAACCGTTTAACTTAAAAAGTTTTTTTACCTATTTTTATTTTCTAGTTTTTAGTTTTTATTTCGCATTCTGTTTAATTCATTTAGTGCTTCATTATTGCAAGGTTTCTTGCCCGTTAGTTTATTGCAGTCCAACGCCTCTATAGCGACCCACGCGCCACCTATCGGAAGTTTTTTTTAGGAAAATATTTCCTTTCAAGGTAGTAATACATGTTCCGAATTTCAGCCAAATCGGACCATAAATGCGATTTTTGTAAATATAGCGACCCACGCGCCACCTAGCGGAATTTTTTTTTAAGAAAATATTTCTTTTCAAGGTAGTAATACATGTTCCGAATTTCAGCCAAATCGGACCATAAATGCGATTTTTGTAAATATAGCCACCCACGCGCCACCTAGCGGAATTTTTTTTTTAAGAAAATATTTCTTTTCAAGGTAGTAATACATGTTCCGAATTTCAGCCAAATCGGACCATAAATGCGATTTTTGTAAATATAGAGACCCACGCGCCACCTAGCGGAATTTTTTTTTTAAGAAAATATTTCTTTTCAAGGTAGTAATACATGTTCCGAATTTCAGCCAAATCGGACCATAAATGCGATTTTTGTAAATATAGCGACCCACGCGCCACCTAGCGGAATTTTTTTTTCATAATATTGCATTGTCATCGGGGTTATACATGCGTGCAAAATTTCAGATTAATCGGTTGACAGGAAGAGGGTGAAATTTGAATTACTAAATTTGACCCAAGAATAAAGAATAAATAATAAAACAAACGGGGTGAGCTAAATAAAACCGTTTAAAAACAAACGGGGTGAGCTAAATAAAACCGTTTAAAAAGCATTTCAACATAAAAAAATAGCATTAAATATGCCACAAATTTGGGCGCAAAATGAAATTTGATGCCAATTAAATTTAAATGAAATATACAAAAATATACTTATACTTTGTATGTACCAAAAATAACTATACATATGTATACATAAGTATATACGCAGTTATTTAGGTTTATAAGGTACATATGTATTACATTTATTTATTAATAGGCGAATAAAATGCTATGAACGAGTCAAAGTTTATTTCGCATTAATTTATGTCGTTGGCGTGCCAATATTAATTAGTGCATTTATAAATATCATTTACATACATCGTGACATTTTTTTTAGTGTATGTACAAGAGTGCGATGAATAAAAACTTTGCGAGTGCTGGCATAAATATTTGTGCAAAAAAATTTTAAATTAAAACATTTAAACAATTATCAAATTTGTTTGAGGGCTATGAATATTGTGAGCAGCATACATACATATGTATGTACATAAGTGCATGTGCATATTATTTAGTGAAAACATAATTAAATGCATTATCTTGAGTTCAAGATGTAAACATATACACACTGCAAGGCTTTTCCTATTCCCTTGCATACAAATTTGTTAGCTTACACTTGTGTTAGAAGCAATTTTTTAAGCTATAAACTACTACTCTGTAATATCAAAAGAACTCTTACATTTTAGCACGCCATTACTTTACTCTCTCCTAGTTGTGCTGCAAATCTAATTTAATTAAATTTTCGAGTTTTTAAAATACATAGCAACTACTAGTTAGTTAAAACCTTAAAAGTGTCGAAGCTGAAGCATGCAAACAAAAAACTTCGTGCTTGCTGCAGATTTTATCGTCTTCTTTGGCTATTGCAGGTAAAAGTAAACTTTTTAATTGCCTACCATTTCATTCAACACTGATTGCATACTTTTGCTAATAAAACAACAATATAACAAAATTCTAGCAAAGAAGCAAATTTACAATATGCCAGTCCTTAGATTTATTAGAAAGAAAGCAAGGTAGAATTAGCCCTTCTGGCAGCACGAAATTGCAACAAAATATATGTGAGTAAATACATAAATGCAAACAGTCAACAGAAATTTAATTTCAATCACAATTCCATGCTTTCATTTGTTTCATTGTGCTTTTCACCTATTTTCAAAAGTTTGTACTAAGAATTTTTAATTTGAACGAAAAATTGGCGTAAATTTCCAAAGAGTTGCAAAGTTGCAGGTTGTTTGTATCGAAATATTTTCGCTCCTTTGGCAAATAAAAAGGTTTGGGAGGAGGCGTATATCATTATTTTGTGCCTCCAGGTAGCTTTCTCATTACCACTAACTGAGCTGCAAATTAAACGTAAAGTATGAGAGACGGAGTAAGATCGAGATCTTCAACTTATTTTCTGGTTAGACGAGACCTGTTGTATTTTTAAGGCCGAATGAAATTACTTTCTTTGGACAACCTCTCAGAAACCAAGGACATTAAGCCTGAGTAGCTTCTTAGATACCTAAACTCAACAGGATGGATATAAAGCGTAGGACCTGCCCTCGTTTACGAATTGATATATTTTTTTACTTTATTCTTCTGGTTCTTTAGTCACGATTCGTGGTGACAAAACGACATTGCGGCGCTAATTGGAGTCCGTGAGACTCGCCACTCAAACCAACCAACAAATCGACCAATGTGTGGGTACATATATTTATTGCGCTTTGGCTTTACTAATGCACTTCTTACAAAAAAGGGCGGTGAGGGATTGCAAATTTCTCTGTTGTTGGCTAGTTGCTTAGTTGATATGGGAATCTCTCACTTTATGAGGGTAGGAACTCGTACTCACTGGGACTGCGCACATTGCAAATTATGCAAAGAAGTTAGGAGTGCCCTAACGAAACTGCTGAAGAAGTTGTAAGGCTAATGAGGTGGAGAAAATGACCGAGTTCGAGTACCAATTGCCCAGCTTTGAGGGTACGTTTTCTAGAGAGCGTTAACCTTTAACTTGCGGCGTGGTGGTAATTTTTACACCGACTTACAGTTTCTTTAAATATCTCTTTTAACTTACCGTCCAGCAAGTTTACTATCTTAGTATCTTCCCATCTCGTTGTAATTATTGACCCGTTTTGTTTTTATGGAGGAAGGTGTAACATTTGACGAGAAATGATGATGGTGGTGTAAAAATTACCCCACGTCTAGGGTAACGTTAGTTTTTCTTCGAATGCAATTTTTTTAAATTTACCACTTCTCGCTTCTCTGCAGCATTGTGATACTTTTATAATCTACTCATGTCATCATAATTATCGATTCAGTATAGTTTCTATGGTGGAAGTTCTCTAATAACGGATATTTTATTATGATATCGGATATCGGTGTAAAAATTACCACACCTCGATGTTAACGTAACTTTTTCTTCAAAAATAATTTATTTCCATTCAAAGCTTCTCTCACTGGCAATTTGACTAACATGGATCATTAATTTTACCACTTCTCAAATGATTATTGGAAGAAAAATTAAAAAATTCGTTTCGTGGTTCATTTTATACGCTCACGTTATTATGAAAAAAAAAAACTTCAAAAAGACTGACCAGTATTTTCCACAAAAAAATTTTTTTAAATAAAATTTCTATTATATTTTTTTTATGAAAAACCGTCTCTAAAGTTTAAAGAAAGTTTTTGTTTTACCTTTTATCTATAAGGTTCTCATGTGATGTTTTCGCTATTTTGAAAGAACAAGGCCTTGTGAATTATAGTAAAAACTTTGTTGATTTAAAAAATTTAATTAACTTTTTTATCAATTTCATTTGAAAAAGGATTGGCCTCTTTCCAATGCAAAAATTATTATAAAAAAATTTATTTTTTATTGAGAGTTTTAAGTAAAATGCGTGGAAAAAATTTACCACCACGTCGTAAACTATGTCACAAAATGTCACCTCGTCACTTAAAGGTTAATCAGAGGTTGAGTAAAAGGCCCTAGGTGCTGTTTTCTCAATCTTTGTTTAACGCCAACCGGAAGTTTAAATGTCAACTGCGTTATCGACTATGTGTTAAGTGTGGAACTTTTTTTAAGTCGATAATGATAACCGTAGATTAAGAGAACGGATAACTGTATATATCGACGGCTGAGAATAAGATCGCCCTATTTCAAAAATTGTTTCAAGAACGCTCTATTTGAAAAATTATTTCAATAATGCCCTATTTCAGTCAATTATTCAAAAACGCCCTATTTCAGAGAAATATATATGGAATTTTCTCTGAAATAGGGCGTTTTTGAAGCAAAATCTGAAATAGGACGTTATTGAAACAATTTTTCAAATACGGCGTTCTTGAAGCAAAATCTGAAATAGGACGTTATTGAAACAATTTTTCAAATAGGACGTTTTTGAAACAATTTTTGAAATAGGGCGATCTTATTCTCAGCCGTCGATATGCACCTTCTGCCCTTAATATAAACATTTACTTACTTATGTAGGTGCATTAAAGTGTTAATATTATAACCATTTGGTGAAAAAGTGAATGCTTACCTAAGTATAAACCCATGTGTTCTCATGCCAAAAACACCGCTTGAAAAAAAATGCCTACAAATATCATATAAAGTTTTACCTTCAACTATTTCCGAGTGCAATACAAATAAAACAACAATTTCTTTTTTATAAAATTTTAACATTTTAAATTCAAAATTTTATTGACTTTTCTTTTTGCTTAATTTTACAATTAAAAAATGAATTTCATTAAATCGATTTTAAAAAATTATAAAATAATTTTAATTGTTTTTGTAAAATTTTTCGGTTTTTTGTAATTTTTCAGTTTTAATGCAATAGTAATTGACTGTAACTAAATAATTCGTATTTGCTTTGGAATTCTTGCATTCATGGAATTTGTCTGCACTCGTCTGCATTGGGAAATGTTAAAAACTATTTTTATTTTATTTTTTTTTTTTTCTTTGCTTTGTATGAAAAATTAATTGATGGCTGCTTATGGCAAATGTGTTATATGTGAATGATTGAAAATTTTTTTTGATTTTTCAAAATGAGTAATGCTTTTATGCAAATGTTAAAATTATTTTATGCTTACTCTTTTATAGCTTTTTTTTTAAACATTTTTTTCTTTCTGCTCTTTTCTTTTTTTGCTAACTGCATATGAATTCAATCAAAATATTTTCGCTTGATACTATATTTAATTTATGTAGGTAAATTAATTTGTTATCATTTTGGTTTATACGGATGTATTTATCTATTGTGATTTTTTCAAGCGTTATTTTGGCATTCGAACACACAACAACAAATACAAATGTGCGTGAGTTTAAATATTTTTGCAAAAAGAATTATAGTTGCAAGTTTTTGAAGCCGTAAAAAAATTAAAGAAAAAAAAAATTGCCGTTTCCATAGAAAACTCATTTAAAAACCACAGTTCGTACTTGCGGCTTAACTTTGATGTCAAAACAAAGAGCTTTTTTAATTTTTAAGCGGCTTACTGCTAAATAGTGCAAAAAAATTCTAAGGAAAGTTTTATGAAAATTATGCGTGCAGAAGAAAGTAGCAAGAGAGTGAGAGCAAGAGCAAAAGCGCGAAAGCGAGGCAGACGAGCGCGCAAAATTAAGAATGTTTTGCATGAAATGAAAATGGCGCTATTTTATATATAAAACAACAACAAAAAAGAACTATAATTCTTTTTTAATTGCAACACTTTGTTAATGAATGATAGTTGTGATGTATGTACGTAGGTATGCATGAAAGTGACAGAGCTGTGAGCCGCGAGAGAGAGAGTGAGAGAGAAGGAGAATACCAAAACAAATTACGAACTTGCAAGTTTACAAACTACAATAATTTTTTAATTTTTTTTTATTTTTACATTTTTTTTCTGTTATTTTACTATTTTTACTGTTACGAAAGTGTGTGCGACAGAAAGATAGACGAATGTGTGCTTAATGAAGAGGCTTATAGTGTGAATATGCAAATATATGTATCAGTATATATGACGAAATAAATAAATAAATATATAAATAATTAAATAATTTACATAAAATAAAACACATACATACATAAATTGTGCTAAAAACTATTTTCGTTCTTATTTTGTTTATTTTTGCTTATTTTTTCTTAATATGGCGGCACTAATTGGATATATCGTCCCCTCAATATAACAATAGCGTATAATTTTTTTTGGGTTTTGAGAAAATCGAGTTTAAATTTTTTGTCAAATCAGATATCTATTAAATTTTTGAACAAGAAATTATACACCATTTTTTCCAATGACATTTTGACCCACTTTGTGGAAGTAGAATTTGACGAAATTTTGACCAGACATAGAATCAATGATGGAGATTCTAAATATGCAATAAAAAATAATGGCGTATGAGCACATACGCTGTTGTTATATTGAGGGGACGATATGTAACCAACGTTGAGAGCAAGGTACATAAATATATATCTATACACGTATATGCACGACTACCATTTTGAAAAATGTTTGGTCATTAAGCACCAAAAAGAATTGTGCAATGTCAAAATTGACAACCGAAGTATAAGAGCAAAAACTCAGAATTTCTACAACTAGTTTCCATTTGTTTATTTGTTCGTTGTCATCGAAACGTAAGCAAAATTTGACTGAAGCCGAACATTTGGTTTTGTAAACAGCTGTTGAAATCAGCTGTTCTGTGGCATATACCTGTATACATGTATGTACCTATGTACCTTGGCTGGTGGCTTGTCAACTTTCTATATTTTTTTTTAGTTGTTCATGCCGTATTTCATAAATAGAATTTTTGTAATTTTTCTTAGTTTTTTCGTCGCTTTTCAAAATAAAACAAAATTAGTTATATCGTATTGTGCTTTCTACTAAATAAAATAATTTAGATCTAAAAGTTGATATGCAATTTCTTGTAACAAGTGCAGTGTGTGAACAAACAGTTTATATTTTTATACAAATCAAAGTATAGATGTGCAAAAAAATTTCTTTAAACAAACAGAATTATTTTTATTGGCATTTTATAAGAAAAAGTTGCATTTGTATTAAAAAAAAAAACAAAAACACACATACGAACTTCAAAATGGTTTTGGCCGAACTAAATTAAATGCATTTTCTAAGTCGGTTTTTGTTTAATATAGTTTTTTTAATTTTTTTCTTTTCATTTTTTCTTTTATTTTATTTTAATTTTATTTTATTTAATTTTATTTTATTTTATTTTACTTTATTTTATTTTATTTTATTTTATTTTATTTTATTTTATTTTTTTATTTATTTTATTTTATTTATTTTTTATTATTTTATTTTATTTTTTTATTATTTTATTTTATTTTATTTTATTCTATTTTATTTTACTTAATTTAATATAATTTTAATTTATTTATATTATTTTTTTTAATTTGTTTTTTTTTTTTTTTTTTGAAGTTCGCATGTGGCTTTATTTTTTATTTTATTTTGTGCTATTGTTTTTGTGCAATACATTTACTATTATTTTGACTAGCACCAAACTCTTAACAACGCAGAAAAATTTATTTCGTTTAGCAGCAGAAAAAAATAAATAAACTTTACTAAATTTTGCACTTCTAATTACGCTACTACAGTAATCGTGATCATTTGCATTTTAAAAAGATTTTCAGTAGGTACGCGTTTTTTTTTTTAGAATTTTTTCAAAATTTTTCTAAATTTGTTTTTAAAAATATTTCCGAATTTTTATTAACTATACATTTATTCTCATTGGCATTTCATTCATCTCGTTCGTTTATCAATTTAATCTATTGTTGCTTATTCGCTTTCGACTTTTTGCTCTTCACTAAAGCACTTGTTGATTTTTTATTTTTAGCCACCACTGTTGCTATATGTTTCTTACTATTATAATTATTGTTTGCGTTTTCTTGTAGTTGTTGTTGTTGTTGTGTATGGGACTCACGTGCTTCACGTAGTTTTCTTGCTTCAATGACATTTTCACCGATAATATCATCATCATCGTCATCATCGTCGTCGGCATCGTCATCCTCTTCCTCATCGTCGCCTGTTATGGCACCTGTAATTTCAGCAACACCATCATCAATATCAACATCATCATCAAACTCATCATCATCGTCGTCATCATCATCATCATAGTATTCATCTTTAATCTTATTATTATCATTTTTAGTATTGGGGACATTAGCAGCGGCAACAGTTGCTGCTACACCACCAACACCAACCGTTGCTGGGCTGGCGATTGCTGACGCTGGCTTTCCAAAATCAGCAGCGGCTGCGAAGGCGGGAGCAGCAGCTAACTGTTGTTTTTGTTGTTGCTTTATTTTATTATCACTAACACTACTTGCGCTATTTGCTTTTGTTTTAGTTGCAGTTGTTGCTATTTTTGTGATGATATTTGTAATCGCATTTGTTGTTGTTGTTGATGATTTATTTGATGAATTTTTTTTATCATTGTTGTTATTGTTGTTATTATGATTTTGGTGAATTTGCTGATGCATTTGGTTGTGATTGTTATTTAATTTAGCTAGTGTTGTTGTTGTTGATGATGCTGTTAGTGATTGTTGTTGTTGTGGTGGTGTTTGACTGTTATGATTTTTTGTGTTTGTATTTGTATTCATGATTTGTTGTGTATTATCAGTATTTTCAGCATTAATTACACTTTCGCTACCTACAAAGTAATCTATTGCTCCTTCTTCTTCTTCGTCTTCGTCTTCTTCTTCTATTTCATTATTATTATGATTATCATTACTATTACTATTATCATTATTATTATTACTATTAACTAATTCTACCTCTTTTTCTGCCTTCACTTCTTCTTGTTCTTCTGCATCGTCTACTCCATTTGGTTCTAAACTACCAGCATCTTCTATTATATTACTACTTAACTCCTCATCATAAAAAACATTTTGTTCACCTTCGTTGTTGTTGTTGCTTGAAGAAGCAGCTGGTGCTATGGCATCATCGGCTAAATTTCCATTCGCAATTATTTCGGCAGCATTGCCGCTTTCGTTGGGTAAATCAACACCATCCGCAATTCCGCTGCTACTCACAGCCGATTGGCCGGCGGGTGCGAGATCCTCGATTGGTGCAGCTGGTTGTGCGGAGGCGGCAGGTAGAGCAGGTACATTGGCTACAGCGGGACTGGCATCATCATCATCATCCTCATCGTCATCATCTGGGAAGAGAAAGAGAGGAGGGGGAGAGAGAGAGGAGTATTTTTTAATAGATCAGATGCTTTCTAGAAGTTAAGTCTTCATGCTATCGGTCTTTTGGTGTTAATTTCTTAGTAATTGCTTAAAGCTTAAGCTGTACTTTTGTGTAGGAAAACATTGCCTTATCCTTGATATATAGTGTCATTAAAGCTTTAACCTCAACTAAGAAATCGTGCCATAGCTTTTTTCACTTAAATTAATTTAAAAATATTTACATAGTCTGAATAAGTATATTAGCATATGTATAATTACCACCAAGAATATCATCGAACAAACGATCCAAATAATCATCTTCATCATCATCCTCCTCATCATCATCGCTGGCGGCGGCGGCTGCGGCAGGCGCAGCTTGACCTTGTGGCGTATCATCTTCCTCATCGTCATCATCCTCTTCATCGTCGTCTTCATCTTCTGCAAGCCCCGAAATAAAAACAACTGTTGTTTTAAAATACATACGAGAGATAGGAGGAGCGAGGGAGGTAGGGTGGGAAAAGGTTTAGAAAGTATAGAGGAGAGGGAAGAGAGGAGAGTTGGAGAGAAGCACAGGGCGGAGCACACACACGCAAAGAGAACGAATGAACGAACACAAGCACATGAAAATAAAAAAGAAAAAAACAAAATTTGTTACAAACGAACACTTATCAAACAAAACACAGAATCGCATTCTTCAGCAGCTGGTCAATGTAAACCAAGAACATGTTGTCGCAAGCTTTGCTGGAGATTGGATTCAAGTTGTTGTTGTTGTTGCTTTTTGGCCTTTTTTGGCGCATTGATTGCATGACAATCAGGTGACGATGGTGAGCGTTGTGTGTGACGTTTGTGCGTTTTGTTCTGGTGCGCTCAGCTAATACGTGACGTTGTGTTGCTATAAAATGCTAAAATCTTAAGGATCTAACAAACATACATACAAACATATGTGCGCACATAGAATTTGCTACTTGGTGAGTTGCATTGAAAACAGCAAAAGTCCAGAGAATTTGCTGTATTGGGAGAGTTGGTTGAACAGCCAGCAGTACGGTTGAGGATGGTGCTACTCTATTTATGTAACAACCTTTGCTTTGCCAGTTGAAAGTTCACTTTATTTTATTTCGGTTCAATTTAGTTGAAATTTTTGCTTAGTTTTTAGCTTAAAGTTAAGGTCAAGCGAACATTAAGTGGCAATCAATGTGGATGCGACATGCCGAGAGGGAGAGCAAAGGTAAGAAAAACATTAAATGGATATTAGATACTTCCTGATTAACAGTGGTGCAATATTATCAGCAACAATTAAGCCACGTTTCTCTCTTAGTGAGGTTAGAGCAGCGATAGGCAAAATTGAAATGCAACTGTATTAGTGAGAGCGCCGTAATAGCGCAAATCAATTGAAAAAGAAAGAGCATAACGTGTGATTTGAGCGCGATCAATTGATATATGAAAAGCCTATCACTGGGTTAGAGTGTTAGGCAACGTGACTAGGCACAACAATGGGATAGCCAGTTGTATGTTGAAAAGACAACGCATAACAGGGTGACCCAAATTTGCCCTTTTAAAACGTCTTTCAAAAATTCTCTATATCGTAATTCGACTTTTGTTGAGTCTATTTGGTGTGTTTTGACTGGAATCGCAATAAAAATTCTCAAAATAACACGGACAATTTAAAATGGTAAAGCACAGGGTGACCAGGTTTTTATTATTTTTTTAAATCAACTGGCAGATTATCCACATTACGACAGTTGAGTTTTTTTCCTAGTCTAAAAAAAAATATGCTAAGTTTTAATTTGTATTAAAAATGCCGAAGAAGGAACGAAAAGCGTAAAAGATAATGCACAGGGTGACCCGAATTTGCTTTTTTTTCCAATCACATTTTATAAATTCTTTATATCTTAATTCGATTATTTTTTAGTAGGATTTGCATAATCGAAATAAGATTGAAATTAAAATGCTGAAGGTAAAGCGGAAAGTGTAAGATGGTAAAGCACAGGGTGGACAGAATTTTTTTTTTTAATTCAACTTGCAAATTATCTCTATAAAGGTAGTTTAGTTTTTTTCTATGTGTTCTAGAAAATATTCTAAGAACAAATTGGATTAAAAGGCCGAATATTGGATAAAAATTGTAAAATGCATAGGGTGATCCGAATTTTCTTTTTTTTTTTAAATCACATTTCAAAAATTCTTGATATCCTAATTCGTTTTTTTTCTATTCTAATTGGTATGCTTGTATGCTAGTATCGAAATTAAAATGCTGAAACTAGGACTAAAGGTATAAAATTGTGAAACACAGGGTTACCAGATTTTTTAAACGCCTTGCAAAAGTTTCTGATATTGTAAAACGAGTTTTATTTCCAGTCCAAAGAAATATACGCAGACCTGGATCGACCTAAATTTGCCGAATTTTTAAAGACAGGGTAGACAGAAACCTAATTTTTATTTTTTTTCACAATCGACCACTGTCGCTAATAATTACCCAACAAAACAAAACAGGGTTACCATCTAATACTATATTCACACATGACAATTACGTAAGACAACGAAACTTGAGAACACATCACCTATATTTTCACGTATTCAGTTTACTGTAAAATATTTAAATATGTATATCTGAAAGGCTTTTAGTGGTCTATGTATAAGGCTATTGTCCGCACATTGTACAATCTCTGCACAATAATATAAAATATTCATGTGCTTAAAAAGTATTAACCCCACTTGGGTATAAGAGCAAAAAAACAAAAACAAAAAATAAAATAAAAATTAAATAAACCAATTTAAGAAAAGTCACCAAAGTCATCAACACAGAAAGTAGAAAGTAGAGGTGCATAAGCAACATTGTTGCAGTTGTGTTTGTAGTTGTATTTGCATTTATGTTTGTAGTTGTAGTTGGGCATAGAGTCGTCGTAGTCGAAAAGTGATGTGAAAGTGAATTAAATCCATTTGGGAGTGCAGCAGGTGAAGTAAGAAACAAATTGCCAAATTCAATTTGCTGCTCCTTTGCTTGGCCAAAAGCTACTGCCACAAAAGCAAAAAAAAAAAATATTATTACAAAAATGTCTTTCACAAATTCCTACCTAGTAAATATTTTTATGTGAAATTTGCATGTGCTTATTTGTGCGTATGTGTGTGTGCCATAAGGGTTTAAGTGGAATTAAAATTGATATTCGCTTTTTGCATTCTCTTTAACTCACCATCATCATCGTCCACAAGATCACCTAGATCGGGTTCATCATCATCGTCGTCTTCATCATCATCGTCATCATCGTCATCGTCATCGGCTGGCGCTGCGGCGGGTGCCACTTCATTATTGACCGCTTGCTGTCGTGCAATGGCACGCTCTTGCCGTTCGGTGATTTGTACGGGAGAGGCATGGATTTGCAGCAGCACAGCGCTGAGTATGCATAGCAAGAGAACGAATTTCATGATGATGCTAGAAGAAGAGGAAGAAAAGAAAGAACTAAAGTTAGAAATCATGCAAGAAATAGTTAGTACTTGAGATCGCGAGTATAAAATGTTAATACCGTCTGGAACTTTCGAAACGTTGAAATGAGTTCAAAGCATTCGTCAGAGATATAAGAGAAAAAATCGTGAACAGTTTAAAAACCAATGCGGTTTGTTAATATTTGATAGTCACTTAATTATTTTTTTTTTTTTGTTTAGTTTGCAATTAAATAAAATGTAAATTTCCAATGCTCTGTTGCAGCCCTTAAGAACAGTTTAAAAGTCAATGAGATTTGTGAAAGTTTGAGAGAAGCATATTTTTTTTTTAAGTTTTATTTTCCTAAAACTGAGATTTTTAAGGCCTTTTGGGAATCATAAAACAGTTTAAGATTCAATATTATTTTTTTATTTTTTTGAAACTAGAAAAAAAATTTAGGCATGGATGTAACGACAACTGTTTCAACTTAGATTCCTCTAAGACTCATCGGGTAACTTTTACTTTGGGCAGGAATTTTGTAAGTTTGATGGCCACTGAAGTTTTTTTTTAAATTGAAAGTTATGTGAATTGTGGATATTTGGTTGTCACTGAATTTTTTTTTTTTGAAGTTTCAGTTACTTAAAATTTAAATTTTCGTTGTGAAACCTTGAACAGTTTAAAAGTCAATGTAAATTGTAAATTTTCGATCTCCACTGAACTTGTTTTTCATGTATTTTCAGTTATCTAAAACTGAAGTTCTCGTTGTCCCTTTAGGAAACTTTAGACAGTTCAAAAGCCAATGTAAAATTCGGATTTTTGATAGCCACTGCACTTTCTTTAGCTAAAATTGAGATTTTCGAGGCCCCTTAAAAACCCCTAAAGCGCATTTTTTTTTAAATCACATATCTGCCAAAGAAAGTGCTACCTATGTACATAACAAAAAGTGGAAACAAGCCTTGTAAACGAAAAACTATAAATATATTTACACCTTTATTACTATTTAAAGATAAACCACAATAGAAAGTGCCATTAAAGTGAAGGCGTGAAAACATAAATATTGGCATATAGGCTGTTATATGTACACTCATCAAGTTCAATGTCATATACATATGTACATACGAATTTAGTGCAAAGATATAAAATAGTAATTGCTTATATACTCGCATACATACTATAAAGTGTGTAATTTATGGGCTTTCATACGAAACGAGTTCATATCCGCATGGGTATTTTACAAGCGCACTGAAGCAAGGCCATGAAAATATGAACATACAGGGCACACATATGTAAATAAGTATGTATAATATACGCTATATATGCATACGCTCATACATATGTAACTACAAGCAAATATACAAGGCATAAGTACGGGTATGTATGCATGAGCTTGTGCTACGCCATGTGAAACTAGGCAAGTGTAACATATAAATTAGAGCATAAATATCTATGTGCATATGTACAATATACATACATGTACTATATACACACCGCAACAAAGGTACATATGTATGTACATGTGCATGTATGTAAATGCAGTTACGAACTGACCAGCAATCAGAGACAAGTACAAGAAAGGCATCCAAAAGAAAAACGCTTAAAGCTTCAGCTGTGGTCGACTATTGCTCGCATGACTATTTACGTACATATGTATATTTAATGCCAAACAGAAATTGGCGTCTTCGAAATCTTACTTTTGAGCTACTTTGTTCTTTTTTTGTGTGGCGCTACTTATAGGCATTTCAGTTTTGCTATTTCCTTGAACTTTTGTGTCTGGGAGAAAGAGATACACACTCTTATATCTCTACCAGGTATATAACGTTTATATGAAAATTCGAAAAGCTAAAATTTGGAAAAGAGTAGCTAATTTTTGGGCAAATCTGAGAGATTTAACTTTCAGACACAATTTGAGAGCCAATGTGTGATTGAAAATAGAGGTGGTATTCAAACCGTCTTGCCTTAATGATAATGCTAACTTCTATAGCTTTGTCAGTAGAGTAGCTCTCAAGTGGGATGTAAAAGGAAAAATATGGTTCTTTTCTAATAATATTATTTAATAAATGCATGCAGCAAAATTATATACGTGTTTCAGTTTTTTGTTGTATCGAAATTGTTTTTTTTTTATTGCAAGTATTTTTGGTAAAATCTTGCAGCACGTATTTTCTTAACAGGAAAGGTGTTGATGTATATGATTAATATCAAAACAAAAACTGAGACATATGCATACATACATACGAATATATTCTTCATAAGTGTTCATCAAAAATTCAATTTTTCCAATTGAAAATTTATTATAATTTTTTTTCTTTTTGCATTGTACTATATAGTTATGTACTACATATTTTCAATCATTCCATTTTATTCATATTATACATATGCTTGTATGTTTAAATAAATATTTTTCCCGCTTGTGTAATCCTGCATGTGCATGCATTTATGCTTTCATTCATACTGCACTACCCAGATGAAAACTTGCCAAGCTTTTGCCTTTACACGCTACTCACACAACAGCCGCTAGAAAGCTTCTTGTGCTTCTTCACGAGTTATCTACTACCAAAAAAATTTTTTTTTTATTTTTCTTAAAATAAAACCGGCCAATAGCTCTGTAAAAATACGCATACAGTTGATATGATCTTACACAAATAAGCTGGAAAAGTTTTCGAATCATGAAATCAACTCTTCCATTCGAAATAGAGAAAGGCAAGTGTAGTTTCATATAAAAATAAATAATATACGAAATAATCCAGATGGCAAGGCTCTCTAGAGTCTAGACACTCGAGAAACGCTTTTCTATTAGTGCTTCTTACACCTTAATTTTTTCTATTGGGTTATGTATGCTAGTGTGCTTACTTTAATTTATTTCTTGTGCACATGCAATGAAATTCGTTTCACGGTTGTGGTAAACCATCTTTATACATCCTCTGACCTAAATATACATACATACATATACATATATCCACATGCACACATATATGCTTAATATATAGATACTACATACAAACACCTTTCATGAATTAGTACCTTCAAAAAAGAAAAAAAAAAAACTAAAAATAAATAAAAGAACAGCAGGATTAAATTATCTTTTACACGTGCACTTGCACCATTTTTGCCTCATCAGCTTTCGTCCTGCCGGTGTGTCAGCAAAAGACTTAATACCATTGCCGAGGTAGCACAGAGCTCTCTTAAGAGACTTGCTTATGTCGATATGTACAGATTGAAATATACATATGTACATATATTTAAGTGATTATTAGGGCAACCAAAAATATGCTTCAAAAAAATTAAAACATGCCACAAAAAAGGCAAAATATGCCAATAAAATATGACATATAAATCAAAAATATGCCCCAGAAAATTGCAAAAATGCACAAGACATCGGAAGTGCGTTTCTGTAACAAATTCGGGAAAATTTTCATTAAATTGACGCCACAGTAATATGTTCCATACTTTTTCACCACCTAAAAATATGGTGCGGCGTCTGTTAGAAATAAAAGAATATAATCGAAAAGCCGAGCAGTTGTTTTTTGATTTGCAACTTCCAATACTGCAACGTTCAAAAGAAACTTTTGCTTGGATATATCAAAGTTTTCATGTAAAATTCCGAATATAACATTTGCCACATATTTTGTAATTTATTTGTAATTTGTAATTTATTAACTTCATAAGTACAGTAAAACATTAAGTTTTTAAGCGTACAAATATAACAATTAAGTGACAAGATCAAACTTAAACTAAAATATTTAGGATAAAAATTATGTTTATAATATATGTATACATATATAAGTAGAGTAGAAAGTCAACATGACTGTATTTTGAAAGTTACTCTAAACAAGTTATATAGAATGCAGGGATAAGCATAGAAGAAGGTTTATTATAGCCCTAACAGATTTGCAACTGACGTTTTGAAGCATCGAACTGTTTTTGAATATCTTACTGAAACAGGTAATGAATTCCATACGCTTATCACACTGACAAAGAAAAATCTTGAGGCTACCAAAGTTGCATGCTTAGGTATAATGATATTATTGGTACGAGTTGACTGTGCAAATTTCAGTTGCCTATACAGATATTCAGGCTTACGACTTTTGATCAATTTAAATAAAAATACAACATTTCGATATTTAAGATAATTTTCCACGTTGCCACCTAGAATATTGTTTGTAAAAGATGATATGTGATCAAATTTCTTCTTACAATAAATGAATCTCGCTGCATTGTTTAAAGCTCCTGTAATTTTGTTCTTTGATTTAACATCAAGGCTGCCATAGACTATTTCAAAATAAGAAATATGAGGAACAATAAGTGATTGCACAAGTCTCAGTTTTGTGTGTTTCGGCAAACAATAACATGTATGCCACAGATTTCTTAATGTATAGTAAATTTTGGAAATGCAATTGTTGATATGATCAGTGCAGGTTAATCGCGAGTTCATTCTGAAGCCGAGGTTGGTAACAACAGAACTAAACTTCAGTTGAGTCCCACCCAACATGATCGGCGATAGACAGTCAAGGTCAAAATATTGTGCGGAGATGGGTAGAACCTGTGTTTTAGAGGCATTTAGGCACAGGCTATTTGCTCTTGCCCAGACTTCGATTCTCTTCAGGTCTTCATTCAGTCGAGCCACAAGGTCTTCCCCCAGTCCGGTTGGTCGCGAGCAGTAAATCTGCGCATCATCTGCATAAAGGTGAATATACGTATTTTTGCAACAATACACAATGTCGTTCACAAATAGACTGAAGAGTATGGGGCCAAGGATCGAACCTTGCGGCACACCAGTCGTAATTTTGCTTCGGCATGAAGTGGAATCTGCACATTGCACTTGTTGGTATCTGTTCGATAAATATGCATCCATAAATTTAAGTGATAAATAGCTAAATCCATAATAATGTTTAAGTTTTGCTAGAAGAATATCATGCTGTACAGTATCAACAGCTTTTGAGAAATCTAATAACACAAGAATAGTTAATAGTTTACTATCATAAGCAGGTCGGATATCTTCGATAACTTTTACTACGGCCGTAGAGCAACTGTGATTTGATCGAAAACCACACTGAGATTCACTCAACAAATTATGGCTATTCAAGAATTTAACTATTTGTAAGGACATGAACTTTTCAAACACTTTAGCTAAAGCAGGTAGGATGCTGATAGGCCTAAAGTTTTTAGGAGAGACACAGGAGTCACTTTTAGCGACAGGAATTATATTTGCAACCTTCCAAAGATTTGGGAAAAAAGAAGACGTTATGGAAAAATTAAAGATATGAGTAAGAGCTGAAAGAATATGCGGGATAATTAGCTTAATGAAACGTAAACTGATTCCATCTACACCAATAGCATTGGATTTTATCGCAAAAATACATTTTGCAACCTCATCTTCAGTAGCTGGGTCAAAAGAAAATTCGCGAGTGGTTTGGTAAATTAACGAATCAGTTAAACTGAAGGAGTGAGAATTTTCGATTTTACCAGCACTAATGAAGTAATTGTTAAGCTCATCAGGATCAATCTTACATGGTGTGGAATTACCAGCACTTACGCCTAGTGACTTTAAATTTTTCCACAACGTTCTTGAGGGCAGCTTCGCACTAAATTTATTTTCTAAGTAAACTCGGCAGAATCTGTAGTTTCATCAATCGCAATCCAAATAAAGTGGTCTTTTAATAGCGACTGTATCTTTTCCATAGTATTGCTATATAGTTGCTTAACATAAGTAGTTCGAAGGCTTGTCTCACATGGTATTTTCTGGGAAACCCATTTTTCAAAAAACTGCACTAGATTTATGTTACTTATTTTATATAAGGGTATATCTGCACATACAAATGCTTTACACAAATCCTTTGCGAATTCGACATATGACGGTGTCAAACTATTCGCTACAAAGCTTTGTGATTGTGGCAAATTTAGTGATCGTTTGAGTTTGATGTGCTTTTCACTCTGCACATGCTGCATTACAAGAAATGTTTTCTTGAATGATACGGTCTTGCTGCATAACTTGCAAATCAGCGCCTCACCGTCAGTTTGAAGATCGGGAAATTCCTTAACGATCTGCTTCAGCTTTCCCGAAATAGTTTGTTTAGCTTGTGGCATTATCTGTAAGAATTTGCATATGTACATACATAAATGTATATATTTTCCATCTTTATTTCAACAAGCACTTACCGTTTCTTAAAATAAGAAATCGCTAGTAAAAAACAAAACCAGAGAATGCAAAAACAACTGAAATTTTTCAAGTGCCGTTATAAAATGAGATTTGCATAAATGTTTCAATAGTTCGATAATTAAATCGAAAGATGTCCAAGGACATGGTTGCATTTTTGCGCACTAATTCTGAAATTTTTTTTATAACTTAGCAGAAATAATATGGCCCGGATTCACCAACGTGACTAAAGCTAAAACTAAGTTTTGACTTAAGTTAGCCCAGATTTGGGGCTAGCTTAATTTTGGGTTTCACCAACTAGTCTAAGAAAATAGTTTTGCGACCAACAACCCTGCCAGCTTTTATGGCAAATTCTGTTTTTTTTTTTTTGATTATTTTGGTTGCTGTATTTGCTCATTTTTTTTGTCACATTCGCTCTTTTGGTTGTTGAATTTGCTAAAGCGACTCAAATTCTTAGTTTATTTTTAAACCTCGTACTGAGTTCACCGCAGTGAAATTTCGCCAGCAACATGCATTTATTTTGCCGTGAAATGTTTCAAGAAAAAAAGTGTGTCAAATGAAAATAAATGCCAAAACAAAAACTGAGCAAATGTAAAGAAACAAAAATTTGGAGCATCGCCTCAGAACCAACTTTCAAGTTTTGGCCAATAAAAAAATTTTATACAAAATATAAATTTCAATTTCAACAAATGTCACTTTTCACTCGAAAATAAATGGCATTGTAAATTTAATTTGGCGTGAAAAAATGTTGCTGACATGATGTTGCTAGCATGTTGCGCAATATTTTCACGGCAGGAACTCAGTACAACTTTGGCGTGGAATATCTGTGAAATTTCACAAATGTTTCACAACCAGTTTTTTTTTTGTATGGATTTTGACAGCAGTTTCACGGGAAACTCGAACTCAGTACTATGCTTTAGTCAAGACAAAAGCTGACTAACTTGTGATTTAGCTCAGTTGCATGGTGAAACTGAAAACTTAAAAAAATCGGCTTAACTAAGTTGAGACCGGTTGGTTAAACCTCCTCAAAGATGTAAAATATGACAAAATATGCATTTACAAGTAAAATATTCTGCCATTATTAAAATATGCTAAAATATGCTCTAAAAAATATACGTCAACCACTTGTTTTTCTCTGGAAACAAATTTATAAATTAAAAGTTTTTCAATAGAACGATTCAGAAAAAATATGACATTGCATATATTTGGTTGCCCTAGTGATTATGCATGCGAAAATACATACAAATGTCGGTTCTCATTGTTACAACCATTCAAGACCGAAGGTGTAGCAGCTGTGGCTTTTTTTCTTATTTTTTTTTTTTTTTTGTTTTTATCTTTGGCTATTTTAAGAATTTTCGGTAAATTTGCACCGAGCAAGTGATCAATTTATGTATGAGCATATGAGTACATCTATCTATGGAATATTGGCTACTAAATTGTTAATATTTGATTGGGAGTTGGTAGTTGCATTTTCATGCTAAAATTAAAACAAAAATTTGAATAGTTTCTTTGGAAAAGAGTTAATTTTTATTTGGTGAAGTTCTCACTTGAGCCAAATAACCAAATTGTGGTTTACAACTCAAAAGATGACCTTGATTTCAAAAACAGTGTTGCCGCCGTAGAAAATAGTTCTGATGCCGTTACTTTCTTGGGAGCTATTCTACGCAATACAGAGCTTCAGAAGTGGCGTTAATTTTATCATTAAGGCAGAACATTTTGACTACCACTTCTAATGTTCAATCACACATTAGCTTTCTAACTTGGTGTAAACAGAAATCTCTCAAAGTTCCACAAAATTATTTTCTACCTTCTATTTTTCAAACATCACCTTACAATTATTTTCTGCCTTGCGACTACTCTGTAGATCAACTTTTACACCTAGTCATACGTACAATAGCTCTCAAAGTGTGTATACTGTATATATCAACTTAGCTTTCAAACTATCTATGGCGTGACTAAAATGAATAGTAGGGGAAAGAACATGTGTATTTATAAGTTCAACTACTTTTCAAGCACAACAAAATAGCATCACAGTTGAACTTATGTATTAAGCCAGCTTATGAAAATTTCAAAAATTCCTTATACATATGATGCATCCTACGAAAACACATTTTCCTCCAACACTCTTAAGCTAAATAATACCATGTCTCCACATAACGTGTTTCGTTCTTTTTTTCTGCATTTTCTCTCTCAATCTTGTTTCGACACGAAAACCAGTGCCGAAACTCGCCAATTTCCATACAAATTTCTGAGAGCGAGTGAAGATTGAAACACTGTTTCATTCTGAATTATCTTGCCAACCTCGATGATATCGATGTCTTCTCTAATTTTGTATCGAAAATCTATCGAAATCTCACACAGACCAAAACAAAAACGCAAAATATAAGCAAACATACAAACATTTAAGAAGAGCAAGAAAGAGAGATGTTAAACTGAATCACGATCAGCCACGTGGAGACGGGTTATTGAGCGAGATGTTTTGCTAGATGTTTTGTTAGTGAAACAAGTTATGTGGAGACGGGCTTTTAGAAGAAAACGGCAAGAAAGAAATACCACAATTTATGGCATGGCCAATTCTGTTAGGCATTTGTAATTACCTTTTCTTGTCTGTGATTGCTTCTTCTTCTCCAATTTTAAATGCTAACTAGCGGGAAAACTTTACAACACCCAGACCCTCGAGGAAATTGCGCCATCATTTGACATCAGTGATGTGTGAGCAACATTTTATAAATTTTTTTAAGTGAATAAAGTTCCCTCTCGACTTTCGTTATTTTTCAATAATTTTATACCAGACTTTCTCTCAAATTCATGACATCTATAAATGCAGTTTTTGTTTTTTTCAATCAGACATTTGTAGGTTCATTCATACATACAATCACACTCATTTCATATTCACTTTTAACTTTAGCAAAAATGCATTCACATGACACACTGCCTCATTAATTTTGCATTTCATTTGTAAATACATATGTACCTGCATATAAGTGTGCTTATGTATATATGTATAAATATAATTGATGTGTATGGCAGATGGCATATAAGTAGGCGCATGTGTACATAACGTGTATGCATATACATAGTACATACGAGTACATATAATGTGCAAGAAGAAATGCAACTTTCTTTTCAATAATCATACTGTGTAACTACTCGTAAAATACATACATACATATACCAAGCATCGGCAGGCGAATGTTGCCAAACCAGTACAGTTGCAATAACAACAAAAACAAATGCATACTTTTATCGCACAACAACAACATCTTCTGTGGCTGCTGCTGCTGTTGTGAACTTTTATTAAGAAATTGGCACACATTTCACACATAAGTGGAAACTCGAATGTATGCAAATGCGAGAAAGAAAAACCAATAGTAATAATAACAACAACAACAACAAAAGTTTATTGACAAAAAAGTAATTTGCAATAAAATAAAAAAACTTTAAATGTTAATTGATCAAGAAATTAAGTCACAGACTCAGGCTATAATGCACAGTAGACCGTATCGTAAAAGAAAAGTTTGCCGTACGAATAATACTACAAAATAAGTAGTGGGTGGTAGTGACCCCAATGGCGCACATAGCCATAATACGATTAAATATTTCATCTCCTCAGCCAAAAACAATAGTACTTAGCACTGTGGACTTCCAGAACCCAATGGCAGATACCCCAGGCCTGCCAAACCTCAGCGCTCAGAACAGCCACGGGCAATCTCCTGATGGCGCTGGAACACCACTTACACCATGAATCACTGTTACACCCAATAAAGGAACATAATAACATGCTAAATAAGCAGCTTGTACTGGGATGTCACCGCAGGGGCCATCCCATTAGCCACCTGCTACAACACGAACCTCACCTCGACACATCGGGAACCACCTTTTCTACCTCTCCCCAGAGGTCGCGCGATTTTTTATTCCAATTTTTCGCCTGCGGCGCTTTTCGCACTAATACACCATATTAAAAAAAAACCCCCGTCTGCGGGCTTAATTGCCCTTTCTAAAGGGAAATAAAGCCCATATCGCCGAATAGGGCGCGCGGGCGTTCTTTCCCCTTGTGAATGGAAATAAAACCCACGGGTTTAATTTCGTTTTATTCGCAGGCGCGATTTCTTTTTCAATAAAGGAAAAAACGCCCACGGGCGTTATTTCCTTTTTTGGGAAATAACGCCCGCGGGCGTTAATTCCACGGGCGTTATTTCACTGCACCAGATTATGGCTCTGTGTCTAGTTTTGCGCAGGGACCGTAATCATTATGAGTTTTATAATAAAAATCGCCATTTAATCATTACTAGTAAACCCTGCCACGCAATGCTGTGGCTTTCTGTAAGCCCATAGAATCTTATTAATAAAATGTAAAATGAAGCATATACCTACATACATACATAGTTACTGGTTATTTTAATTTTCTGTGGGCATAGATTTTTTATACAAAGATTTTGTGCGAGGAGCCCCATAGTCAAGTTTTATGCCGAATAATTTTCTAGAATATGTTAACCTTAAAGCGATCTCCAAAAGACTATTTGTCGCAGTCCCCTCTCTCTTTCTAGTTTTCTTTCATATGAAAAGATGGCAACCCTTTTTGTAAAAATAATAATAAATTACTAATTTTCAAGCAAAGCCCTTTCATATGACACCTCAAATTTAAAAATCAAACAAACAATAGCGTAAAATTGAATTTTTGAACAGATGACAACCCTTTTTGTAAAAATTTTAATAAATTACTCATTTTCAGCTCATTTCCTTTCATATGGTACCTGAAATTTAAAAATCAAACAAACTATATCGTAAATATACAACTTTGAACAGGTGGCAACTCTTTTTATAAAAATTATTATAAATTACTTATTTTGACACAAACCTCTTTCATACGACACTCAAATTTACAAATCAAACAAACTAGAGTGTAACACTGAATTTTTGAACAGGCGGCAACCCTTTTTGTACAAATTTTAATAAATTACTCAGTTTAACGTAAAGCCCTTTCGTATGACACCTAAAATTTAAAAATCAAACAAACTATATCGTAAAAATAAAATTTTGAACAAGTGGCAACCCTTTTCAAAAAAATTAAACCTTCCTGCACATCTACAGGCCAAGCCCTTTCATATGACCCCCCATTTTCGAAAATCGGTATAACGGTGTAGAAGTAATGGGGCGTACAAAAAATCGCTTACCGTAATATATATAAAGATTTATTCTGAATGAAACATATCATAAGGAATTTTCACGTAGAGTTAACATATTAGGAGTTGTACGCAAATTAAAGTGGGTACTTTTTGTGGTTTTTTTATATTTCAGTGGTTATATTTTAGGTCCTGCTCACATTGGATTTTTCCACTACAGGTGTCCTGTTTTCTTTTTAATACCTTTTCCTGCGTCCTTTAGCTACCAGATAATGTACTGAAATCGGAAAAATTTGGACTTTAGCGAATCTTCGGTTTCGTCAATTGGATTTTTCCCCTACAGGTGTCCTGTTTTCTTTTTAATACCTTTTCCTGCGTCCTTTAACTACCAGATAATGTACTGAAATCGGAAAAATTTGGACTTTAGCGAATCTTCGGTTTCGTCAATATTTGATCCTTTCAAAAAAATCAGAAAATGTGGATATCCTTGAAAAAGGAGCAGTTTGGATTTTGATTTCAACGGATGTTTCATCTATAAACATCACATAACACAACCCCACTTTCCTTTTTTGCCGACATTTTCATGCAACCTATCGTCGCTTCCTGCCCACCGTGTGTAGCTCTACTTCCAACGGCAAAAATGTTCGGATAACGTCCTTGGTTGGTTATCCCAGATTGGTCTGTCTCTGAGCTTCAAGCAAAATCATTCTCTGTTTCATTACGAAGAATTTTTCTTTTATTTGTGAAACGGTCTGATACATATTGTATATATGTACTTATTATGTACTTTTATGTATTAATATGCACACAATAGCATTTTTGCTTTCTCTAACTAACAAAGCCGCTCTAGCTGAAGCTAATTGGCAAAGTTATAAGGCGACTTTTAAGCATTAATGCACACAAATGAGTTTAATGGATACAACACACAAAAACACAAACAAAAACACTCACATGTATTTAAATACCTACTAACATCTAACAAAGTGCAATATGCTGCGTCTGAAGACAAAGCGCATGCAATTTTGCCAACAACAGCCATCTAAGCAATCACACACACACACATATTCAGCATGTGGTTAAATTCTAGCGCATACTTAACTTAAAACTTAGTCAACTGTTACCACTTACAAGCACAATAAATACAAGTACGAGTATGTGCTACCCTGCAAAAATTCCGAGTACTCCAGTCGCTAATCCATAGAGTGCTCGCTATGGACCAACCGATTACTCCATAACTTGCCACATTTCATACAAAAAATATGGTCCATTTAACATTGCATGTCATTGCAATGGAGTATATACTCCAGCCCCGCATAACAAACAAATTAATCCATGGAGTAGCTACATTGGATTAATTGATGGAGTACCTAACAGTTAGCCGAACATAACAACAAAAACAAATGTTTATCGCGACGACGACGAATGACGTGTATACATACAAACATATGTATGTATGTAGTTATATATGTATACACATATCGTCGTCGTCGCCATAAAAATTTGGTTTTTCCCTGCAAAAAAGCCGAGTACTCCATGCACGCGTGTATAGAGTACTCACTGTGGACCAACCGAGTACTCCTCGACCTGTCACATTTCATATAAAAAATATGGTCCATTTAACATGGCGATGTCCTAGGCAGGGATCACATACTCCGATTTCCGCATGACACCCGAGTAATCCAAGGAGTAACTACATGGGATTAATCCATGGAGTACCTACATGGGATTAATCCATGGAGTAGGTACGACTGCCAATTCAATTTGATTATTAGGATTACATACATATATAAGTAAGCTTTTCTTTAATAAAAATAAAATAATAAAATTTTTCTAGCGCAATCGCCAACATGTTGTGTTGCGTTCAATGTCTATTTATTACCAGATCGTGCACGTTCAAACGAGCATGCATACATAACCTGTAGGGAAAATCTCTAGTTCCGAACTAGGTCGCTTCTAGTGCATTTTTCGACACTACTAGTGCGAGCTAAATCTCTTTTGCATATTATCAACTGGCGAATTTAACACGCCGATGTCCTAGGCGGTGTCAATTGTCCCTCTCTGCACTACATTTTCGATAGTTCCGATCTAGTACTAAATTCTACAGTTAACACTAGTTCGTTTATTGGCACAATTTCGATAGTTCTGAACTAGCTACAAGTACCTACAAATTCTACAGTTTTGCATCTGCCGCTTAAGTGCAGCCTTTGACACACTTCATGCAAGTAGCGCGATGGCCGACTGGCTAACGCATGTGCCTTTCAATTCGAGGGGCGCGGGTTCGAATCCTGTCGGTGTCAAGGTGGATGATATTTTTTTTTTAATTTTTTTTTAAACTAATATTTTTTTATTTATTTATTTAATAAAAATTTACATACAAGATGCAAATAGAAAACTCTTTATATAAAATGCATCACTAAACATCTGAGAATTGCAGAAATATACAAAGCCGATGGCAATTGAACGAACGAAAAATTTTGATAGAATTATTGTCACTTCGAAATTGCATACACATCAAAGTGTGTCTTATAATGGTCACTCAATTCACTCCTTTTTAACTGGTGAGGGTCTAACTACAATTGATCTAGTTCCCCTTTGACACCTTTTCGCTAGTTCGGAACTAGAAATTTTGCTCACTAGTTATCGAGTTCCCTGCAGGGTATGTACATACATACATACATACATACATACAAATGTACGCACTTGCTTCGTCATTATCGCGATATACATATATTCGGTTTTTGTAGCAATGTTCGGCTAACTACGAGCCGATGCAGATAAACGAGTCGCTTGCGCCTACCTACCACAAAATGGATCATATAATCCTATGATTTTTACAGGGTTGTTATGTTCGGCTAACTACGAACCGATGCAGATACACGAATCGGTCGTTTGGGCTATGTTAGTGGTCACTTTGAAAGTACTCCAACCTACCACAAATGGAGCATATAATCCAATGATTTTTACAGGGTACTTACTCATTGCTCGCGTTAAAAAGTTCTAATGCATGCATGAATGTGCATGTATGTATGTACGCGTTCGTGTGTAAGTGCAAGCATGCACATGAACAGCTGTCATTGACAAGTCTATATACAGTGCGCAGAGTCGAGAATACTTAAGTGCAGCTGCAATCGACAAATTTTCCAAAGAACTTTAGAGAGTTTTGCTTCTTGTTTTTCTTTTTCTCTTTTCTTCTTTTTTCTTTTGTTCTTTTTTCGTTTGTGCATCTAAAGAGCTTAATAATATTGCCTGCACATACTTCAATATAAAATATTTAGTTTACTGCCGCCAAGCAAATAAATCCAATACAAATACTCCATACGTAAGTAGTTAGTTAGTTTATAGCAGACATGGGCATGCTCAATTACATTTTCTAATTGATTACACACCAACAATTACTTGTAATTAATAACTTTTCGTTGACAATTAAATGTGATTGTTTTGGAAGCTTTTCAATATTGCAATTACAAGTAATTGTAAATGGAAATTTTTACAAGTAACTGTAATTGAAAAATTTTGTAATTGCATATGCCCATGTCTGATTTATAGTTGAGATAGTAAATAGATGTTTCTATGTAGTTTTCGGACAATTTCTTTCTGTTTTCGAAAATTTATTAGAAAAGTTTTCGTTTGCACACACACAGACGAATGCATTTTTGTGGTCAAGTTGTTACTGGTTTTTCGTTACAGAGTGTAGTTGTTCATGCTTTTGATGCCTCTTGCTATAAATAAAAATTTCTAAGCCTCTTTCTGTTGCACCTAGTGTGCAAATTGGTGAAATGGACACAAATGACTGGCTGCTAAACGCTAAATAAAATCGTTTAAGGCAGTGATCAGCGTGACGGAAATTCATTAAGGTATACTCTATGCCAGGTTAGAGCAGTTTAGTACTCGTTATGCACATTGTGCTTGATTGCAATTGGTTAGTATGCTCCTATGCAGCTTATACTCTTATATGTACTAAACACGTATGAGGCCCATTCGTTCTAAGAGAGCATTCGCGAGCTCTGCTTTGCCGACGACTGATTAAGATTGCCAAGTGATGAATATGTGTATATTAGAGCGACCCAGCAGGGCTTTCTCTTACATGTAATGGGTAAAATCATCGAGAAATCTTGATTCATCGCTTACACTTTCGAATACGGATTGCATTACTTTAACATAGGCATGTAATTGGCGGTATTGTCTTACAATATGGTAGACAGTAATGCATAATAAAGTCGCTACTAATATTGGGAAAAATAAGCTGTTACGAGTAATAAGTTCTTTCACTGGTATAAGTAATTGCATATATCACAAAATCCAGTATAATAATCTATAATGCATTATAATGAGAACTGGAAAAATAAACGAGAATGAGGGTAAATTGCTTTACAAAATTGCTATTTACAAAAATTTAAATCAATGGAGGCTTTGCAAAATATATCGGCAGTGTTCCAAATCTTTTCGCTTATTTTATGCAATACCGGTAAGCGAAAAAATAATTTTAAAACTATGAGTGAGCAATTTATGCCGAAAACAAATAGCAAGCAGAATGAATAAAGAATCAAAACATTCTTTGCAAAATGTTTTTTAAAAAAAAACACACTATTTGAATAATAATTACTATACTATGTATATGCTATGGAATAACGCGACTAACCACGACAATTTTATAATGAAAGCTGGCAAAATAAACGAGAATGAGGGTAAATTGCTTTACAAAACTGCTATTTAGAAAAATTAAAATCAGAGACAAGTGTTTGCAAAAAAATAACGGCAGTACCCCTAAATTTTTCGATTAGTTTCTGCATTACCAGTAAGCGAAAATATAATAATTTTAAAACTGTCGCATTACAAGTAATGAGCAAAGTAAGCGAATGAGTGTTTCTTAGCTATTTTTAATGCGTTATTTCATTGAATACAAGTTCAAGCCATTACCAAAATATGGAAAACCCCTGCTGGGGAGCTTTGTTATGCCGACAACTGCTTTAGTGTGTTAAATGATGAGAAGGAAGTCTTCAGTTCGCAACTCTCACTAAAACTTTGCTGCTCAATTGCTGCATTAATCATCCATACTCTCCACAAATTCGCAAAACTTTATTTTCTGCACAGTCAACTACACTTCCTAAGTTTTGGGTGTTTTATTGGTGTATTGATATTATTATTCTTGCATGTTTATTCCTTTACATCAATTACTTACTTTACAAAAGGCTTTCAACTCTGATCGCATTACCAAAAAAAAAAAAAATGTTGTGTGCGGCTAACTACTAACGTTAAGTAGTCAACTGTGTAGCAACTTTAGCTGCTGGTTTTAAAACTATTTATAAAGCTTTAGATTGGCTTTTGCTTATTTTTAAATACATTTTTTCACAAACTGCACGTCACTGCATTTCCAACTTCGATACCTTGCCACCAACTCATTCTTTTAAATCGCCAAGCAGCTTGTTTTAAAGCACTTTTAAGCTGACGAGCAACACCTTTAGGTGATACAAATATAGAGCGAAGTAGAGGCGTGCCGCAAAACTTGTAAAATTGGCGCTTAAAATGTGTTTTGTATGTGTGTGCGGGCATACAAAGAGCGCCAAAAGCAGTTAAAGGCAACCCCTACCACTAAAGTTTTCAGCAACGCCACAGCGCCATAACAAGCAAAAATACCTTTAAGTTCAAACTATTTACTGAGCTGAGCCGAGTTGAGGTGAGTCGTGTTGTAGTAGCAAGCAGAGATGAGTTAAACGGAAGCGTTGATGATGATGGCGTGATAGTAAATGCCAATTGTAAATTGCGATCAGCGTCAAATTACCGCAGTGGCGCGATAGCATCGAAGGGCTGTCGCTGCTGTCGTCTACCATCTACTTTCTACCACCTACCGCCTGTCGATGACACTGACTAACTGCGGCGCCATCATATTGTAGCCGCTATTGTATGTTGGTTGTGCGAATGTTCGCAGACACACGCAAACACACATTGGTGCTGATATCTTTATATATATTACGCTAAGCGATTTTTTGTAAGCACCATAACTTTTACACCGTTATACCGATTTTCGAAAATGTGGTGTCAAATGAAAGGGCTTGACCTGTAGATGTGCAGGAAGGTTTAATTTTTTTGAAAAGGGTTGCCAGATGTTTGAAAATTTAATTTTACTGTAGAGTTTGTTTGATTTTAAAATTTTTGGTACCATATGAAGGGGCTTGACCTGATATTGAGCAATTTAATAGAAATTTATCAAAAAGGGTTGCCACCTGTTCAAAAATTCAGTTTTACGCTATAGTTTGTTTGATTTTTAAATTTGAGGTGTCATATGAAAGGACTTGGCATGGAAATGAGTAGTTTATTAAAATTTTTACAAAAAGGGTGCCACCGTTCAATAATCCATTTTTACGCTACAGTTTATCTCATTTTTAAATTTGAAGTGTCATGCAAGGCCTAGCACTGAAGATGGGTAATAAAAGGAAAGGGAAGAGGAAAATGAAAGGGACGGATATGGCGAAGGACAGGAAGCGAAAGAGGAAATATGAAAAATAAAATGGATAAAGGGAAAATAAAGCGCAAATAAAGGGGAAAGGGGAAGAGAAAGAGAACTAGAAAGAAAGGGAGGAGCGCGCCAAATGGCCTTTTGTAGGTCGCTTTAATGTTACCATAGTCTAGAAAAATATTCGGCACAAAACTTCACTATGGGGCTCCTTGGTCAAAATCTATGTATAAAACATCTAGGTCCACAGAAAATAAAAATAACCAGTAGCTATGAAGGTATATCAAAAAATTTTCAAATGTGGCAATAAGTGGTCTTCCACCCTCAAATTGTCGCACAGTGTTACTGAAAGCCACAGCATCGCGTGGCCGGGTTTACTAGTATTTTTTATTTATTTATTTATTTTTTTTGGCATTTTATTTTCGTTATTTTGCTTGCAGGATGTGCGTGTATTGTTGTTTTTATTTTGTGTTATGTTTCCAATTTTTGAGATGCGCTGAGTTTGCCACTTGTCACACTTGCAAATACCGTAAATAGCGCATGTCACAAGCGGGGTGTAGACAGACTGCTTTTGTTTTGCTAATTATACACACATACATATGTACTTATATCATTTTACTTATTGTTATAGCCAGTAGTGTGTATTAAAAGAACATCTATATATCGTCGAAACTAGCATATTTAAAATTTCTGGCGAAAGCTAGCAATAAAAAAATTCGGTACGAAAAGTAACAAGTTCGACTTTTGGCTGACGAAAAGTATCTATCAGTAATAATATACTGTTTTTACATTAAAATTGTTGTTGTTTAAACGAAATTGATAGTTTTCGTATGCCAAAAGTCGAACTTGTTACTTTTCGTCAGCCAAAAGTCGATTTTGTTACTTTTCGTCAGCCACAAAAAAACCTATGCTAGTTTTTGTATGGTACGGCGATATGAAAACAGAAACTTTAAAACTTCCAAATTACGGGGATTTTTTGATATGTCCGTCACATTTATCGGCAAAAATTCTTTTAATTTTTCAGCATAAGCTCATTCTAGCTCGATGCACTTAGTCCAGCATTTTTCTAATTTTTCTGTTCCTTCCAAAAAATAGGATATTTCAAGGCCTTCAAAAGAGGCATTTGTTTCTGTGATGATCTCTTCATTTGACTCAGCCATTTCTTCAAGTTTGTACACAGGAAGTAATAGGTGGGGGCTAAATCTGGAGAATATAATATAACTTGATGAAAAAGAATTTTTTGTCTTGCCAAAACCGTTCGGTTTTGCGTCAAATCAAGATCGAATCTGTACAAAAGCTCTAAGTAATATTCGCTGAATTGTTTCGCTTTAACCCTAAAAAGATAACCTGCGTCAAAATTACGCATCCCCTTTCGAATTATTGTTCTCACTCCCCCAATTATGTGAATATGTCACTGAACGTTATATATATTTCAGTTGTGCTGCATATCACTCACGTGACACATAATTTTCTGTGCTAAGTTTTGTAAATTTCCCAATATGAGGGGTCAGTGAGTCAAAATTACGCATGATTATCTTTACCGTGACTTTCAGGAAGCATTTCTCACGTATTGCATAAGGGCAAGGATGACTTTCATTCATCATAACATTATACTGAAGAGCCAATGTAATAAAAAACTATATGTGTTGTATTGTGGCAGCTGTAGGGAAGTGGGTAAAGTGCTCGCATGCCATACAATGGGTCGCCGGTTCAACCCCCAGCCGACCAAACGCCAAAATTTAATTTAATTATTTTCTAATTAAAAGTCAATTATTAGGTTTTTAAAATATTGGTCACCTATCGGTAGTGGACGGCATACCCTCTGAGTGTAATTCTGTCATAAAAAAGCTTCTCACAAAAATGCATTCACCGTTTGGAATCGGCATAAAACTGTAGGCACACCCGATTAGTAGGAAACACAAAATTAAGGAGCACGCTTCGAATTAGGAAAGAAGTTCGACCTTAAAAGTCGTTAGAGCCAGTGTATCATATTATCTTATGTATTGTACATAATTCTTCTTCTTCTTTTTAATCAGCGCGTAACGGCCTAAACGAGTTTGGCCGAGTCCAAAAAAGCGCACCAGTCGTGTCTGTTTTATGCTGCCGAGCGCCAATTGGAAATACCTAGGCCGGACGAGTCGGTCTTCACCTGATCTTCCCAAATCAGAGAAGGTGTCCCTTTTCTTCTTTTGTATATACTGCCCTTCCAAAAACTGCGAAAGGCAATGGGTCATGCAATAAGTTCAAAAATGCTATATGTCGCGAGGACAATATTTGATATGTTCCAAAATTGTGTTTGACCGAACTTCATAAAAAATTTTCATTTATTTTTCTTAATTAGTTTCCAGTTCATTCAGATTGTAAGTCAAAAAGTCTGATTTTTGCAGCAAAGTTATTCAAAAAGGGACGGAAAATGGGTGTTTCCTAATTTCAGGAGAAAACTGAAGAAGTTCTTTTGGTTTAGTTTTTTTATAGTAAACAAATTTAAATATATTTTATTTATAATGTTTACATTTATTTTACATATCTATAATAAAGTTTGTGCAAGTTCAGGGCAAATTTGTAAATAAACTGTGAAGATATAGCTGAAAACCCCATCATGCGTCAATTTTACGCATGATTATCTTTAACGTATGTAAAAATATGATTATCTAACTAGGGTTAAATAATATTTGACATTAATAAAGCTACTAGAGGGTATATATCATTTCAATGCAGCATATTTTTAAACATTTTTTAGCTTTTTTCTTTCATTTTTTTCGGTGCTTGTCCTTTCCTGTGTTTTTGTCTTCTTTTTCTTTGTCGTCGTCGTCTTCGTCGTTGTCGCCTTTGTTTTCGCTGCTGAAGCATGGTGTAAACTATATAATTAAAACAACAACAATTTTGAAAAAGTGCAAACGTCAATTTTTGGGGTGTAGATAACAGGCAATGTGCACATACATATATACGCATATTACGTATACATACATATTCATATATATATATATGAAAAGACGCCAGTGTGACATTAGCATTTTGGGTGCGATTTTGTGTATGAGCGAGTAAATAGTACTTGTGCGAAAGTGGGTTAAACAAGCATAGGCATGTATATGTGTATGTATGTATCAGGGTTGGGCACAGTGCATTAAATTTAGATTGCATTCAGCCTTGCGTTCTCAATTCACCGATGAGTGGTAGTGAAAATTTGATTTGCATTACCATTCACTATTGAATGGTAATGCAAATGTGGCTTGCACTACCATTCAGTAATGAATGGAATTAGCTTAGAAAATTGATAATTTTATATTAAAGATGAAATGTGTTTATTTTTTTTAATTAATGTTTTTGTGTACTTGTAGTATGAAGCTTCAGCTATCACATCATGTCAAAAATTTTCAAATGAATTCAAAAAAATAGGCGAATTTCCAATATTTTCTCAACAAATGCCATATGCAAAATACTTCTGTGAGCCACTGTATAAGTATAAGTATTTTTTTACCTACGTGTTTAAAAGAAATTTATTAACAACATTAAAACCTATTGATATACGCAGGACATATTGCAATGCCGCGTTGGTTTCCAATCAGTTTTATAAGCCTTATTCTATGTGTAGAATATCCCATAAACTTCCTTCACATTACTAAATAGATTTGCCACTTAATACCTGAACTACGATCATAGGTTTTCACAAATCATACTTGTAGTGGGAATGCAATGAATGGTAGTGCAAACCACATTTGCATTCGCATTCACTACTGAATGGTAGTGCAAACCATATTTACATTACCATTCACTACTGAATGGTAGTGCAAGCCACATTTGCATTACCATTCACTACTGAATGGTAGTGCAAACCACATTTGCATTACCATTCACTACTGAATGGTAGTGCAAGCCACATTTGCATTACCATTCACTACTGAATGGTAGTGCAAGCCACATTTGCATTACCATTCACTATTGAAGTTGGCATGGTTTGTAAGTGCAAAATAAGCAATGCAGATACCTATAAATATATAAGTAGCTACAATGCAGTGCAAAATGTCTATCTGTCTATGGCTGCGTGTGTGTGGGTGTGCCTTAGAAGCGTAAATGAAACTGCAAATTGTACTTGTTCTTCTTTGCTTGTTAAACTTAAGATTGCAAGAATAGCAAAAAAACGCATATAAAAAGCTCTACTACTGCCTGACAGATAAACTGTACTGTGACGTAGGTACTTACATATACACATGTATACGAGTATACATACATATATTAAAATAACCCTATAAACCATCCTCACGAACGCACGCACAGCACTTTGATGAACAAATTCTCAGCTTATTTTTCGGTGCTGCTTAAAAGTTTTTACTTCAGAATTTTTTTGTTGTTTAAGCAAAAAAGCAAGATAAGAGTGCATAGCGAAATGTAGATACTAGTTACAAAAGTGCTAACATTTTTTTTTGTTTTTTTTTTTTATTGATTCTCATCAACAATATTTGATGCCTCAAAGCGCAGTGAATCGAACTGCGAACATATCGAATTGAAGGAGAAGTGCAAAAAATCATTTTTGTTTCCCTTTAATTGTGCTTACAAAGCACAGAGGGGGGAGAATACAAGCGTGAAGTGTGTGAATTTTATGGCATAAATAAAGTAACGACGTTATGAGTACTTAAAAAAGAAATTGGTGCTAAACAAATTTATGTATTTTTTATACTCATTAACACCTACAAAAGAGGAGCGGAAACAAAGTTAAAAAAGGTAAGGTATTTAGGCTTCATAACTCTCTTAAAAGTAGAAAATATAATGCTTACAAGGTCTGATTTTCATTCATTTGTATTGCAGATTTCTGTAGCTTACTAGTACAATCATTTTTTATAGCAGCTAGTTTCATATTCATAGCAATTTAAATGTAGAATTTATGTGCCAAACCGGCTAATAACTGAATAATCGATGCTGTGGAAATTACATATATATTCCCTGATTAATTCTTGTCGGTTCACTCATAAAAGGGCACCCATAAACCAAACCTCATGCGGATATCTAAAAAATTGAGGCACTAATTTGCGTTCAAACCGAGAGTTAGACAGACAGATAGGCATGGCTTAATTGACTCAGCTCATCCCTACAGTAAATTTGTTTCACTGCTGAAGCATCAGTGATGATTCTTTGTTGAATATTCATCACTGTCGTCATAACTCAGTATATTTTTATTTGTTTTTGTTTTTTGTTTCTGAGGAAAGCAAACGATTTATATGAAAAATTCAGCAGTCTTTATATGAAAGTATTCACTGATGCCTCCTCGTCATAGGTGAATTGCATCAGTGATTCGTTAAGGATTCATTGCGGATTTTTACTGCAGGGATGATTCTGATTACATACATACATAAGTATATCGGTATATATGTATCTAGTTTGAATGGATGTAACAACTCGCTTTCGGTCACTTACTTTCAGCAATCGTTTTTTGCCAATTAAAGATATAAAAAAACAACAATAACCAAAAATATGCTAAAAGAAATTTTTCACACATTCATAACACAATGCACATCTACTATTTCTACGTAAGCGTATTTTTTCTACGTATGAGATAATTTACAAAGACGACATACCCTGCAGTTAAATCAAATAGTTGTAAACTAATTTATAACTAGTTGGCCATATAGCTCAAATAGTCATCCACCTATCTCTTTTCCATATTAGTAACTGGTATTTTGAACACGGCGATGTTCTACAAAATAGCAAGTGCCAGCCTTCTTCCCATCATCATTATGACACTTGAATAACTAGTCGGTATTCATATCAGAGTCATACAACTTTGCTGACCAGTCAGTGTTTACCTAAAAGGTATAGAAGTCTCCGATGTTGGTCGGCCGTACTTGCCCCTGAAATAAGTAAGTTCAATGATGCAACACTTTTTTCTGTAAGCTGCAATAATGTACTTGCTATGTATATGGAATGTTTTATTAAACATCTGAGAATTAGTGTATTAAGCAGAGTCGAAGAAGCAAAAATGTTCCACGATGTAAGTCGGTTGAACTGTCAGCCTCATACCACCAGCATCATACCACTTTGCTGAGTAATCAGCCCCTTCATCAGCATCATACCTAAATAATCCAGTCAATTGCCCAAAATGTATACTGAATAGTTTGAGCTACGACTGCAGAATAATTCTAGGCGCAATTGGAGTGAAGTGCGAAAAAATTTACAATTGTGTGCAGCCAATACATGCCCAAATCAACTCCATTCTGTAAATCCAATTTTTCTTGTTGTGTTACTTACTTAAAATTCATGACTTCACAATTATTACTCGTGCAATGAATATGAGCACACACTTTACTCGTATGTAGACATATTTGCATGTACATAAATAAAAATCATAAAAATTTTCAACACATTGCCATTCGCACGCAAACGAACAATGCACATGCGATTGATGAAGAAGAATGCGCACTTGTAAAGCAAAGCAGAAAAATTGAGAAAGGAAATACAAGAAAATGGAAAAAAGTATGAAAGAATGATTTTGTTTTTTTTTTTTGCTTACAGGCAATTTTCAATGTAATGTGTTGCTGCGAAAAATTCATAACTTTACGGGACACATGCTCGTGCTCATACACAAATTTGTGCAAAGAATATTTGTTGAAGGGATACATGTGAATGAGATGAGGAAAATTTTTTGTAAAATAACGATGATGTAAATGTATGTATGTATGTAGGTACATTTGAATGTAGAAAAAGGAAAGAAAAAATGTGCCTTTTTTAAGATTTATTTTTTATGTGAAAACCTGGATTAATATGATATTTATGAGCTATTTTTTGATATGTCTGTTGTCTGTTCAGACCACACTAAATTTGCTTTTGTAATGCAAGCTTGCAGATTGCGAGCACTATTTTGGCAACTTTCAGTCGAATGGCGCTAAGCCGTGTATCTAAACATGTTGCGCAACATATGTGAAAGTGTATCTAAGTTTATGTGCGAGTGTGATACACTTAACTAGATAATATGTGCTAAAAAAAACTCAATTCTTCTATTCTTATAAATATAAAAACTTTTCCAAAACTATCAATTTTCTCCAACTAACCACTAAAAAGTTAAACAAGTAAGGAAGCCTAAGTTCGAGAGGAATCTAACATTAGATACTCAGCTGTATGCTTTCATTGTTTGATTGCGTTTGATGGAAACACGGCGTATTTTATATAAAGCGAGTGCTGCATAAAGTGGGCGTAGCCACGCCCATTTTCTAAATTTTTATCAGTCATCCAAATAAGCATATGAATATTATTCTTTGTGCAAAATTTCATTCTTTTATGACTTCTAGTTACAAAGATGTCCCTTTACAAATTCCCAAAGGGTGTTCCAGAAATATCTTTGTTAAAAAGTAGGCGTGGTCATAAACCGATTTCAATAAATTTTTGCGTGTCTATTAATACAAGTTATAAAAGTGTATAAACCAAGTTTCATCATAATATCTCAATTATTTGTCGAGTTATAGGCTAAGAAATCTCGTATATTCCTCTGTCTAAAAAGAGGAGGTGCCACGCCCATTTTGCAAAATTTTTTTATTTTTTGTTTCCGGTCTATTGTAGAAATCATACCACAAAATTTCAACGAATTATCTTTATATTTGACAAAGATATCGCTTAAAATGTTTTTATTAGTTCACTTTATAGTTCCCATATATAAAAGTGGACGTGGTCTTCAACCGATTTCGCTAAAATTTTGAGCATGTATTGTTACAAGTAATAAAAGTGCATACACCAAGTTTCCTCATAAGATATTGATTATTTGTCGAGTTATGGGCTCAGAAATCTCGTATATTCCTGCTTCTAAAAAGAGGCGGTGCCACGCCCATTTTCCAAAATTTTCGTGTTTTTCGTTTTATGTCCATACTTGGACTCCTTCCATAAAATTTAAATGATATATCCTTATATTTGACAGAGATATCGCTTAAAATGTTTTTATTAGGTCACTTTATAATACCCATATATAAAAGTGGGCGTGGTCGTCAACCGATTTTGGCAATCTTTCGTCCAAACATTTGCCTATGTAAGTATATCACGCCTACCAAATTTCATCGATATATCTTCAACGGTTTCTGAGTTATGATTCATAAAACTTTCAATGTTTGCCCCTTAATAAGTGGGCGTGGCACCGCCCATTTTCCAAAATTTCACCATATTTCTTCACAAGGGCCTGAGCTCAATACGTGTGTGAAATTTAATCACTCTAGCTCTATTAGTGCCTGAGATACAAAATTTCCGATTTTTACTATATAGGGGAAGTGGGCGTGGTCATGGTCCGATTTCGCCCATTTTCAATACCATCCGTTCCAGACTTAATACCAACTTACATTTCAAATTTCAGCAAAATATCTCAATTTTTGCGCTAGTTATCGTGCGCACAGACGGACGGACATGGCTCAATCGATTTCTCTTTTCACCCTGATCATTTTGCTATATATAAGTCTATATCTATTTCGATTATTTCGTTCTGTTACAATAAACCGTTAGGAAATCAAAACTATAATACTCTGTGTACTAGTACAGCTGAGTATAAAAATAAACTTTATACACAAACCGCATACAACTGTATTTGCTTGTTTTTTGCCATAAAATGCTACTTAACTAAAGTGCTTGATTTTTGCGGTTATCTTAACAAAGATGCGGTGCAGCTGTCAATGAATGCATTATTAGACCACAAAGACTACATACATATGTATGTATGTATGTGCATGCTCCTATAATAGCAAGAGTCAAGTAGGTAAATAGGTACATACGTATATTATGACGGCAACAGTTGAATGAAGAACAGAAAGGAGGAACTCCAGCAATGAAAGAAAGTATTGGCGATAGACGGTGCATGCATTAACACGCACATAAATGTATAAGATATACATATGTATGTATTTAGATATATAGAAGATTTTTCTCAACCCATATGTGGCTTAAAGGAAGTTTGAAAGGAGCATTCCTACCTACGTAGATATGTATGTATGATCAAATGACTAAGCAAGGCAAGTGAGTGTGTGGCAATCGGTGAAATTGCAAAGGCAAAATAACACTTTTTGTATGAGCAAATATGCACATGCAGACGTACAAATGCAGTCATGCAGCTGATAGTTTTGCACAGCACAAAAAAAAAGGATTAGTGTTGCATACAAATGTTCACCCACTGCATGTGGGTCACTTACTTATGAGTGCAAGTATGTTACACTCAAGCTCGAGTAAGAAAACAAACAATTTGCACAAATTGAATTGTTTTTTTCAGTTGCATTTTTCTTTGCTTTTGTTGAGACGTGAAAGATGATGTGCACTAAATCTTAAAAGTATTTGTTTGTTTGTGCTGTGCACTAACGGAGATTACGCTTTATAAACAGACTCATACATGCATACATATAAAATTCGTGCGAATTATAAATGTAAGAGTTTTCTTATAAAAAAAAAAGAAATGGAAGGAAAAGAAAATTATATACGTTGCGCTTTTCTTGAACACAATTCAGTGCTCGAGTGAAGAAATGTACACACAAGTATGTATGAAACATCTTGAAATGGTGATGCTTATGTGACGTGTAGAATTCGCCATGAGAACAATGATTACTTTTGTTTTTTTTTTTTTTCTGAGTAAACAGAGCGTATACGCGATTTTTTGGCTGGAGCGTATATTATTTGGCGGAATAGTTAGGGAAGGTTCATAGGGTTGTAAGCTACATGTTAGACATATGTATTTGTGAGCTTATGAAAATAGAAGAAGGGAGTTGAAAGGTTTGAACATCATTGGAGAAACGAAAGTCAAAGTCTAAGTTCAGCAAAGAAGTCTATCAGCAAGTTTGTAGGCCTTCAAAAAACTCGGAATTCTAGAGGTCATGAAGTGTATTCAAACCATAGCATCAGACTTTTCTTGTAACCCCTAGGCGGCGGAAAATGCAAAAAAATTTTGGCTTTACTGTTCTTAAAAGAATAAAAAGAGATACATATATTACTCTGATAAGAATCCCATAAAAGTCTTTCTGGAATGCAATAAGAGTCATATAACAAGAATATATGAGTTAACAGGTAAGGAAGCCTAAGTTCGAGTGGAATCGAACATTAGATACTCAGCTGTATGCTTTCATTGTTTGTTTGCGTTTGATGGAAACACGGTGTGATTTAGAGAAAGCGAGTGCTGCATAAAGTGGGCGTAGCCACGCCCATTTTCAACATTTTTATCAGTCATCCAACTAAGCATATGAATATTATTCTTTGTGCAAAATTTCATGCCTTTATGGCTTCTAGTTACAAAGTTGTCACGTTAGAAATTCTCAAAGTGTGTTCCAGAAATATCTTTGTTAAAAAGTAGATGTGGTCATGAACCGATTTCAATAAAATTTTGCGTGTCTATTAACACAAATTATAAAAGTATATAAACCAAGTTTCGTCAGAATATCTCAATTATTTATCGAGTTATGGGCTCCGAAATCTCGTAGATTCCTTTGTCTAAAAAAAGGCGGTGCCACACCCATTTTCAAAATTTTTGTGTTTTTCGTTTTATGTCCACAGGTGGACTCATGCCATAAAATTTCAATGATGTATCTTTATATTTGACAGAGATATCGCTTAAAATGTTTTTATTAGGCCACTTTATAATACACATATATAAAAGTGGGCGTGGTCGTCAACCGATTTTGGCAATTTTTCGTCCAAACATTTACCTAAGTAAGTAAATCACGCGTTTTCATCGATATATCTTCAAAGGTTTCTGAGTTATGACATATAAAACTTTCAGTGTTTGACCCTTAATAAGTGGGAGTGGCACCGCCCATTTTCCAAAATTTCAACAAATTTCTTCATAAGGACCTGAGCTTTCAATACTAACCGTCCCAGTCTCGATACCAACTTTCATTCCAAATTTCATTAAAATATCTCAATTTTTGCGCGAGTTAGAGTGTTTACAGACGGACGGACGGACATAGCTCAATTGATTTCTCTTTTCACCCTTATCATTTTTTTATATATAAGTCTATATCTATCTCGATTATTTCAAATGAGCTCATAATGAGAGTGAACGCTCCGGTTTATGAATTCTTTCTGACCCTTTTATGACTCTGAATGTTTGCTGCATGGCGAGCTCAGCATACTAGTGTTCAACGCATGTGAAGACGTCGGGTTAGGACAAATTCCTCAACTTATTTAACACAAAGTGCCATGAAGTTTAAGTTTTTAACTAACCCAACTAACTTTCTTTTCAGACATGCTAAATACATTGCATACATACTTACATACATACCTACTTACAATACATTCAAGTTAATGTATGCTAATTCATTTGATTTTGGCCTTTCTTTTCTTAAACAAACACATATTTTTTTTTTAATTTACAAGGCCACACTCACTTTCTTTCCTGTAGATAGTATCTAACAACAGTTCTCTGTGACCACAAAATCTCGTTCAAGCAACGTCTTTGGCCGGAAATTCAAAAAACAATTAAATTAACCCAAAATTGTGTTGGTTCGTATTTTATTGAATGCATTAAAACAGTAAAGCATTCAACAAAGAGCAAAAACAACAACTGCAACAACAACTACAATAACAACTACATCAACAAAAACGGCAGCAACACTGTTATTTACAATCTACAAACAAAAGCAAAGAGGCAAGTGAAAGAAAGAAAAAAAGAAATAAGAGATTAATGCAGCTGAGCGAAAACTGGGTCAGTCAATATTGGACAGTGTGTCTGCTTCACAAAAAATTATTTCTTTGTTTTTGTTGCTCAATGACGATGAAAGCGACAACATCGGCAAAGTTCGATGAGAGTTTTGTATACAGAAATGTATGTATGAATGTATGTACGTGTCTACCTGTCTACAACTCTAAAGCATTGGCACTGGCACTGCCACTGGTCGCGCATGCGCAGCTTGTTAATGTGCCCTGCCAACACTCGCTCGCTTACATACTACAATATGCATACAAGTGTTGTTTGTACGATTCCACTTATGTATATTTGAATACGTTTATTGGTTTTTCTTTTTTTGTTTTATTGTTTTGGAAGTGAAATTTTCTGTACGCTTGCCAAGCTGGGTAACTCCATACAAAATTAAAATAAAAAAGGAAAGAATAACCCTTGTCTATTTGCAACCAGAGTAGAAGAAAGTCCAACACTGCACTAGAAAGATCCAGCGGATAATGACTTGACCTCCCCAGGGGTTTTTTTGGCTGCCAACAGTTATCAAGAAGCAGAATCGATTGGCGCATTTTGTTGGCAACTTAAAAGAAATAATTAAATATCTTCAATGCTAATTAAAAGCATGTTTCACTTCAGTCGTGTGTGTAGTCAATGATATATTTTTGTGTGGACATTTCTCTTGAGCATTTCGAACCAATTCGATCACACCCAAATTGTAACACTTTCTTTTTTTACTTTAATTTAAATGTAGATAAATATACCTATATATACTTATGTATATATGTACATATACTTATGTATGTACGTATGAAAGTACGTGCTTAAATTTATGTGTAGGCTTGTGTCAACGCTCGACTCATGTGTCTCCAACAGCGGATTCGTACGTGAGTGAATTTATTTTTCTTTTCACTCGGTTATTTGTGAGGCGAGACGAAGACGCATAAGTATTTGCATCTTTGCTTGTTAAACTATACAAAAAAAACTTGTTCACAAGTGACTACAGATATTTGGGTATGTTGATATGTTAATATGTATGCATGTATGTATGTATGTTTTTATGTTCATAAAATTGTCATAATTTTTAATTCCGAAAGTAGTTTCTCTTTTTAAATTTATTACACTTGCTAGATAATGTTTTTTTTTTCTCTTTATTGCAAAACTTATATTACTTCTATATAAAATTTGGTTAATAAATATAAAGAAGGGACAGCGCATGCAACGTACATACATAGGTCATCGGATTTGGCTTTGTATTAAAAATATTAAAAAAAAAATTTGCAAGAATCTACTAAGAACTTGTTAAATAACCGTTTCAGACTTTCTTTGACGATACTTATGATTAAAAACTTCTTATAAAATAATTTTTGTGAAGCCCTTTCTTAAAAGAAATCAAGTTTATATTTATCTTATTTAAATTTTGATTTTATTTTATTTTTATTATTTTATTTTATTTTATTTTATTTTGTTTTATTTTGTTTTATTTTATTTTAATTTATTTAACTTTATTTAATTTATTTTTTTATTTTTTTATTTCATTTTATGTTATTTTTTTATTTTATTTTTTTTTTAATTTTATTTTATTTTACTTTATTTTATTTTATTCTATTTTATTTGATTTGATTTGATTTCTATTTTATTTTACTTTATTTTATTTTATTTTATTTTATTTTATTTTATTTGATTTGATTTGATTTTATTTTAATTGACTTATTTTTTTATTTTATTTTACTCTATTTTATTTTATTTTATTTTATTTTATTTCATTTTATTTTATTTTATTTTCTTTGATTTGATTTTTTTTATTTTATTTTACTTTCTTTTATTTGATTTTATTTTATTTTATTTTATTTTATTTCATTTTATTTTATACTATTCTCATTTTAATTAAATTTTTTTATTGTTTCTTTATCTTAAGATGCCGACTACCAAGAAAAACTCGACACATATGCACTCTAAGGAAGGTAGATGCTGCAGAGGACGATGAGAAGAAGGAGGAGCAGCTGCAGCTCATCTCTAACTAAGTACCCTTTTTTGGGGACAGTATATGGCGATTTCTTCGGGGCTGGTTTTCTGCACATCGCACTTGAAGTCGTGGATATCAACGTGAAAGACCTGGAGAGCTCTATTATGATCTCAAAATGGCTTAGAATAACGGACTAAACTCTTTTCGCAATATCACAAGCGGCCTCGGTACTGGCCTAAGTATATCGCTGTTGCAACAGTCACTCCACCCATTGTTTTCCTTTTTATTATTTTTTTTTATTTTGTTATTTAAATTTTATGTGAATTTTGTATAAGTTATTATTGGCCTGATTTATTTAAGAAAAATTGAAAACAATTTTTGGTAGAAGTTATGAATCCATTTTAATTAAATTTTATTTTATGTTTCAACTATGTATAACCAGCCCATTTTTAATTCATTTTGAATTCTTTGCTTTTTTACTTTCACTGCATACATATTTTTAGTTATCCATATTAACTCATCTGCACTATTTCTACTAAAAGGCTTTATTTTATTTATAATTAAAAATATTTTACTAATTTCTACCTTATTTTTCAAGCGACTAAACTAAATTAGTTTTTTGTATACTTGATTTGAGCTTATCAAGAATATTTTACTAGATATTCTCGATTTAATTATATCAATTGATAAACTGAAAACTTATATATAAAAATTCACACACAAAAAAACCAAACTCCAGCTCATTCAACACACGACTGATATTGGTAAAAGCTTTCTCTTGCAGTTTTTACTATTTAACTGCGACTGCGCAGCGGCTTAATCAAGCGCAAGCAGAAGCAACATATTTAGCCAAGCGCTTTCCAAGCACGATTTTACTTGTTGGCAGCATAACACATAAGCACGTGTAAATATCTAAGCAGATGTACATATGTAAATAAGTATGTATAATTGTACCTACTACTGGTTTCTTTTTATTGATAATAAGTGCAAATTAACTTTCTTGCTTTGTCTTGTATTTGTATGTAAATATGTTTGTAAGTTTACCTTTCTTCGGCAGGCAGGAACTGGTTATGTTGTACGAATAAAACTATGTTGGTACGTGTTTGTACTTTGTGCGTTGAGCAAAACAACAACAACAATAACGAACAGCTAATAAATTTCGTTTAGCTTTTTTATTTCTGCTTATTTTTCTTCTTCAACCAATTCGTCTGCTGCTTCTTTTTCTTCTTCTTACTTATAGCCTATTCACGCTTTGCACTCGCTAAACAAAATTGGCAATTCCAGGCTTTTTTTGGTTGTATTTATATTTTGATTCGTTTGTTAACGCGACGCGCAAGCGCACAACTATTCGCAACGAGCTTAAGTCTGCAACTGATCGCTGGTCGTCATTTGATTAACCATCATACCACGTTCCGCGCTGTTCCATTCGCAGCGCACTTCAGGCTGTGAAGGTGTTGAATTTCTTTTTTTTTCTTCTTCTTGATTCACTTCGCGCATGCACACCTTTGTTTCTTTCTTTGTTCAGCGCTCACTTGCTAATTTTGGTTGTTGGCCGTGGCTTTGGTAGTGACAGCAGCAACAACCACTCTGATTGCTGTAAGTAAACTGGGCTTAGTTAGTGGCTTGACGACCACGATCAACAATGCATAAGCAACAATTTACAGTTAATTTCATGTTACGCTAAACAAATGCTGGTTGTGAGTTTTTGCTATTAATTGTCTATGATTATGATGCAGTAGAACTGGCGAAGAACTGGAAATTGGTTGGCGGTTGCAGTGAAAACAGTGCGAAACTGCTTTTTAAGTTCTAATTCTATTCATTTAATTCATTTCCAAGCATAAAATAGAGATGGCTTAAGTAGCACAACAACCCAGCTTATGAATTAATAGGCTAACCTAGTTCCGATTGTATTCGCCCATTGAAAAACTTTGTAAGTGCATGTTACAGCGACAAGAAGGGTAAAGACATCAGTACAGAAGCCCTTAATGGCCATCAAAGAAGAAATTTCTTTAGAGAATTCGGCCAAAAATGTATTAATGAAATAAAATTATAAGTAAAATGGAATGCCGAAAGCAGTGGCGGATCTAGCATAAATTGGCTGAGCAAGCCTATGTACGAATTTGAAGCATATCCATTAGCCATTTAGGTATGTAATGTAGTTTTGTTGCGGTTCCGTCATTGACTTTGATTAAATTCATTTTGCATATTTGGTTTGTTGTTCATATGTATACCTTATGAAACAGCATGCATTGGAATTAATCGAGAAAATTGAGATGATGAAGAACGTTTTTTTTTTTTTAGATACAATTCATAATATGAAGATATGTATTTATATGACTTTTATTGTTTTAGCTGTACTTTTCGTTAGCACAGCAACGTGCATGGCTCAGTCGAAAATAAATGCAAGTTCTTCATGGAAAATTATTCCACAATACATCATATTCCTACCCTGTCGGAAAAGCAAGAAAACCTAAAAGTAATAAAATGAATTATCTACAAAAGCAGAGGAGTTATTAGATTTATTATTAGAATTTCAAGCATGAAATAATAAGATTTAAAAAAAATTCGTTAAATGAAATAGATATATAAATATATAAATATATAAATATATATAAATATATAAATATATAAATATATAAATATATAAATATATAGGCAATTTGGGCTTTTTGGTTTGTATGAAGCGTACGCCACTGGCCAGCTATATTTTTACAACAGAGTAGCCATGGTTTTTTCTTCAAAGGGGATGTCATCTTCATCTTTTTTGGCGAACAAACTTATACTCCAGCTGGTCTGAGTTCATTTTTATTTGCACTCATCCTCTTTCAGTAAAATACTATGGTTACTCTGTTGCAAAGAAAATGTGTTCAAATGTGTTGGACCTTCTAATATTTCTCAATGTGCACGCATAAGTTTAGCAAACCATTAGATACTTTTCATGTCTAATGCTTTGGCTTTTTGCCCACTTCAGATCTGGCATTTCAAAATAATCCATAGTCGTTAATCTACCGCTGTATTGGCTGCTTAGCTGCGTATAGAAGAAACTAAGCTGCCATTTGACGTTAAAGACATGCTCTTGCCCATGGCTGATGGTCATATCTACCAGCAGAAACGGTAAATGGGCATACTTGCAGTACCACAAAAATATATGAAGATACTTATCTACATAGTATTGTTGATGCCCATTATGTGCAGCAAACAATCAGCCAAGCAGCCAAACAAGAAAAAGCGGCAAGTTCAGTGCCAAAGCTGAAAAAAGCATATACATATGTATGAATGACACTAAAAGGCAGACGCGCTAAAACGTGTACTTAGTTAGGAACTAAACACGAACATTTCACGTACATATGCACATACGAGTATGTACTAGAAAGTATCTATGCAAGATTGCTTGCCACAATATCAGTATGTATCTACTTACTCTCGATGGTGATGGCCGCTGGTTGGGTTGGGTTGTGTTGTGTTGAGTACGAGTATTGCAAATGCCGCGCAAAGCTATGTTTACGTATGCTTGTACGAGTATAAATGCAGTTATTAAAATAAAAGCGTGATTTTTCATGCATCCACTTACTATTTATTGTTGGCATTCTAAATACATATATACACACTTCACATGCATATATGTATATTCTACTTTGGCATTTCCTGCCATATTTTCTGTAGTAAAAGAAAACTGTAAATGAAGAAAAAACTTTCAAATGTATGTAGTAAAACAAAACTTTATGCGATTCGCCTCGTTACTTTTAAGTATAATATTTTAATAGAATCTACAATGTGGCAAAAGATAAGACAATTGTAGGTTGTTGTTGTTTGTTCCTGCTTAATTGTATGTTGGCTTACGGCCACTTGCAACAAACAAGACGTGAGTTACTGGCTTGCCCGTATTAGCGTAGATAGATATGTACCCTCGAAAAAGTGGTCTAATGAATTTGTTTAAATAAGGCGTGTATAAGGTATCTCTCAAATAGAAAGAGAGGACATTGAGTTTTATTAGGAAGCATTGAATAAAATAAGAATTATGCAGCTAAACAAAAAAGTTATATAAGCGTTATTATAAGGTAATAAAACTCCACATAATATTTTATTATAAAAAATGAGATAAGCTTTATTTCCTACGGTAAATGAGCCTTATTATAAAGTTTTAAAACTCCATATAAGCCTTTATTATAAGGAATTATTTAAGCCTTATTACCCATGGCGAATCAGTTTTCCACTCAGAGAGAGATGAAGAATTCCTTACGACCAGATGGCATCATCACAGGAAAAGAGACCTTATTATAAGGCTGTGTTCATATAACTGATGTTGTTAGAAATTGCTGGCATTTTTTTTTTATAAAATTTTTGATCATGTGAAATAAGAATCAAATAAGGCGTAGATTTTTGGAGGGCATGTATGTATGAATATATGCACATTTGTGTAAGTACATATCTGTGCCCGCAAATTAAAGTAGCCTAACTCAAAATATGGTGAACGGAGAAAACTCAATTTTTTGTCAAAATTCAAACCATTGGACCAATTCGGATTTTTAAAAGGTGAGTTGAATTTTCTGAAGTGGGCCACTTTTTTTCGAAGTTGTACTATCTTTCTGAAACTTTTTTGTATAGTTCACAACAACAAAAAAAAATACGTTTGGCCCAGTTTTTCGAAATTCGAATTATTTTCAAAGTTATAGCTATCAACACTTTTCGAAGTTCCTCAGTTTTTGTGGATTTTCTCACGATTGGTCAAACCGATTTTGCTAAATTTTGATATATATATAAAAGATGATATCTTCTACCAAACTGCATTTCTTATTTTTGCAAATAATTTTTTTTGCAAACATTATTCGCAATTTTTATGTTCTGGACCGCGGTCGGATGTCGCTTTTGTATGATGTTGTTGGGCATTCCATTAGTAACTATTAGCAAAAAAAAAATTTTGGGGCACTTTAAGGGAGCGGGAGTTATGCATGCTTTAATTAATTATTCGTAGTACTCAGTAAGTAAAAAAAAAAATTCCATACAAAAATAAGTCTGTAAAAAATGTAAGTAATTCCCGCGCCGTTAAAGTGCCCCAAAATTTTTTTTTTGCTAATAGTTACTAATGGAATGCCCAACAACATCATACAAAAGCGACATCCGACCGCGGTCCAGAACATAAAAATTGCGAATAATGTTTGCAAAAAAAATTATTTGCAAAAATAAGAAATGCAGTTTGGTAGAAGATATCATCTTTTATATATATATCAAAATTTAGCAAAATCGGTTTGACCAATCGTGAGAAAATCGGCAAAAACTGAAGAACTTCGAAAAGTGTTGATAGCTATAACTTTGAAAATAATTCGAATTTCGAAAAATTGTTAAATACGTATTTTTGTTTAAGCGTTGTGAGCCATACTACCCACTTTCATTAAAATACATGACCGTCGAAAAAATTTTAGGTGGCCCACTTCAAAAAATTCAACTCAGGTGAAATAATGGATTTGTAGTGTTAGAGAAGGAATAGTTGTGAACCAGAAATCTTAAAGCAAGGTTAATTGCAAAAAATTGTCTTTTATAACTTAAGTGCTTTTATTGGATGCAATTTTTACGAAAAGCAGAATTAACTCTAGTTAAGTTATTTTATTGTGTCGAGTTCTTCCCAATAAGGTTTTTATTTCCATTTAACTCGAGTTAAGTGTTTTTAAGCGTAGACCTACGTTCGGGTCGAAAACGACCCGAAACGACCATTTAAGTGGATATAACTAACTAAGTAGTGGAATTAGAAGTCTTAGAGTTTTTGACTTTTAATTTTTGTTTGAAATGAATGAAATAAAATAAAAATCGTTTCGCTAATCATTGTTGTTTGGGCCTGAAAAAAATAATTCATAATCCTACGCCGCGGATCGTTTTCAACCCGAACTGAATTTGCATTTTATTTTACCGAATACTGAAAAAGGCATGGTACTAGGGAAATCACCACAAGAAGCTTGGTTTATCCGGAAATGATTAATGAAGACTCCCAAGCGAGAGGTTCAAAGCTATAACAGCTGGAACCCCCGAAAAAAGAGGCGCGGTAGCACTACTGTTTGATAGAAAACAGCTGGTAATTGTGATGGAATCGACATATAGAGTCATGTGCAAAATACATATGTTTATAAACCCAGTGATGAATCTTTATATTCGTTTGTTTTTTTTCGTTCAATTAAGGCATGTCTACAGCACACTCCATATGCGTATGACCAGGAACCAAAAACTTGTGATAATTTTTCTCAATGTTAGTATCACCTTGCATGAAGATTTAAAACATAGTACTAATAGAAGAGTTTTGGTTTTGGCCAGGACAGCAATCGCTATAAAAAACGACATGTTTAATATTGAATGGTAAACTATTTAAGTGTTTGAATAAGCACGATGCTATTCCATTGCCACCGCAATTTGCAAGGGTCTCATGCCACATATAACACGTAGGTTGTCCGGAAACACAGTCATGTACAGTTAAATAAAAAGTGTATAAAGCGTTTATTAAAATACTCAGTAGATCGCAAAAGGGTGTAGGAAGGCATATGCTAATCAGCACTATCTGACCCCGTGTCCGACTGACTATCGTTAAAAAATGAGTCCTTAATTGAGTCGTCGCTACTATAATCCATATTTAGAAAGTCTTCTTCCTCCATGTTACCAGGATCCATACCTTGTAAAACGCTACACGATTAAAGTTTAATAACAGTAATAACTAGCCGAAGGCCTGAGTTGCCAGTGCTATATAAAAAAAATATCTGTTAGTTTCTAGCTTTTAAGCTTAACTATCAATATTAATAAATAAATAAAAAAAATAACAATAATAATACACTGGCGATATTAAAACTCTAACGAGTTTTATTGCCGAGCTTCTCTCCCAATTCGAGGTGTGCTTCTTAACTATTGTTTTTCCTACAATTTGTGTGGACCTACAGTTTTATGCGAGCTCCGAACGGCGAATGCTTTTTTGTGAGGCCTTTTCATGGCAGAAATACACTCGGAGGGTATGCCGCCCACTACCGAGAGGTGACCGCTATTTATAAAATCCCAATAATTGGGTTTTAATCAATTAGAAAAATTTTTTGTGGTGTTTGTCCGGACTGGGTTAGAACCCAAGACCTCTGGTATAGCAGGCGAGCACTCTACGCACTGCACCTCAGCGGCCACATTAAAGTTTAATTGATGAAAAAAGGTGTTTTATGTACACAGTATATAATAATTAATTGAATTTCTATAATATATATCCTTGAAAAATCTCTTATCTCAGTTTATCATATCCACTTGCTTCCAACAAAAAAACCTAACTGAAGATAATAACGCATGAAATGAGAAAAGTTTTCTAACAAAAAAACCTAACTCGAGATAAATTGTGTAAAAATAAAAAAAAAATCACTTAAAATAACCTATTTCCACTTAGGCTATGAAAACAAAATTGACAAAAAAAAAATTATAATTCCTAACTGAAGTTAAGTTTTTATAATAAACTGAAAACGCAAATAAATACGTCCATGAAGTACCCACATAACTCTTGTTAGGATGTTTTAATAAAACGATTTTTCATACAATACCAGACTTAAGAGATTTGCTAGAAGATAAGTTGTTTTAACTGGTGCAAAATGTTTCTATCTGAGTTAGGATAATTTTTATATTTTAATAACTTTTTAAATATTACTCCAATTTAAATGGGGATAAGACAGATCGATGGGTTTTCCTCCAAAGATTAACACTATAACAATAATTCAATTTCGCATTATCTCGAGTTAGGCTACTTTAATTTGCGGGCACAGATATATATGTATATACATATGTACAATATGCATTTTTACTTTCTTATTCTTTAAAACTTCTTGGGAGTGCATTAGTCTTCCTATTCCACGTATAACACATACATACTTACTAGCTCTTTAATTTTATCAAACATTCATATCAGCTGGCATCTACAAGTACTTAATAAAGTTAGTGGAAGTGAGCCAAGCAAGTCACGACAGCAATTTGAGCAAAACCATTAAATTGTTTTTTGTAGACTATAATTTTAAGAAACAGGTCAAAGGCTAAAAGTAAGCTAGTTGCAAAGAACACACTTGTTTACATACAGACAAAGGGGAAATATCTGCACATACAGAGTAGAGTTGTCTATAGCTGAAATCATCACGATCTTATAACTGCTGCAATATTCAACAAGTATTGCTTTCTTAGTTGCACTTCTTTCTCTTCTTTTCTCTGCTAATCTTACTATTATCTTCTTCTGCGTACTCGTCTATGCCATCACATTATCGGAATTTATTTTAAATATTACGAAATACTAAGTATGTACAGTAAGCCGTATCACGTTATATGGACAAAAAAAAAGTTTAGTGTGTGTCAGTTTTATTTGAACACTTATGTCGAAAAAATATTTTTGGTGTAAAAATTTTTTTTTAGGCCCGCGTTAAAAACAGCTTAATCGCGTTTTTTGTAATAACTTCCTTATTTGATGTCTGATCTCTATGATCTTAATGTCGCAGAAAAGGTCTCGCTCAGCACTATATTTGGCCCATATAAAGTTTCGACCTCAAAGGTTGTCCTGAGTTTTACCTTTAAAAATTTTGGAGTTACTATCCCTAGTTTGTTTTATTTTTATCACTAATACAAAGCTCTCAAAAAACCATGGGGAATCCCCCAAAGAAATTCTAGCCTTTATTCACAAACAAAAAAGTTATAACGTTGTAAAATGAAACACTTGTTTTTTTTATAAAAAAATTACCACAGAGAAACGGCGAAACACGTCAACTTAATTTTTGGCTCCAGATTACGATGGCGTTTTTTGAAGTGCAGTGTATGCACTCCCATTTTCGAGATATTTAAGAAAACATTTTCAGTTTTCACATACAAAGCGATCCGATGTTGACTATTGTTGAGGTAATAAAAATAAAGAAAAGGGGAAAAACTATACGTACATATATGTATATAAAATGCATATGAGAAGAAAGAGAATTCCCTGCACATAAATTCCAATTTGTTTTAAACGTTCGAAACCTGCACTGGAAAATCAACTTACCCAGATTATGGAAAAATGGGAATGTTCCGGCGCTTAAGACACATTTTCATTGTTTTGATGTACAACTTTCTTTAAATCAAGGAATAAAAACAACGTTTTGAAAGAAAATTTTATTCAAAACAATGAAAATATGTCATTAGCTGCGAATCATTCTCATTTTTCCATAATCTGAGTAATTTTTTTTTGAGTGTGAGCAAAGTAATATAAGCGACGAAGAATTCACTTTCAGAGCTCTGAAACTGCTTTCATAAATATCTCTAAATTTAGAGGTCATCGTCATTTTTGGTCTCGGTTATCATAGACAAGAAGATGTTTTTGGGATTAAAGTAAAGTGCGTTGTTTTCAATTGTAGGCTGAATAATTAACTGCATTTCTAGGGGCAGACGACGCATCCAGCGCAAGTATTGATAATACATTTAGACTTCCGTTGTCTCTTCTTAGGCGCGTATAATTTTACAACGAACTATAGCAGTTTTTCTAAATAACTTGGATGATTTTACGATACGCACGGATGCAGAAATCGTGAAGCCGTTTTAAGCCAGCGCGTTGTGCTTAGAGATCCCACTTGAATACTTACCAAATCTTCACTACAGCCATTATCATTCAATATAAATAACGTTGATCAGCACGAATAGTCCAATCATCAATAATTTTTGGCATATCATGTATCCAGTATTGGTAGCTGTTCCATCGCGGTACAAGATTCTCAAGTCAAGTGAGGACTTAGAATACTTTTTAATCAAAAACTCATACTATATGGCGTTACTGCCTCATATAAATAAGAACTTGGGATAATTTTTCAAAAAACAGGTTCTCTGATTTTAAAACGGTATAACTTTTTTGTTTGTGAGTAAAGGCTACAACTTTTTTAGCGGAGTCCTCATGGTTTTTTGAGAGCTTTGTATTAGTGATAAAAATAAAAAAATCTAGGGATAGTAACTCCAAAATTTTTAAAGGTAAAACTCAGAACAACCTTTGAGGTCGAAACTTTATATGGGCCAAATATAGTGCTGAGCGAGACCTTTTCTGCGACATTAAGATCATAGAGATGGGACATCAAATAAGGAAGTTATTACAAAAAACGCGATTTAGCTGTTTTTAACGCGGGCCTAAAAAAAAAATTTTTACACCATAAATATTTTTTCGACGTAAGTGTTCAAATAAAACTGACACACGCAAACTTTATTTTCTGATACGGCTTAATGTACAGTCGTAAATTTTAAAATGTAATTTTTATGACATCACGTACATAAATATTTCTACAACTTTCATATTTTCTACTACTGTTGATTTACTAATTTCGGAAATGCGTATACCTCTCAGATATTTAATATTTTTAAATAAGATGAGGAAACTCTGCGTTATCTTCCGAATTGCTGCCCAGTAACAATTATTTATTATGTATGCTTCTAAGACAATTATTCGAATTTTAAACTAATGGCAAATATATCGTATAATGAAGGTTTAACATTGTTGGAGAAATATCTACATATGTAGTTCTCGAATTGAATACCAACTATTTCGTTATCGAAAGTGAGACTTGCAAATACTCTGGTAAAATACTCTTAGCACGTTCCGATAAGTTTAGCCGAATATTCGTTCCATTTATTAGACTTCTGACTGCTGCTGGATCGCATTTCAAGGGCCTCCTTATTCGATAGTTGAAGTTTTTCTTGTTCAAAAAACAGGAATATGATTTATTTAGTTAGCAAAGCTATAGCTTAACGGAAAATCATATTATTCTTAAATAAAAAATAAATTTGTAATTGAAAATTCTATCCTGAAATCTCGTAAATTGTAGCACACACATACACTAATGTACCACAAATTCTTCGAAACCTTATCCACTACTTGTTCACACTCAGTGGCATAACCATTGCATAACCTCGATGACACCAATTTAACCGGTAATTGTTTTGAGAACACAATCAATAACAACAACAAGTAGTTGGGCGTGATTTATTTAAATGTTTCTTCAACAGCTTTGTTTATTTATTTATTTATTTTAGAAGCAATTTAAGCTAAATTGTAGTAAAATTCTTAAAAGGGTTATTTTTGTATAACGAACAAAGAAACAAATGAAAGAACTAAATTGCCTTCAATTTATGCTTGTGCATTTGTGTGTGAGTTTGTGTGTGCGAATTTAAATTATCGCTTGATGTTGTTAATCGTACGTACTTAGATACGTACTTTTATATCTATACAGAACACTCAACGCAAATACAACAAATACAGCCAGCGATTGAGCGCTAGAGCTCTTAAGCACTTGTTTGTTTTTGACTTTTGTATGTATATTGAAAATCAACAAGAATTTTGAAATTATGAAAAAGCGGCGCCTGCAACAAATAATCACTTGCTTAATCTTAACAACTTACAATTCGTTAATGTCTAATTACTGTGATACTTAAATTTAAAGCTACTTAAAACTGGTTTGGTAATTAGAATTTTGCATATGTATATGTAAAAGGAAATTCGTCAGAAAACAAGTTGGTGTTTATTGAAATTTTAGTTGGCGTTGATAGATAAGCTTATATATTTTACTGCTTCCTTATTTTATTGTACATACTAAAGAAAAGGTTCATGTTCACTAACTAGTAAACCGAATATTATTCTTATTGTTATTACACCGAATATTAGATGGAATATTCAATGTAATATTCGACCGAATACTATAAAGAGATATCGCCCGTTTTATGCAATAGGGATTTAACTCGAAATTTTCGATTTCTGGGATTTTGCCATATATTTCAATAACTGGGTAGTGCCTTTGAGTCTAGTCTTATAAAATACTCAAAAAGATAAAAATGTCGGAAATAAAAGTGATTTTGTAGTTAGCCGTAGAAGGAAACTATTTGAAATTATAAAACTTTATTTGCGTTTTCCCAAAAAAAATTTTTTTGAGTTAAATCCCTATTGCATAAAACGTGCGATATATGGATATTTTAGCCCATTTTCGGCCAAGTATTCATTCGAGTATTTCACCGAATACCGTTTTATAAAGAGAGGTTTAATGTTCACTGACTATTTCACCAAATATTCGACCAAGTATTTAAACCAATATTCGTCCGAATACTGTTTTTTGTCTATTCGATTTCTTTTTATCGCTTCTAACATAATTTTTGGTTAAACTGAAAAAATATTTTTTAATCGGCCATATATCTATTATATAAAAATAAGTCGCGTTTTCCTCCCTGATGATATAACTCCAGAACGGCAGGACTGAATTAAATGAAATGTTGCACGTAGTTTTCGATTGAACCCGACATGGTTTATAGCCAAAATAAATAATAGCTTAAAAAACTAAAAAACACGCTTTAATCTTAAAAATCGTACTAAAAATTGAGAAATAATTTAATTAGAAACAAAATGATGAACGAAAATAAAAGTATTTAAGGAAAAGCGTGGGGTGCTCAGTATGTCAAAAAATATTTAAAATCGGTGTTTTTTTACTAATAATTTTATTTTGACTTTTTTGAGATTTCATATATACTCTTTAATTTCGCAACTAGGTATATTTTTGTACTAGTTGTACGAATCGAATATTTTCATGTTTAAATATTATTGAGCACCCCACGCTTTTCCTTAAATACTTATATTTTCGTTCATGATTTTTTTCTAATTAAATTATTTCTCAATTTTTAGTACGATTTTTAACATTAAAGCGTGTTTTTTAGTTTTTTAAGCTATTATTTATTTTTAACTTTTTAGTGAAATTTTTCATTAAAGGATGTTTTATGCGGACGCAAGAATAAAAGTAAAAAGAAATCTGATGGGATGTGGTGTTCTCCGAAATAGATCTACATACATATGTATTTATAACTTCTACCAAAAATCCCAATATGCAGTGAAGTAAACTAGCTTATTATGCAATATTTTCCAAACCCTTTTATTCAAGGTTTTCCAAACTAGTTTGGAAATACAAAATTTCCCAAACGTTTTGTTATATTTTACAATCAGAAAGTGAAGAGAAGTTGAGGTGAAGCATTTGAAAAGAACAAAAAAAAAAAAGAAACCTGATTGAATAAATTCGAATTTAGACAATAAAGCTCTGAATACGTTTGTAGCGTAATGGTGAGGTATGCTGCCTACGGACCAAGGAGCTCAGGTTCGAGTACCGAGTGGCGCATTTTTATTTTTTTATTTTTATTTTTTATTTTTTTTTTTTTTAGAGAAATTTTTTTCACCTCACGTTTACAAAACATTGTATAAAAATGTAATTAGGGTTCCTTTTCGTTGATTCAGCACTTACTATTAAATGAATTACAAACAAAACCAGTTCTTGCTTTGCATACATATGTATGTACATGCGATTGTTTTTGTTGCAAACACAACGACAAAACAGAAAGCTTGTTACACAAAACACAAAACCAGTTCTTGCTCTGCATACGTATGTATGTATGTACATTGTACATGCGGCTGATTTCATTGCAAATACAACAAACCCAAAACAGAAAGCTACAAGCTTCATTTTTTTTGAGTGAATTTATGCATTGAGTTTATCTCCAACGCTATGAGCGATCGCTGGCTGTTGCGCGTTAGTTCGCTCGCTATTTGAGTGGTTATACGTTTTTCTTAGAACATTTGTTTGTGATTTGAGAAGAATGTATTTTTGAGCGTTCGTGAGTTTTTCCATACCCTGCAAGCTTGTTACTTATTGGCCTGTATACGGGAGTGAATTGAAATTCATAGAGGATATTTTGAAGAAAGGTAACATAAAAGCCGCAATGAAGCATAAAATATAATGTTGAATGTCCTACTATATGATGCCGTTGGGCTGTTGATGTCATGTTTCGAATCCGGAGGAGAATAGAAATAATAGAGAGAACACAAAAAAGTGAATGTTTGAAAGATATAATAATTTAGTGCAACTTTTAGGATGGGATGAAGTTACATACATACATACATACATACATACATACATACATACATACATACAGGTGAAGCTAATAAAAGCGTGTTAAAAAGTATAAGAATCCGGGAAGGTTTTGGAGATATCCCACAAAATGTGGACCAGGGTAACCCTATAACGGGTTCGTACGATATGGGTATCAAATGAAAGGTGTTGACGAGTGCTTGAACATGGTGTAGTTATTGGTCCCATATAAGACCCCGTATTCGAGGTATTTCCCGAAATATGAACCAGGTGTAACCCCAGACGAGTTTTCTACAACATGGGTATCAAATAAAATGTGTTGGTGGGTATTTAAAAAAGAGGTAATTTTCAAGACCCTATGCGACCCGTTTTCTGAGATATCCACCAAAATGTGGACCAGGGGTGACCCTAGGGATAGGGATATGGATAGGGATTAGGGATTAGGGATAGGAGTAGGGATGGGGAAAGGGATAGGGATAGGGATAGAGATAGGGATAGGGATAGGGATATAATGGTGAGAAACACGGTAATCTAGGACTTTTCCTTTAGGCTTTATAGGAATAAATTTTAGGCAGAACAACGTCTGGCGGGTCAGCTAGTGTTTACGCCAGTAGGCTAAACCCAATTCAATTCTGAACCGCCCTAATGTTCTCTATGATTGAACACACTCCTTTTAGTGACTTGCGGCAACCACAGTCAACTTAACGTTGTAGCCTTAACTACAAGAAAGTGACTTTCACTTTCTCGTCTTCTTCATTATTATTATTCGTTTTCTTACCGCCAACGATACCAACCAAGCCATCAGCGCCCGTAAGTTTTTCTTTTCACTACCTGAATATATATACATCTCTATTTATGAGCTTATATTTAAATAAATCAACTGAATTAATATCTCCAAAAAACCTAATTCTTCTGATATTTTTATTTATTATTCCCGGTTTATTGCGGAAACAGCTAGTCATTCTATAAAAGGAGGCTTAATGTTCATTGACTATTTTACCAAATATTCGACCAAGTATTCGAACGAATATTCGACCGAATATTTATTTTGTCCATTCGATTACTTTTTATCGCTTCTAACATAATTTGTGGTTAAAATGACGTTTAGAAGTTTAAGGAATTATTCAAAAACTGAAATGCTCAACGCAAGTCCATTGGACAAAACAAAGAGACTGATTATTTGATTATGCTGAAACGGACTTTATTTCTTTTTTTGCCTTAGATCTCTAATACTTGTAATAACAAGCTTAACTTTAAGACTCTTAATCGCAATACATATTTTATATATATAAGAGCATATGTATTATGTTATGTATGTATGTCAAAAAGTTTCAATTTTTTGTTGCAGAAAGATAACAAAAAAACAAACCAACCAACAATGCTAAGCTCTTTTCAAATTAATTTCATTTGTCATTTGCAGCACCACAACACTTGACATCATATTCGGTCACCTGAAATGGAATCAAGCTTTGAGGCTTAACGAGTTTAAATCACAGATTCTGTGTGCTGTTATCTACAATCGCATTAACTTCGCCGCTCAACGCCAACTAACCCATTCACGTTAAGCACGTTTGCTCAAAAATTATATCCGTTTGTGTATTTTTCATTTTGTTTAACGTAAGACGTCTGAGATACGCCAGAGGTGTTTTGTCTGCCGAATGATTTGTTAAATCTACAAAACAATTTCCCTCATCAACAACTTTAAGCAGACAGTCTGCAAGGAAGTTTGTTGATTTTGTTGTTGTTTTTTCGATTTTTACTTACAAAAATTTCCAAGGTACTACATAGAAATTGTCGTTTATATGTATCTACCTGCTAAGTAGGTCGAAAATCGGGAGTTTATTGGCAACTGATTATTGTACTATATCCGATATGGCAGATCAGTTTTAAGGGATATGATTCAAGATACTAACGTAGGTGGTTTAGGGTAAATTTTATAAGAGAGTCATTATTGCAAGCCTTCAAACCCAGAGATTCCAACAAAATAACCCTGCGACCTTTAGTATTAAAAGCGTAAATTTTTCTCCATATAACAAGCTTCCGGGATCGAAATAGTTTATTGTTTGTGGAGTTGCACTGCACTAGCATCAGTTTTTCGCCAACGACAAATCAACCCACATAAGCCATCTAAAACTCACCACACCACACAATTCCATTCAATTAAATTTTGTATATTCTCTTACTGTCACATCTTTCGTCTCAGGTTACGTTGCTACTTACCAAACTATTGCTTGCTCCCCTTTAGCGGTAAATAAATCACTGAACCGTAAGTTGACAGACTGTTTGGTCGGTCGGTTGAAAGTCTGTCATTTTTGCTAATTAATTTAAACGCAGTGACAAACACAAACACAATGAATTTACTTTTCTCATTTACCACTTCCACCTTGTCCACTGTCTTTACTGCGCGCTCCCATAAATTTATGGGTGAGTGTTTGAAGTAAGGGAATAAAGGGTAATTACCGCATTTTTCTCATTAAATGTTGAAAAACTGTGAAAATTGTTTAGTGTGAATAAGCAAAGTAAAATGTAACGAGAGAATAAAGTGTTGAGAAGAAAATGTGTTGGAATTTAAGTAAGAAAGGATGTGGTATGGAAGTCAGAAAAGGAGTGCTGTGTGAAATGAAATTATTGGACAGTATGAAAGGAAATGCTTATCTATTAATTTTGTTATAGATATGAAGTTGTATAAATGAGGGATACCTTAAAGCTTTTTGTATACTAATAGTATTAAAAATGTATTCAAGTTATGCTTATGTGCATTTCTGTACATTCATTCTTTGAAATTTTCAACGAAAAAAAGCATTATTAACCTTTATCAATACTAAAACTGCCAACAGAGGAATACCTTGGATTTCCCAAAATGGAATGAAAACGAAATTGTTCAATTTTTTGAGGGCACTTTCATTTGCATACATACGATTGAATATGGTATTGGCATTCATTCACATTGCCAATATACGACGAAGAAGACAATGCTGGCATCAAACAGAAAGTGCACAGCACACAATAACAACAATAACCGCAAGGCAGCGTTTCGCAGCGTCGTACTTGACAGCACAACAGCGACGAATGTTGAACGTTAGAAACAAAAATTTCGCTAACCACAACATGAATGACAATGAGTTTGATAATGCCAAGAAGTGTGTAAATATGTACGAGTATGTTTGGATATCTCGCTGTATGTATGTAGAAATAATGAGCACAAAAGCGAACGCTGGAAAGTGACACTTGAGTTTACAGGTTGTTATGCACTTTTGTACATACTGCTATATTTTGCGAAGAGGAAGCATCGAAAGCCTTTAACTACCACCAGTCAGTGTTGAACTGTAATCTGCACTAATCCTCCTAGTGTCAGGGACCGAAAGCCGCGGTACACCTACCGTCGGGAGATGGATTGTGAACCAGGCCCTGCATCAGTTGTGGTCACGTTATTACGCTTGGTTAGGTTGGTTAGAGTGGCGAGTTCCATTGATTCCAATTACCGCCAAGTGCCGTTTTGATACCACGACTGATGAAAAAAAAACCCAAAGTATAGATCAAAGGAGAATATAAATTCAGAGGCAGGGTAAGTCATACGCCTTATGTACATCCTGTTGACTTTAGGTATCTAAGAAGCCCCTCAGGCCTTATGTGCTTGAATTCCGATAGATTATCGAAGAAAGGCTTGCCAAGGAATTTCATTCTGGCTTGGTAGTGCTCGAGGAAAGTTACAGCTGTGGCATAGACTGTTATGGTCGAAACCCAGTCGGGCCGCGTGGGTACTAATAGCCCAATGTCCTATGAACACCGCCGTTAAGCGGAAAATGTCCATTCTTAGAATGACTGAGGATCGCATCTCGTTGTATGAAGGCCGCAGACTTCTGCAAAAGCTGCAACCGTTTCAACCTTGTTTTAGCCTCGTCAAAGCAGTGCTGACAGATTCGAGCCTTGATGAAATTCAGGGTCCCAAGAGTCGCCTTCGCCTCTGCAACATCAATAGCCGAGCCTTTTCGTGCTAACTCGTGAGCCATTTCGTTTACCTGAATGTCGCGGTAAGCCCCGGACCCACTCCCTACACAGCCTGCCCAGGCTTGATAATACCGTTACAGATCCCCAAGCCTTCAGAGCCGCCTGACTATCCGAGAACGGTGTTACTCTTAGTCGAACATACACCCGCAAGCCTTTACTCCCCAGCAAAAATCTGGTCATCGCTATTACCTGTCAGGCATGATAGAAGGCCTTGCCATGGAACATCTGGCGAGTTCATCACTTCTTTCACGCATTGCCAGTACTGCAGAGTGGAAGGAGCTTCCATTACCCATTCCACGTAATGCAAAGTAGAGTGGAGCGCGAAAAATGAACTGGAATAAATACGAGTGGAAATTTCCATCATGCTTTACATTTTTCGCCTTCTTTCTCTGCTTCCCTGTAAGGTATTCTTTATTTGATTAACTAGAATCCTTCCGGTATTTCGTGATTTATTCATTCGGCGGTAATGCAGTTGGCAAGTCCTTCCCTCCAATGACAAGCCCATGCTAATGTCAGGCATTATGTCAACGAATGTGGAAGCGATTGCCAGGGTTTTTCTGGATTACCCTCTTAATTCCACGGTCATCGAGTTTTGTGGTGGGTCATGTTGTTTATTCGAAACGCTGGACCTGGAAATAACCAGACATATGGTGCCAGACATCCATTACACTCGAAGTGGTCCACGATAAGTGGTCTACGGAAGCCTAAGTTCCGCACCACAGGCGATGATAGATGCAGGGGCTGAACTCCTGATCCACAACGGTTGCAGGAGGCTGAACACCTGTACGTATTCATTACACTCGCAGTACCTATGAATAGGAGGAATAATGTGATGTGTGGTTTCTTAGTCGCCGCTGCTTCATCGTATCCTCTCTAGGTTCCTTAGTATTTTCATCGTGTCTCCTCTTATGTAAGTGCGTACATATGTGTGTATGTACAATGTACATATGTATTTGATAGTACTGCCATTTCTACTCTGCATTCCATTGTAAAGCGCGGCATTATCTGCGGCACACCGAAACGTGCCAGTCTATTTGAACGAGAATGAAGTCGTTTAAGCATGGCATACCAGTTATCAAGGGAAATATGTAGATGATTATAGACGACTTGTGTGTGTGTTGCTTGCCGCCTTAATTTTGGTAACTTTGAATAAGGCGAGCGATGAAAGTCAAAATGCAACTTTTTTTGGTATAAGGGGCCAAGAAATCGAATTATTGTAAAGGAAGTAAAGTTTAATTTAATGATAATAAGGGGAAGCGAAAACTCAAATAGATATTTATTTATAACACTGTGCATCAATTTGAGAGTTTTTTATCGTTGAAATGTTGTTGCACGGTGTTATTGCCCTTATATTGCTTATTAAACACATGCTGCTCTACGCAATGCCCAAATTTGTTTAGGTACAAGTAAATACGAATTTGGTAAATTTGGTTACACACTTAGTCGACTTTTGCTGATAGTCAGTCAATTGGCATTTGGGCAAACGGTTAAAGTATTTAAAAGAAAGTCGTCGCTTTTTTGGCATTTGCGCTAAATTGCGTATGTGAAATTGTTTCCTGCTTACTAACATATGTATCTACAGTGGTTATTTTATTGAAAATGTTGAATATTTCTCAAGAAAAAAAAAAAAAAATTTTTTTATTTTTTACTTGTAAGTTGCCGAATCCAGTATGGCCACTTGGCGCTCTAAGAAAGCCTTGCTTTTGCTGATTTAATAACGCTTTTATTTAACTTAAATTTGTTTACAGATACGCCTGACAAAATGAGATTTTCAGTGGATTCCAATCGAAATTGGTTTACTACATAAACTGCGTTGATTGCGTGTTGATATATTAAAGATTATCTATGTTTCTAAGTCAATTAAGTAAATGCCTAATATTCCGTTCAAAGAAAAAAGCAAGCTTATAAGTCGTAAATGGCATTCCATTAAATTTATATGCATATTAAAATCTAAATACACCGTAAATATATGCATACATACATATTTACATACTTAAAAATACTATAAGGGCCAACAGGGAAAGTGAAACGACTTTCCAACTTGTATGTAAATATGTAAATATTTAAAATTCGATGGATGGCGTTGCAAAGTCATTGATTTCGTTATGCGCTTTCTTGGCCACAAGCCACATAAGTCAGACAAGGCACACATGTGCATGTGTGTGCGTGTGTGTGTGTATGTGTGCCAAAAGAAAGCAAAAGTTTCTAAACAGTAAATTAAATACCATATAAAAGACGCGCGACTCTAATAGAGTAAGTGATTATATGCATAGTAAAAACTTAATCAGATTAGCAGCGGAGCTGACGTTGGCCGACTAATCGAAATAACCAAATAGCATTTTTTTCTTAAATTAGTAACATTCAAAAGCCAAAATGCTTCGAAATGTAGCACAAAAATATTTAAGAAATATTAGAAACGATATTCGATACCTTTTGTTAAATACATAATTTGCATATTTTTACATATTTACATACATATATATGTGATTAGACCGTATCGAAAAAAAATATTTACTTTAGTTGTAAAACTAGAACAGAAAAATGTTTTATATTTTGGGTTCCACTGAATTAATCTAAACAATTTAACGACTGGCATAAATATGGCACATTAGGATGGAAGCAACTGAAATCTGTGTCATAAGTACCACAAAGGTGCATTTAGGTTTAACGAGCTGCCATATGAAAAATTTATGATGCTGCTATAAATTCCGAAGATATGGTTAACTTTTATTTGTGGTCCGAAAAAAATTATATTATATCGACGCCTGAGTAAAAGATCAGCCTAGTTCAAAACTTGTTTCAAAAACGGCCTATTTCAGAATTTTCTTCTATAATTCCCTATTTCAAAATTGTATTCGCAAACACCCCAATTCAAAGAAAATTTCATACATATTTTTCTGAAATAGGGCTTTTTTGAATCAATTTCTGAAATTGGGTTTTATTAAAGAAAACTCTCAGATAGGGCGTTTCTGGAACAAGTTTTGAAATATCGTGATCTTTTACTCAGGCTTCGATATAATGATCATTACGGCGAACTTTTTTAGAGACGGTCTAATGTCCATACACATGTATCAAACTTAGGTCTTTAATGTATATAGTTTAAGTTAAAAATTGACTTTAAGTAAAAATGTTTACATACATACATATTTACACATCTTCTTATGTTCATACAAATGTGAAGATATAGATATGTATATTAATTTATAATAAATTGTATTTACAGCAGCAAACCTGCTAGTGGCGACACTTTCTCTTTCCTTCTACGCTTATAAAATATGCACATATGTGTTTTTATCCAATACACAAATGCGCATGAAAAGTCAAACGCATATCGCATGTACCTACATATATACATATTTATATAGTATGCAAATGAATGCACTCCATAGGTATATACATAAGTACATACATATCTGTGGCAATGTGCAATAATCGCTTAAGTCGAAAAATATGATTTCGAGATAAATTGATTTTTATATTCGAAGGCATTTTTTAACAAATCATAAAAGTCGATTAAAAACTATGGACGCAAAATCAGTGAGCCATCCACAGTGTTACGAACAAATTTTGTAAATAAAACAAAATGTCATGAAGAAATTTGATTAATTATGTACATTTAATTTGGCTGTTATAGCAAGTTTAATACACTTCTATTGTAAGTTAAGCCAAAATGTTTTTATTTATATATATCTTTTCATTGAATTAAGTTATAAGCATGGGGGTTTTACAGAAATATAGAGTTTTAAAAGGAGAATAGCGTCGTATATATAACTCGAAATCTTCCTAAGTCGACTTAAGCGGTTATTGCTTGTTGCCACAGATATGTATTTATTTTATTATTTACGCAGAAAAAACATACGAAGTATTTATTTATTTTATTTTATTCGCTATGGAAAGGCGGCTTGTATTTTATTTCCAATTATAATTATACATACATACATACATACATAAGTGTGATGATTTTTTCCAAAGGTTTAATGAAATAATAAAATATTTTTTATATGAAATGCACGAATTACCTAGGTATTTAATAAGTTTCTCTCTTAACCATTATATGTTCCTCTATTCGATGTGCGTTCTACCTAATACCATGTCTCCACATAACGTGTTTCGTTCTTTTTTTCTCCATATTCTCTTCGACACGGAAACCAGTGCGGAAACTCGCCAATTTCCATACAAATTTCTGAGAGCGAGTGAAGATTGAAACACTGTTTCATTCTGAATCATCTTGCCAACCTCGATGATATCGATGTCTTCTCTAATTTTGTATCAAAAATCTATCGGAGACGGGTTATTTAGAGAGATGTTTTGCTACATGTTTCTTTGGTGAAACAAGTTATGTGGAGACGGGCTTTTAATCATAACCCATATTGATGCTTCATATATTCACATATACATATGTAGATATCCAAAATATTAACAAATGTTTCATGTTAAACAAAAAACTTTATCGGTAAATAGTATATGTATACGTTTATTCTCTTTACAGATTTTCAAACTTGGTAGCGTCTACCTTAAAAATTCCAATGCCCAATACACACATTAGATAAATGCGCAAGGTCATCAAACAAAATTTATCAATATAACAATAAATAAATGTATGATCCATTAGCAAACATTTTTATTCTAAACCATTTTTACTATTGTAAATAAGGATTATATTTTTATTCCAAGCAAATTGGTGCAAAAAAAAATTACAATGAAGAGATACACAAAAAAAAAATAAAAACAAGTAAGGAAGCCTAAGTTCGAGTGGAATCGAACATTAGATACTCAGCTGTATGCTTTCATTGTTTGTTTGCGTTTGATGGAAACACGGTGTAGGTACTTTATATAAATCGAGTGCTGCATAAAGTGGGCGTAGCCACGCCCATTTTCTAAATTTTGATCAGTCATCCAACTAAGCATATGAATATTATTCTTTGTGCAAAATTTAATTCCTTTATGACTTCCAGTTACAAAGATGTCACGTTACAAATTCCCAAAGGGTGTTCCAGAAATATCTTCGTTAAAAAGTAGGCGTGGTCATAAAGCGATTTTAATAAATTTTTGCGTGTCTATTAACACAAGTTATAAAAGTGTATAAACCAAGTTTCGTCATAATATCTCAATTATTTGTCGAGTTATGGGCTCCGAAATCTCGTTGATTCCTTTGTCTGAAAAGAGGCGGTGCCACGCCCATTTTCCGAAATTTTTCTATTTTTTGTTTCCGATCTATTGTAGAACTCATGCCACAACATTTCAATGAATTATCTTTATATTTGACAAAGATATCGCTTAAAATGTTTTCATTAGGTCATTTTATAATACCCATATATAAAAGTGGGCGTGGTCGTCAACCGATTTCGCTAAAATTTTCAACATGTATTACCAGAAGAAAAAATTGTATACACCAAGTTTCGTCTAATATATCGATTATTTGTCGAGTTATGGGCTCCGAAATCTCGTATATTCCTGCTTTTAAAAGGAGGCGGTGCCACGCCCATTTTCCAAAATTTTTGTACTTTTTGTTATATGTCCATAGTTGGACACCTTCCATAAAACTTCAATGATATATCTTTATATTTGACAGAGATATCGCTTAAAATGTTTTTATTAGGTCACTTTATAAGACCCATATATAAAAGTGGGCGTGGTCGTCAACCGATTTTGCCAATTTTTCGTCAAAACATTTGCCTAAGTAAGTATATCACGCCTACCAAAATTCATCGATATATCTTCAACGGTTTCTGAGTTATGACTTATAAAACTTTCAATGTTTGCCCCTTAATAAGTGGGCGTGGCACCGCCCATTTTCCAAAATTTCACCATATTTCTTCATAAGGGCCTGAGCTCAATACGTGTGTGAAATTTTATCACTCTAGCTCTATTAGTGACTGAGATACAAAATTTCCGATTTTTACTATATAGGGGAGGTGGGCGTGGTCATGGTCCGATTTCGCCCATTTTCAATACCATCCGTTCCTGTCTTGATACCAACTTACATTTCAAATTTCATCAAAATATCTCAATTTTTGCGCGAGTTATCGTGCTCACAGACGGACAGACGGACAGACCGACGGACATGGCTCAATCGATTTCTCTTTTCACCCTGATCATTTTGATATATATAAGTCTATATCTATCTCGATTATTTCATTCTGTTACAATCCACCGTTAGGAAATCAAAACTATAATACTCTGTGTACTAGTACAGCTGAGTATAAAAATAGCAAAAGTTTTTCTAATGAATGAGATTATACGAAAAACTTTACTTTTAATAAAATGAATTTATTATCTAACAATTTATTTATTTTTTGTTTCGAAATATGTACATATCGCTAGCTTAGAGTGCAAACTGTGTAAGTCCATTTTTATGAAAAAGTTTATTTTTATGTAGGACGCTAGAAAAGTCAAATAGGCACCGCGCTAAACAAGTCTGTGACTCTTGTCATATTTCTACTCGTTGTTATTCTGGGATACGCAAATTGTGTAAATCAAAAAAGTGAAGAAAATTGTGTAAGTCCAAAATATTTACATGAACAGAATTTTTTTTTTTCATTTTGAAATTTTTTTATGTTTCTGGTCTCTCCTACAAAGTTTGAAAAAAAGGACTTACACAATTTGCACTGTAAGCTAGCGATATGTATGTATGCATTTGAATACACAACCTAGCAGTATTCTAGGTAAGCAGGTGCATATTCAGTGTGAGAAATAGCCTGAAACTGAGTTGAAAATTCATTGCTGAAAAAATAACTGAACACGCAGTGAAGACATCAGGTGTACTTAAATATGTATTTACTATGCCCTTTTTTCATACAGAAACTCTCCCTTATCGAAAGGGAAAGTTCAGATTTTAGAACTACATCTCCACAGGATATTCAGTAGGAAATATGCGCTGTTTTCCAGCTGATAAATACCGCTGGGAATCCAAGTAAATAAAAATTGCACATACGCTCAAAAAAAATTACTCATCAAAGAATAAAAACCACATTTTAAAGAAATTTTTATTCAAAACAATGAAAATATGTCTTCAGCCCCGAATCATTCCCAACTTTCCATAATCTGAGTAAGTTTTTTTTTCAGTGTACCAAAAATCTGCGTCACAACACATTTAGGTAGCATGAGTATTCAATACTTAGCAAGAAGTGGCATAATTTGCATACATTGATTAATCGCGTTTTTCGATGAAAAATACAAATCAATATTAAAGTAATATTTTCGCTTAAATTCCAAAGCAACTAATCTTTAAAAAGCAGATAATATTACACACAAAGGGATTTGCCCTTTATAAAAAAAATAAAAGCAAAAACATTTCATGTTATGTGAACTTATGTAACGTTGAAGGCGTTAAACTCTTTCTCTATCTTTTAAGAATTTGTATTTTGAAAACTTGTATCAGCATTTCTTTTCAGACCAAATAAATTGAGTTAATCATAAATGAAATCGGATAAAATATCTGATGTTAAGAAACACCTTAACTGAGCGACTTCTACAACTGCTCACCAAATGCTGCAGCGCCTATGAAATTATCAAGAAAAGTTGTGTTGTAAATCTTAGATTTTAAATTTTAAACAGATGAATGAATGAATGCAAAAAGATAATGTATTGTGGAACGGTCTTCCGTCATCCCTTGTCAAGTTTGGTTTGGAGACAAACCGGTTTCGGCTAATATGCGCCATCTTCAGTGTCTTTTTTCGTTCTAAAGATGGCGCATATTAGCCGAAACCGGTTTGTCTCAAAACCAAACTTGACAAGGGATGACGGAAGACCGTTCCACAATACATCATATTCCTACCCTGTCGGAAAAACAAGCAACCAAAAAGCAAAAAGATAACATATACAAATACACATACACATAGATATACTTACGAATACAATATTTAATATGTATGTACTAAATATATATCGCAGAAGAAAAGATGTCAAGCTCTTCCCTTCATATTTATTTATGTAGGTAGGCACTGTGGTGCAGTGGGTAGAGTGCTCGCCTGCTATGCCAGGGGTCTCGGGTTCAAACCACAGTCACAGCAAAACACCAAAAAAATTTTTTCTAATTAGTAAAAAATCCAATTATTGGGTTTTATAAGAGCAGCGGTCACCTCTCGGCAGTGAGCGGCATACCCTCGGAGTGTATTTCTGCCATGAAAAGGCTTCTCACAATAAATGCATTCGCCGTTCGGAGCCGGCACAAAACTGTAAGTCCACCCAATTAGTACGAAAAACAAAAAGGAGCACACCTCGAATTGGGAGAGAAGCTCGGCCATAAAACACGTCAGAGCTATAATAGCGCCATTGTATTATATTATTATTATGTAGCCCTAAACGCACAATTTAAATGTTTAAATTTTCTCTAAATTTACAAATTCCACTACAGTACGTTTCTTAAGCATACATTCAAGCATATTTATAAGTTGTACATAGATAAAGTGAGGAAGGAAATGAAGATTGACGAATTGAAATTCAAAACAAGACGGCATTCACTTTCGTAAATATTTTGTCTATGCTTATGACATGCCAGTTGTTTTTATATTTATATTTGAATTGACATATACATACATATATTTATTTAACGTGTCGCAATGCATTGCACAATAAGGAAATATCTATGTATGTGCGGAAGGAAGTAAGTCTCCTAAATTGTGTGTTATTTTTTAAAAACAACTCTGACCGAAACCTCTTTAAAATTATACCGCAAAAAATTTTGAATAACTACAGCGGATTATAATGAAACTATAAACATATTCGCTCTTACATGCGATTGACAAATGTTATGAAGTAGTGTCCTAGTATAGCTAGTTTTTTACCAACAAGCGGCCGAAAGTCTCAGTAGCGCTTATTCTCTGCTTTAATGTTTTTTTATGTTTCTTTGTTCAAGATAATGGATAAAATTAAAATTTACAATTGAAATAGAAATATTTTAAAAGCAAATATATAATTGCTCTTATGTATATATAATTCCTTTCTGCTACTGCCGCTTTTACGACAATTTCACTAACCTCACATCAAACCACACAACCAACCAATCAATCGCCAACAGCAACATCTAATAAAAAATTGAATCTAGTTAAAAATTGATTGAGATAAGTGTGCCAAAGAAGCGCGATAATAGTAGAAAAAGAAAGGAGGAAGGAGGTGTAATAGAGTAGAGTAGAGCTTAGAAGGAGGCAAATATGGCAGGAAGTATAAATGAATGAAAGGAAATAGATAAACAGCATCACCAATAATATTATTGTAAGCTACTTTTGACGAAGATGGAAAATTATTAATCAAATTTCCAAATTCATGAGTAACTGTTGGTTTCATTTACATACATATATGTATATGTATGTAGCTAGTTTGGTCACGTTGCACAAAATACTACTTTGTAGAAGCGAAAGCATGCAAATCAAATAGCAATTGGCAGCCAGATGGAATTTACATTTAAAATTATAGTTAGAAGTTTTTTGAATGGTCAGTTGACAAACGCTTCTTTGGCAGCCAGTACAACGAGGAGATTGCCTTATGACAACTACTTACCGAACGTGCTCAAACCGTGAATAGAGTGATGGTATTAGTAACCCAGCAGAGAAAAAAAGAAGTAATAAAAAGCACTTGGAAAAAAACTCTGCTCCAGTGTCTAGATGGCCATAGTACCATGATTTCGTTAATTACTTTTTATATGAAAGGAGTCAAGTTACAAGCTTTTGCCTTTTCACTACCGAAGAAGTAGTTTACAGCATTGGCGCACTCCCCCCCCCCCCCCAAAATTTGACAACACCAGACAAAAAATAATTTTATAAAAGATGGTACATGCACAAATATTTGTGTAAATACATGTTGTAAAATCTATGAATATTTGTGGATGTACATTGCCAATGTTTGTCAACAACTACTGATTATGTTTATAAACAAGCAGTGTGGAGATATTTCCCTAAAAGTATGCTGTGGATATTAGCTGAGGTGTGTTATGATCAGCTGTATTAGTACACAGAGTATTATAGTTTTAATCACATAACGGTGGATTGTAACAGAACGAAATAATCGAGATATAGACTTATATGTATATATCAAAATGATCAGGGTGAAAAGAGAAATCGATTGAGCCATGTCCGTCCGTTCTAAACTCGCGCAAAAATTGAGATATTTTGCTGAAATTTGGAATGCAAGTTGGTATCGAGACTGGGACGGTTGGTATTGAAAATTGGCGTAATTTACTTACTTAGGAAAACGTTTGGGCGAAAAATTGCCAAAATCGGTTAACGACCACGCCCAAATTTATATATATATGGGAACTATTAAGGACTCTAATAAAAACATTTTAAGCGATATCTTTGTCAAATATAAAGATAAGTCATTGAAATTTTGTGTCATGAGTCCAACTATAGACATAAAACAAAAAGTAGAAAAAATGTTGGAAAATGGGCGTGGCACCGCCTCTTTTCAGACAAAGGAATCTACGAGATTTCGGAACCCATAACTACAAATAATTGAGATGTTATGACGAAAATCAGTTTGTACACTTTAATAATTGTAATACATGCTCAAAAATTTAGCGAAATCGGTTTATGACCACGCCAACTTTTTAACAAAGATATTTCTGGAAAACCCTTTGGGAATTTTTAACGTGACATCTTTGTAATTAGAGGTCATAAAGGGTTGCAAATTTGCACTAACAATAATATTTATATGCTTGGTTGGATGATTGATAAAAATTTTTAAAATGGGCGTGTCTGCACCCACTTTATGCGGCACTCGATTCATATAAAATACACCCTAATCGAACAAACGCAAACAAACAATAAAAGTATACAGCTGAGTATCTAAAGTTCGATTCCACTCGACCTAAGACTTCCTTACTTGTAAGTTTTAGTTTAAATACAGAGAAAATGCAATGAATTGAGATTTAAAAGGTGCATTTGTTTAATGTGTGTATACGTAGGTCCACTCCCCAAACACACATAAATTTAAGTAAAAATTGTCTGGACGAGTTTTAAGTATTTTTTTTTTTTTTAATTTTCCGTTGGATATTGAAGTGAAAAAATCACCGTTTGCGATATATCGCTCATCACTAATAGAAATTAATTAAATTTTAATATGGTGAAATATGATGAAATGTAATAAGTTATCGTTGATTCAATGATTACGCACTTTCTTTTCTTTCTTCACACATAAATATATATTTCTTCCGCTCATACTTCTTATTTTTTATATTCTGCTATCCCACTAAAAATAGAAATAAATTACAAACATTGCGCCTACAAGTGTCTTTTAAAGTATTTTTAATGAGGCAATTTGAATGTTTTGTTAGATTTTTTGTTCTCTAAGGCCAATATAAATGAGTTAGAATAGAATAAATTAGATTAAAAGCACTTGATATATTCCAAAATTCTTTATATATTGGAGGGTGTACATTTTTTTTACAGATAATGTTTTCTATGCTGAACTGTGAAAAATGCGTGGGGAGCGAAAAAAATTATATTCCCTGAACTAATATATACCTACATATGTTATAGATAACATTAAATATTAATACAAACAAAAATACGAACAATCTTCTACATTTATGTTATTCCAAAATAAAGCATGAACTTAATCAAGCTACATTGTCCTTATGTATAAATAAATGCTAAGTAAGTAGATATGTTACTGAAAACATATTGGTTTTACTCTTCTAACTAAGTATATTAATATGTATGTATTTATTTATATAAAACTAAGATAATATTCAAGAAATCAGCGTTTGCCAAAAAAAATTGCTCACAAAAATTTCAAAAACAGGTTTGGTACCAAGTGAGAGGAAAGCGAGCGCGACAGTCGCATCTTTGCGCTCTCTCTCTCTCTTCTTCCCTCCCTTTCATTCTTTGTATGTGCGTTGTGTTCAATAAGCGTTAAGTTAGCTGGGGAATTGGGATTAAAGGAATTAAGTGTATGATTTTTTTTTTATTTCTGTGCTTTTCCTTTTGATCATTACCATTCAATACTTCCAAATTCGAAATGCTTATTTAAATGACCTTTCAAAATAACATTACAGGCTTCTGTGCACGCTCGCTTTTATTAAACGTGCTTGATTGCATTTGATTTGTGTTGGTTGGTTGGTTTGATTATTTCGTCTTGCAGGCAGGGTTGTGCATTTGGTAGCTCAATTGAATTTTCATTATAGTAGAAAGCAATCTGTTGTTGTTTGGACGGTTCAAATATGGCATGCGGATTGGGATCGGTTATCTTCGCAACTCAACTGGACACTTCCATATCAAGCAGAGCCCCGGGCACGGCGAGCGTTTTTCAATTTGAAGTTTTCGTTATACAGGAGGCCTGCAAGGTTTTAATTGCAACGGAAATTACCGTTGTCAGAAACAGGATAGGAATTTTTTTTCTAATCAGGCGGCTCTGATGGCTCTGAAGGTTCTAGGATCTCCAACGGTTCTACCAAACATGGTCGGGCAATGTAGAAAGTTGATCTTGGACTTAGCTATTCAATACCACGACATCCAGGGAAACGAAATGGCTGATGATCCAGCCAGAAAAGGCTCCGCTCTTGATAAATCAAAGGTGCAGGAGGTTTTTGCGCCACTAGGTTTCATCAAGGGCCGAATCTCCCGGCACTGGTTCGAGGAGGCTAAAGCCAAATGAAGTATGTGGTCTCAATCAATGAGCTGCTTTCCTCAGCCATGCAAAAGATGGACAGGAGGGACATTTCCCGCTTAACTGTGGTATTCACATTGGACATTGGGCTATCGGTATCCACGCGGCCCGATCGGAATTGGACCATAACACTTTGTGTCGCAGGTATAATCTTCCAGTAACGCGGTGGAGCACCTGCTATGCGAGTGTCCTTCGCACTGCCTAGGCAGAATGAAATTCCTTGGCAAGTCTTTACTCGACAACCTCTCGGAACTCAATAATTCAAGGCCTGTTGGGCTAATACCTACGCTCAACAGAATTGATATTTATAAGGCATAGCACCAGTACTGGTTTCCGTATTGATATTCTCCTTTTCTCTAAGCTTCTGGTTCAGGTTCTTTAGTCTCGGAGTCGTGGTATCAAAATGGCGTTTCGTGGCTAATTTTAGGCAAACCAACCAACCTAGTTAGTCGAAAAAAAAGGAAATTAAAACTGAGTTAAGCTTGGTCTGCCTCTCAAAATATTCGAAATGATAGTAATAGTAATGCTATAATCATCTCTAAATGATTGGACACCCTTTTGCAGCTGCAATACACCATTCCGTGCCTCGAGACACTTCATCATCATTTTCGTTCGGTCATAATTTCTTTTGCTTCATACTTCCGTCCATTTATATGAACTTCCGAGTAAACTTATGTACACACCTACATACAAATATACATATGTATGTACATATCAACGTTTTGGCATTTATTCCTTGCTCATTCGCTTTTCCGCCAACGCAAACACATACATACATACCTAAGTACATATGTATATACTTTTTATGTGTTTAAATATTTGCAGATTTGGTACTGCTTTTTGAGCGGCACAAAATTCAATGAAAATGAAGTTACTCTGTGATTTCATTGCATTTCTTTTCATAATTAATATTGATCATTGTTTTGTGCTTTTTATGCTGGCAGTTGTTGGCATTGATGAGAATTTTATTACTTGCACTTTTCAATTTATTTGTTAGTAGTTAGACACTTAGTAGGTAATTATGTACTTACTTCTGAGTTACTACTAATAACAAGGAAATTATCAATTTTATAATTTCAAAAACACTTTATTTTCTTTATTGAGGTATGTACTTTCTATTCCATTGTTTATTAAATTTTTAAATATTAAAATGTCTACTTTTTCAATAAATTTAACTTTTACTTTTAACTTTTATACCCAAGTTTTCTCTGAAAATCTTGCCTTCCACAGAAAATACTAACATTTTCATAGCTGAAAAATGAGTTTTTCACAAAATCATCTATACAAAAATATTCGTGGAAATAGCGGAATTCAGCAGAAAAGGCGTTTGATGATTTAAATTTACAACAAGATTAAATTACATCTGGCAACCATGTATCTAACCATGTTATTTGTGTGTGTGTAGCTTTCAAGCGAAGAAATTTTATAGACAAATTTTGCATATTTTTAGGCGCTAGTTATTGCTTTAAGCGTTTTGTAAGTAGCTATCACATATCGCAAACTTTAAATACAAACTTTTCATGCAACTTAAAGTTTTATTTATTGCAAAAATACACGTTTGTGCTGACAGCAGCATAAGCAATCAATTCTGCTGTGCTTTAAACGTGTTGAAATTGCTGGTCCTACAGGGCGTATAAGTTATTTGCGTATACATATCGATGTGGCATTGGTTACGAGTACGAGCATGTTACCAATTCCTTGTAGTAAATACTATACAATAAATGTTACACATACAGTTACATGCCCTGCAGGGAAAATCTCAAGTTCCGAACTAGGTCGCTTCTAGTGCATTTTTCGACACTACTAGTGCGAGCTAAATCTCTTTTGCATGTTATCAACTGGCGAATTGAACACGGCGATGTCCTAGGCGGTGTCAATTGTCACTCTCTGCACTACATTTTCGATAGTTCCGAACTATTACTAAATTCTACAGTTTCCACTAGTTCGTTTATTGGCACAATTTCGATAGTTCTGAACTAGCTACAAGTACCTACAAATTCTACAGTTTTACATCTGCCGCTTAAGTGCAGCCTTTGACACACTTCGTGCAAGTAGCGCGATGGCCGACTGGCTAACGCATGTGCCTTTCAATCTATGGGGCGCGGGTTCGAATCCTGTCGGTGTCAAGTTGGATGATAATTTTTTTTTTTTAATTTTTTTTTAAACTAATATTTTTTTATTTATTTATTTATTAAAAATTTACAATAATATTTAAAAAGTAATAAAATAAAAAAAAAATTAAAAATAAGCCTGAGGGATCGAAAAAGCATAATTAGGGGAACATTTCATTTCATACAAGATGCAAATAGAAACCCCTTTATATAAAATGTTTCACTAAACATCTGAGAATTGCAGAAATATAAAAAACCTACGGCAATTGAACGAACGAAAAATTTCCATAGAATTTTTGTCACTTCGAAATTGCATACAAATCAAAGTGTGTCTTATAATGGTCACTCTATTCACTCCTTCTGAACTGGTGAGGGTCTAACTAAAATTGATCCAGTTCCTTTTTGACACCTTTTCGCTAGTTCGGAACTAGAAATTTTGCTCACTAGTTATTGAGTTCCCTGCAGGGATGTAAATACACATGTATATACTTTTGCATGCACACAGGTACTAAATATCTATCATTCTGATAAATATGTATGTTTATATAGACAACATTTTTTTACTACAATTTTTCACAAGTAGTTACTATTTGCAAGCAATGAAACCCGGTCATACGTACATATATACATAATATATATATGTATATTATACATAAATAATGTAGCAAAAATAAATCAGTTTTCTTTTGCTATTGTAGTTCTTTGAGTTATGTACCTATCTGTGTTTGCGTGCGTTTGCAAAAATTTCCTTTTCATATCAAAAATCACACACAATTGAGATATTTATTGCATTTGATATTTTGTTTGTTATGCATACAAATTGCTTTAAAATTGCTTCAAGCTATGCGTCGCTGTTTGCGGGTTAAAGTGTAAAGTTTATTTTTGAATTTTTAATTTTGCTTGAAAACAGTGGGTATTTATAATAGCTTTTTTGTAATGAAAATTGAAAGTGGGACACTTTCGGTATTTATGAAGATCCTGTGATCAAATTGAGAAAGCTTTTTTCTACTAAAGGTTTTGAAATGTAAAAAAGTTCATTAGTTGTATAGCACTTTACGTATTTAATATTTCATATGTCATATTTCACATTTCATATTTTAAATTGCATATGTTATATTCATATTTCATATTCATATTTCATATTTCGTATATTCATATTCATATTTTTATTTGTTATTTCAGATTTCATTTTTTATATTTTCATATTTCTTATTTCATATTTTAATATATTCATATTATCGTATTTTCATAATTCCATATTTTCATATATTTTAGTATATTCATATTTTCATATATTCATATTTTCATATTTTCAAATATTCATATTTTCACATATACATATTTTCCTATTCTCATATCTTAATATTTACATATTTTCATATTTTCGTATTTTCGTATTTTAATTTTTCATATTTTCATACTTTCATATTTTCATTTTTCATATTTTCGTGTATTCATATCTTCATATTTTCATATTTTCATATATTCATATTTTCTTATTCTCATATTTTCATATCTTCATATTTGCATATTTTCATATTTTTGTATATTCATATATTCATATTTTCTTATTCTCATATTTTCATATCTTCATATTTGCATATTTTCATATTTTTGTATATTCATATATTCATATTTTCATATATTTATATTTTCATATTCATATTTTCACATATTCATATTTTCTTATTTTCATATATTCATATTTTCCCATTCTCATATTTTCATATCTTCATATTTGCATATTTTCATATTTTCGTATTTTTATATTTTCGTATATTCATATTTTCATATTTGCATATTTTCATATTTACATATTTTAATTTTTCATATTTTCATACTTTCATATTTTCATATATTCATATTTTCATATTTTCATATTTTCATATATTAATATTTTCATAATCTCATATCTTCAGGTTTTCATATTTTAATATTTTCACATATTCATATTTTCTTATTTTCATATATTCATATTTTCCCATTCTCATATTTTCATATCTTCATATTTGCATATTTTCATATTTTCGTATTTTTATATTTTCGTATATTCATATTTTCATATTTGCATATTTTCATATTTACATATTTTAATTTTTCATATTTTCATACTTTCATATTTTCATTTTTCATATTTTCATATATTCATATTTTCATATTTTCATATTTTCATATATTAATATTTTCATAATCTCATATCTTCAGGTTTTCATATTTTAATATTTTCATATATTCATATTTTCATAATTCATTTTTATATTTCATATGTTATATCTTACATATAGTTCATCTGTCAATTCATATTTGGTATCTTACTTTTGTATATCCGTTTTGTCAGACCTCATATCAAACATTTCTTTCCTTTTCATTAAAAGCGATACCCAACAAGTGTCCTCATGTAACGGTTTATAAATAATAATTCTGTATTTTCAACACACTTGCTACATTTAAAATACAAAATGCGCGTTAACATGCACATAAAGTTCTGCCATTTTCTCAGATTTTTAACATTTCAATGTAAAATATATAAATTTATAAACGAATATTATTTACCTTCCATTGTTGTTAGACTTACACTTTGTCGTACACGTTGTGCCATGCATAAATTTGCATTTTGATATTTTTGAAAATGAAAATACCAACAACAACAAAAAATAATAATAAAATGCAAGAAATCATGCAACTTGTGGACTTTTGTGTGCAAAAATGTTGTTGTGTTGAAGTTGAATGAGTTGAAAGGCGAGCAGCATTTATTTATGTCATCCGGTTTGTCAACATTGCAAATCATTTTGTCAGTTTCCGAGCTCTATTTGCAACAAGCAATGCATAAATGCGGCACTAACAGCCGACGACGGCGACGTTGTTAAAATTCATTCACATTTGTAGCAAAAAAGAATTTTATATTTATTTACACAGATGTTTAAATGAATATGCATAGAGTTAGTAAATACATGTATTTTTAAAAGCAAATGAGCACATGCAAAATTTGTAGCCGTTTTATGGTGTCACATGCAACGCTCTTTAGCGCACACACAAACATAAAATGTTGTGCACGCCCCTATTTTATTATTTTCGTTTTTGCATATGCTTGCGCAGAAATTTCCTAAAGAACGAATCCAATAGTAATGCCTACACAATTTGCGAGTTAACAGAAATCAAAAAGTCATTGCACGGCTAAGCGCCGTTTATACTTATAAGTAGATAGTGATTATTTTACTTACTAAGTATTTGCATATATTTATATAAGAAAGTGAGTACGTATAGTCTATTGTGAGTAGTTATTCAATATCGTGCCATTTGCCCATTTATCCATCAGCAAAAGTGGTAAATTCTTAGGGCATTGCATGCAAAGTTCTCTAACTCACTGACTTGAAGCAGAATTCCTTTTGACAGCTGAAGCGTGCAGCTCGAGTGTGTGTGTGTGTGTGTTTGGGTAGATTGTGAGAAAACGTCAACTATAATAATGATAGCGCACGTGTAACTAGTAAGCATGACAAGTTAGTATTTATATACATATTTGTTTTTTTTTTTGTATAAATGTCACTTATATATCATACAAGATACAAATATCTACATATATACATTTCCATGCCTACATAAGATCACTATATACTAGCTTTACTACTTATACCTAATATTATTATATTCTAGCCTACTTGAGTATTTTTTATTTGCACTCAAATGGTTCAATTCTGTTTTTGTACACAATGAGCCCATTTTTTGCTGCAAATAAAAATAGATACAGACGTGCTTTAATATAACCGCGTTTACTAAAAGTGAGCAGAATGACGTTCCCTTCCAGAAAACTACTCTGCTTACACTGTTGCAAAGAAAAAGTTCATATTTGTTGAACTACGTTATTATCTGAATATGTATAAGTAGTTACTCATACGTCCCGTCATACCACATCATCCCTGCAGTAAAAATCCGCAATGAATCCTTAATGAATCACTGATGCAATTCACCTATGACGAGGAGGCATCACTGAATACTTTCATATAAAGACTGATGAATTTTTCATATAAATGGTTAGTTTTCCTCAGAAAAAAAAACAAGAACAAATAAAAATATACTGAGTTATGACGACAGTGATGAATATTCAACAAAGAATCATCACTGATCCCTCAGCAGTGAAACAAATTTACTGCAGGGATGGTCTCACACTCACACATCTCATGCGTTCAAAATTGGACTAGTGCAGAGTCAGGCGTACACGGCACGCAACGAATACTATGCTGTTGGCACTCTGGCATATATTTTCTGTCAATGTCCAGCTTTTGGCAGTCTCCGCCCCAGCTGCCTCGGTTCTGCACACTTCGCGTCCCTAGAAGGCATTACTACTGATCAGGAAATACACAAAATATTAAAACTTGCAAAGGTTTGCATTCCGAGATTTATATAACGCCTCCAAAACGCTGTTGGCAACACTAAGGACCATATGTGGTATATGTGAGGCAACACTAGATCTTGGCGAACATAACGTAACCTAACCTAATACAATGCTTATAAATTTCCTTGCACACATACATATATCTAGTAAGCCCACTGACCTGATCAAGCTTTTATTGTTGTTGTTGTGATAAAATACAAAGCATTTTCTTTCCACTCTTTTGAAATATAATTAGATAAGGAGAACAAAGCGCTACAAAAACAGCAAAATCAAAGACCAAAAAAAACAAAACGAAAACCAAAACCAAAACCAAAAAAAGTATTTTTCAACTGTGCTGCAATCAAGGATGGGCATTTTTGCATTACCATTCACTACTGAATGGTAGTGCAAACCACATTTGCATTACCATTCAGTAGTGAATGGTAATGCAAATGTGGTTTGCACTACCACTCAGTAGTGAATTGTAATGCAAATGTGGATTTGCGTTCTTTGACCTCACAATGTGTATTTTGTTTGCACAGCCAATCACAGCACAGTTAGCATGCTTTAACGTTTCCACACATTAGCTTTTACCTGGCTTTCAAAACAGAATAACATAGCTTGTTTTCTCGCCTTCTCTAAGGAGAAATCAATTGCTTATTTTCAGACTTAAATTGAAAAAAAAAACTAGCAAAGCACTTTTTTTATTTTTCACATTAAATTTTGTATGCGAATGTGAAGCTGGCTTCGGCATTCAGTATTCACAGCCATATGCATATTTGATTTGATTTTCGTTTGCATGTACATACTTATGCACGTAATTTCTTACATGTGCATGTGCATGCAAACATAAATATCAAATACCAGATTATAAAAGCGTTGATTGTGATATTTGGCGACTATTGGTAAATATCAAGATAATTTTAAAAAGCTACGGAAATCAAAATCAAATAAAATTTCACGACTTTTGGTAATTGGACCTCAGTTTTTCAAACACTAAAGCACCCATTTTTTAGATATTAGATAATAAGCAAATACACTTGCTACTACTAAAATTTCCGTCGGTATAAGGAAACTAAAAATACCTCTGCGCTTTTGTGTGAGATTTCCCTATAAGTTTGGCATCATCAATCAATTCAATTGAGTTCTTCCCAATTTTTCTAATAATTTCTCCTCTGCTTTTGTAGATAATTCTGATGGTAAAAAAAAGCGTGAGTAACGAGTACTCATGAACATTGATGTGTAAACAGTTTCGAAATCGGATTTTTATTATATTTCCCTTATCCCTTTTTCCCCTGGTTTTCTATGGATTAAAATGCGACTATCGTTTTTATAATTTTTTGTTGTCATTGTCACTGCTACATTTTGTTGTTTTTGTTTGTTTTGGTGTTTGGTGTTTGGTTTTTGACTTTTGATTTTTGATTTCTGATTACGATTTGTTTTGTTTTTCTCAGAAACATGCAAGATCATCCGGGTCCTCGTTTTGACCCATATCTCGGGACCCGACCTAGGAATCATAGGAAATAGGGCTCCCTGTAGAAGCCCTGCTCAAAACCTTTATTAGATACCAATATTGCTCAGAAATATTTAAGGATCATCCGGTCCTCGTTTTGACCCATAACTGGAGAGCCGGCCTAGGGGTCACAAGTAAAATAGCTTCATATCGAAGTCCTGCTCAAAACCTTTCATTTGATACAAATATTGCTCAGAAAATTAGACAAGTACAAGATGTAGGTATGCATATCCATACATTTTAGGGTTGCCTGACGTACTGATTTGATCAGTACAATACTGATTTTTCATGCTCCGTACTGATGGTTTTAAAAACCTTAAGAAATACTGATATTTTGGATTTTGTACTGATTTGTACTGATTTTTAGCCGACACTAAAAAAATTCATTTTTATCACCATGTTTTTAATTTTCCAACTGTTTTCATTTGACGTTTGTAATGCCGTGGTTATGCTTACTACAATACTCGACGAGCAAGGTGTAATTGTTGTTGTGCACTCCGACGAGTGAGAGAATTTTCGGACTCTGACATCGATCAAATTTGCTGAGTGGAACAAACACCCAGCACGCCGAGGTTTCGGGGTAATAATGTGTTATGTTGTGTATGTGCGCTCTATTCATTGATTTAAACGTAACCACCTCTCACCGATGACGAAAATGTGTCCGAATTTCATCGGTCTTTTTCTCGTAAGCATAACCACGGCATAACCATGAAACACTTAGGAAGGAGGAAGCAGGAAGCAACGCGAACGTTAAAAAAGTCATAGAAACATGATTGACAGTTAACGATACGGAAACAAAAAAAAATTAAAGCGTGAATAACGAGTACTCATGAACATTGATGTGTAAACCATCTCGAAATCGGATATTTATTCCCTTCTCCTTATTCCTTTTTTTCCTGGTTTTCTATGGATTAAAATGCGACTATAGTTTTTGTAATTTTTGTTGTCATTGTGACTGCTACTATTTTGTTGTTTTTGTTTGTTTTGGTTTTTGGTTTTTAAATTTTGATTTTTTATTTTCTTTTGTTTTGTATTACTCAGAAACATGCAAGATCATCAGAGTACACGTTTGACCCATATCTGGAGACCCGGCCTAGGAATCATAAAGAGTAGAGCTCCGTATAGAAGTCCTGCTCAACACTTTTCATTTGATACCAATATTGCTCAGTAACATTCCGGGTTAATCCGGGGTCACATTTTGACCCATATTTGGGGACCCGACCTAGGACTCATAAAATGAATAGAGCTCTATGTGAAAGCCCTGCTCAACACCTTTTATTTGATACCAATATTGCTCAGAAACATTCAAGGATCATCCGGTCCTCATTCTGGCCCATATCTCGGGACCCGACCTAGACATCATAAAGAATAGACATCCATGTAGTATCCCTGCTCAACACCTTTCATTTGATACCAATATTGCTCAGAAACATTCAAGGATCATCCAGGTCCTCGTATATCCCCATATCTCGGGACCCGACATAGGAATCATAAAGAGTAGAGCTCCCTGTAGAAGATCTGCTCAAAACCTTTCATTTCAAACCAATTTTGCTCAGAAACATTCCAGGATCATCAGGGTCATCGTTTTGACCCATATCTCGGGACCCGACATAGGAATCATAAAGCGTAGAGCTCCGTATAGAATCCCTGCTCAGAACCTTTCATTTCATACCAATTTTGCTCAGAAACATTCAAGGATCACCCGGGTCCTCGTTTTGACCCATATCTGGAGACCCGGCCTAGGGGTCACAATTAAAAGAGCTTCATATCGAAGTCCTGCTTAAAACCTTTCATCTGATACCAATATTGTTCAGAGACATTCAAGGATCATCCGGGTCCTCGTTTTGGCCTATATCTCGGAACCCGAACTAGGAATCATAAAGAGTAGAGCTCCCTGTATAATCCTTGCTCAGAACCTTTCATTTCATACCAATTTTGCTCAGAAACATTCAAGGATCATCCGGGTCCTCGTTTTGACCCATATCTGGAGAACCGGCCTAGGAGTCACAATGAAAAGAGCTTCATATCGAAGTCCTGCTAAAAACCTTTCATTTGATACCAATATTGCTCAGATGCATATCCATACATGTTCAAACGGGTTGGTCCTTTTTATTTTGCCTATTTGTCGCATTGCACTGTGGAACAAATTCAGGTCAACAAAAGTTAACTCGGTTCTGAAAGTTGGGGGTGAAAATAGAGGCTAAATTAGAAGACCCGTATCGCGGCGTTTGCTTAGGTTAGTTCGAATTTGTTTTTAATCGACCTTTGAACTTTGCAGGCAAATGCCGATTTTCAGCATATTGTTTGTATGGTTTTTTTGCTATAACTCGTCGACTAATTGAGATTTTTTTGGAGTGACAGCAAACGAAAGAAAATTAAATTTCCTATACAAGGGGTCTATAACATTTTTCTCTACCTCTTATAGTTTCTGAAATATTGATAATTCAATTTGAATTTTTTCGATTTTTTAAAGAAAAAATTGACTTTGTCAGGCAATATCTTTAAAACCAAAATTTTCACCTTCGGTTTTACTCCCTTGCGTGAAGCTACATTCTATTAGCAAAAAAATAAGCTATCAACGAAGAAAATCCATGGTAAAATGGAAAAGTTATAGGCGATCATGTAAATACAGTCAAGTCGGGCAATGCATCTGCACGGGTATATTTTATGCATGTTATACCCGTAAATGGGCTTGTATCTACTGCGCTGCCAATGTGCTGCTACTGCAGAGGCATTGCGCGACTTGGCTGTATTTACACGATCGCCTATAACTTTTCCATTTTACCATGGATTTTCTTCGTTGATAGCTTATTTTTTTGCTAATAGAATGTAGCTTCACGCAAGGGAGTAAAACCGAAGGTGAAAATTTTGGTTTTAAAGATATTGCCTGACAAAGTCAATTTTTTCTTTGAAAAATCGAAAAAATTCAAATTGAATCATCAATATTTCAGAAACTATAAGAGGTAGAGAAAAATGTTATAGATCCCTTGTATAGGAAATTTAATTTTCTTTCGTTTGCTGTCACTCCAACAAAAAAATCTCAATTAGTCGACGAGTTATGGCAAAAAAAACAATCCAAACAATATGCTGAAAATCGGCATTTGCCTGCAAAGTTCAAAGGTCGATTAAAAACAAATTCGAACTAACCTAAGCAAACGCCGCGATACGGGTCTTCTAATTTAGCCTCTATTTTCACCCCCAACTTTCAGAACCGAGTTAACTTTTGTTGACCTAAATTTGTTCCACAGTGTTGTTGCAGAAAACAACAACAACAACTTCGCTTCTTTGCTGTTGTTGCTGATATTTGCATTTGTACGACTATGCATGCAAGCATTTGTAAGTACATGCCTAGCTGCCTAGCTACCACTGACAATGCCAAGGTCATTTACGGTTTACGCATTTACATGTTTACTCGTTTACGCATTTACATGTTTACTCGTTTACGCATTTACATGTTTACGCGTAAACTTTACCTGTTTTTCGAAATTACTCGTAGCTACAGCAAAGATGTTTACACATCAAAAACAACAACAACTTCGCTTCGCTTCGTTGCTGTTGTTGTAGATATTTGCATTTGCACGGCTATGCATGCAAGCATCTGTAAGTACATGTCTATCTACCTACATAGCTACCACTGACAATGCCAAGCGATTCACACGGACACAGCAGCGCACTAACACAAAAGTCATTTACGGTTTACGCATTTACGGTTTACGCGTAAACTTTACCTGTTTTTCGAAATTACTCGTAGCTACAGCAAAGATGTTTACACATCAAAAACTTGAATTTACTTTCGACTTAGCCAGGCTTGTTGATATGCTGACCTAAAGTAGCTACAGCTAAAATACCAAAAGTCAAAAACATATGTACCTACATATCTTCATAATATTCATTGTATATAAAAACTTAAAAATTCTTTATCATCCTCATTTTCTCGATTTAATGCAATACATTCAGTTTCATATGATGAATATAAACAACAAACCAAATATGCAAACCGATTTTAATCAAAGTAGAGGTCTAGATACCCAGGTATCGAGCAATTCGAACAGATCGTGTTTGTTTGAAGCCCGTTGTTCAAATTCCTGTACCAACATTCGAGCTTATACTCAGAGAAAAGGAATCAAAAATAAAATTTTTATTTTTATAATGCACGTTTTAAACTGTCATTTATATTTAAAAAATAAAATTTTTTAAATTAAATGTGTTTAGGATTTAAAAAGAAACATGTATAAATTAAAAATGAAAATTAATGGAATAAAAACGAAAGTTTTTGGTTCAAAATCTCATAGTACTTAAAATAAAAATAAAGATTTTTAAATTTAAAAATGTATTGCATTTACATTATTTTTAAACACGTTTTTATATCTATCAAGAAAAAATATCTTAAGTTTAAAAATATTTATTTTTATTTTAAGCGCTATGAGATTTTGAATCAAAAACTTTCATTTTTATTCCATTAATTTTCATTTTTAATTTAAACATGTTTCTTTTTAAATCCTAAATACATTTTAATTTCAAAAATTCAATTTGTAATTTAAAAATTTTCATTTTTAAAATAAAAATGACTTGGTTTAAATCGGGCATTATAAAAATAAAAATTTTATTTTTAATTCCTTTTCTCTGAGTGTACAAACAAAAAAATGTGTATCAGGAAAACAAAGATAAAAAAAAATACATATGAAGACAACAAAAAAAAAAATAAACGAGAAAAAACAAACTTCAAATACCCGAATTGTTCGAATGCCCGTACAAACATACGGGTAATAAGCAAACAAAGGAGTGTTCGAGAATTTGAAAAGCATTTATTCGGGCTACTCGAAAATGTTAAAAAAGCGAGAGTTCTAATTCAAATTCAATGACGGAACGCAATCAGACTACTAGATAATACAGCAAAGAAAATTACATAAATGACTAATGGTTATGCTTCACGCATAGGCTTGCCCAGACAATTTATGCTAGGTCCGCCACTGTTTGCATATGGCATTTGTTGAGAAAATATTGGAAATTCGCCTATTTTTTCGAATTCATTTGTAAATTTTTGACATGATCTGAAGCTTCATACTACACAAAAACATTAATTAAAAAACATAAACACATTTCATCTTTAATATAAAATTATCAATTTTCTAAGCTAATTCCATGTGTAGAATATCTCACAAACTCTCTCTCCCGTGATTAAATAGATTGGCTACTTCATGCCTAAACTACGATCATAGGTTTTCACAAATCATACTTGTAGTGGGAATGCAATGAATGGTAGTGCAAGCCACATTTGCATTCGCATTCACTACTGAATGGTAGTGCAAACCACATTTGCATTACCATTCACTACTGAATGGTAGTGCAAGCCACATTTGCATTACCATTCACTACTGAATCAAAATTGAATGCACTGTGCCCAACCCTGGCTGCAATGCAGTGTATATAAGTAAATATTTTCTATTGTTTTGGACCGTTTCAAAATTGAATAAATCACTAAAGTGTTGTTAAACTGCCATAACAACAAAAATCTATATGAAAACAACAATTAACGCAATAAAAGTGAAAGAATAGATGCAAATAAAGGCATAGGCACACATGCATATGGTTAGCGAGGGTAATTTTGCGAATATTGTGACATTATGGGGTGGAAATTTTTCATACATACATATGTATGCAGAAATAGAAAGAAATATTTATGTTCTTGTGCGCATTTCAATGTATAAAATATGTGTATACGGCCTAACCAAAAGCTTATTAGATTAGCATGGCTGGTTAACGAAAGAAGAACGTATAAAATTCGTTGCACTTCACTTCGACCAACCAAGCAAGCAACAACCCAAACAAATCCTTCCGCAATACTTCACTTACACGGACTGAAGCAAAGCTTTTGCTCTTTGACAAGAGACAAGCATAGGCTCCTTCACACACAGACTGCTGCTCTTTTTTTTTGACTAAAGGTTGAAAGCAAAAAAATGTCAACTAAGAGCTGCATTTGAGCGAAAAAGCGAGTTGTATATTTTAATAGGAACGATAGGACGAGAAAATGAAAAATGCATAGAAAGAGCACTTTGGTTAAAGATTTTTTGTGCCCAATCAAGTAGAGTTTTTCTTTTTGTTTTTTTATAAAAACATATGAAAACGTGCTTAAAATGGGCAAAAACGTATTTAAGAGTGATGCAAATACCAACATTTTTATTTTAAAAATGTTCATTATAAAATTTTTAAATCAAGAAAAAACATTTTAAATTTAAAAATGTTTATTTTTATTTTAAGCCCTATGAGAAAAAAAAAAACAAAAACGCTGCAATGTTCTCTATATCATTTTCTCTTCCGGATTCGAAATTGTATCCAACGGCATTCTCTTAATTTTCTCTCAATCCGAGTCCCAACTACTAAAATATAGTCTCCGCTTGTTCTCCTCTTCTTTTCTACTTCGCCTTAACTGTTTTCTATCTTTATTTCTTATTCTCCTTATTCTCCTTTTTCTTCTTTATTTTATATTCTCCTCCGGATTCGAACCATGACATCAACCTGAAATTCTATCCAATCATCACACAGTGAAACATTCAACATATTGAATTGTAGTAACCTATTTGTACTTCCCTTTTCCTAAAAAAGAATCCATGAATTATATGAATCATTGTAAGAACAAAATTAAAAAAAATTGATTTTCATTATTGTGTTTGTTGGATTTCTCACAACAAAATATTTTCTCACAAAAAAATTTTGAACAAAGAGCGAGTTTTTGAATTTTCATTTTTAATTTAAGTATGTTTCTTTTTAAATCCAAAATGCATTTTTACTTCAAAAATTTTATTCTTAATTCAAAAATTTCATTTTTAATTTAAAAATTTTCATTGTTAAAATAAAAATGGTTTGGTTTAAAACGTGCACTATGAAAACAAGTTTTATTTTTGATTTTAAAATGCTGTTTTTCCCTGAGTGTAGGTACACATACAAGTACTAATAATTTCCAAATCCTTTCCCCAAGTCACACTTGGTGAACTGCCGACAAAGCAGCGTCAGTTTATTAGGACTGACATATGGTTACCAGCAAATTCTTTAGTTCGTAAGCTTTAAAATTTTTTACTTCAAACGCTTTCAGCTTTAGTCACAAATACAATTAAATATGTACATATCTATGTATAACCGAGACATGAGCTTTCAAATATGCGACACCAAAAGTTGGTTGTGGCTCTGTGATTTGCCACTGGGCTTCGGTCGTTTAATTCGCTCTATACTGAGCACGATATCTAGATAAGTATCGTACATAGTTCTCAGTTTCCAAATTTACAAAAACTTTACAAGCTTTTGCCACATGCGCCATACAAATCAACCGTGATTTATGTGATAAGCAAATCCATATAAAAAGAATAATGTGCATTAGAAAATTGTTTATAAATTTTAGGTTATTGTAGATATATGTGCCGTTTTCAATTCAAAGTGTGTATATGTGTACATTAGACTACCCAAAAAGGAAAAGTGTAACGCTTTTTGCTTCTCACTCATTTCGCCTCATAGCAAGAGTATGGTGAGACACTTGAATAAATTTTTTCTTGAAATGAAAATGAAGAAAGGGAATAAATTTAAAGGCATAAACCATCTTTTGGCACATCTTCAGAGTTAAACTCAAAATCGCATGCAATTTTTTAAGTAAATATATCCAGACTTTTCTAAAAATCTTTTTTTTTGTCTCTAATCAATAATAAAACATATGTATGTATGAGTGGGTAGTCTAATGTCTATGCATTTTCTATATAAATCGCACCAAAAAGTTTCGCTCTTTTTCTTCCAACAATTTGTGGCAATATGTACTTCCTTTATGTGACACGCAACGCAAACTTACTGCAACAATAAATTTGCCATTTTCCGCATCTTTTGTCAAATGACACTCAAACACACACACACTTTATTTAACACATCAAAATAGCCCTGAAAACTTTATTGAAGGTTATTCGTCATTGGAGTGACATAAATCGTGCCGTTGAAAGTGAATTTTGCGTAACTAATGCAGGCAAGCAGTGTCAGAATTTTGTATAATAACACATGAGGGACAAAGTCTTGCATTGAAGTAACAAAAAGGATGAGATAAATTGATCAATTAGACCTTTTACCAGCTGCGTCTATTCTAGAAGTGCCATTTAACTCAGATGTGCAAAATATAACCCAGTGGCTAAAAAAAATGGGGAAGCTCCATGGACAATCGTTCTTCCGATATTCTTCTTAATCGACACTTAATTGTCTAAACGCTTTTGGCGGAGCGCACCTTAGGAATTTCTGCTTCATGATAACTGGTGGTATTTCTCCACTTCATACTTCCAACGCAGTGGAAACCTCAGTTACTTTGGCAGTGCCTGATTTTTGTTTGTCGAGAAACTTCGAACTTCTTAGTTCAAAGAAAAGTATGGCTAACACTATTTATTTTTACGTTTTGTTGACTTAAATCGCAGTCTAGCCAAAAAGTAGATTTTCCCACTCATTTGCTCACATTTAGTTACTCTCTTTCAGCATATAAATATGTATGTTAACCAAAATTTTTTTTTATTTATTTATTTATTTATACAATGCTTATATAATAATAAATTATTACACAAACTAAAGCAAACGCAGCACTAGCAAACAGAGGTTTACGGCTGGGGTTTAACCAATATTATATACCTTATACATACATACATATATTCATTTCCTCACGAAACACTCGCTTTAATTTTTCCATTCATATCAAACATACAAAAAAAAAAAACAAAACAATCGCACTTTCGGAATTAAAAAGTTATAAACGCAAACGTCCAAGCTTATTTCCAAATCATCAATGAACTATAAAATTAGCGAAAATCATTTCAACTGACATTATTTGCATTTCACTTTACACCAAACAAGTGCAAAAAAAAGACAAACGCTAATGATTGCAAACAGCATTAATGCGCCTAATACCTTATTATAAAATCCTTCAAGTGTCTTCTCCCCTTTTAAATATTCTTCCTTCTTCCATCCTTGAAATGCCGCATTATTTTTAATTGCACAAAGAATGAGCGTACTTCTCTTAAAATATCCATTTTTCACCTTCATTTTCTTCTTTTCGCTTTACCTTAGATTTTCTCTTTTTTTGCATTTTTCATTTCCACATTTTCTACATTTTTATTCACTGATGAACGACAATTCATTAGTCAAATGCTTGATTTGATAGAATTTTCCAATCATGCGTAACTATCTTTACTTAGTTAATGCTTCTGGCATTTGCAGAGCCAATTAGTATACCCAGTTGCATTAGATTTTGTTCAGACATGAGCATAATAGAACTAGAGCATTAAAAGCCTTTCAGCAAATTTAATGAAAAATTCACATAGCCACTTTTGAAATTGGAGTACTAATATAAAACGTCCCTCTTGTTAATATAGAACAATGACTTTCAATTAACTTTATTTCAATTAGTTTTCCATTGAATGGGAAGCTGGTTATATAAAAGGATATAAATAAGTACATTCATATAATTTTAAAATTGCAATTACCAGCTTTTTTCATTACGTGCTCGATAATATTGAAAACCCCAGCTCGCGCTTCAATGGCATAAAAAGGTAATTCTTTGAAGCTTCCATTCATCTTGTGTGCTCAACAAACGAAAAAGCTCATTATGCAGCGCTTTGGCCTTCAAATTGTCTAGACCGGCCAAAAATGTTGTGTACGCAAGAAAAAAAATATGTATCTAAAAGAAAAAATAAAAACAAATGATGGAAAAGGTAGTGAAAATCCACTTTTCTCCCACTTCTTCTACTTATTCTTCCTCCTTTACACTAATGAAGTGGTAAATTTAGCTAATTATATTCTCATCGAGCAGCCAACTGATCCGTGACAAAACAAGAGAAAACTTTGTTAGTAATTTACGCTTTTTCCGTTTCTGTTTTCTTGCAACCAAATAAACTTTTACTTAACTTTTTTATTTGTTACTTTTTGGTTGCTTGCTTTTCCGACAAGGCACATTGGTCCCAAATCCAAAATTTCTGGCATAAACCCAATTTTTAAACTTTTAAGTGTTCCAAAAAGGCATGCATTTTCCAATAGTACATATACTATTGCACCTAAAAATCAGTTTAATTCAATACATCTGGCTACCATTAGTTTCTGACAAGCCATAAAAGTCAGCTCTTTCGCCACAATAATATTAAAGTTTTTTCGTATTTTTTTGCTGTGAACTTTTTAATATTGGAAAATTAAGCTTGATTGTAAACAAGTGAACATTTTTATGGATAACGTAGGAAAAGGTAAGTAGTATTTACTCTTACCAAGTTTTTCCATGTTTCTAAGTGTATTAGGGTAGCTTTGAAGTGCTTTGCGAAAGGTATATTATGTTAAAAAAAATTTATAATTTTTCTGTTTCGTAGGCAAAAAGTTATATAACTACACAATACTTCACAAAAGTAAAGACGCTATATTATTAAGTAAAGTGTATTTAATAAAGCCATGCAAAAATATTATTGCCGTTTATTGCCGTTTTTAAAAAATTCGATATTTTTCCAGTGAACTTCTATCTCAGCAATTCCGCACAAATATAGTATGATGTCGCTGTCTTAACCAAAAAAAGTGAGTTGCGGACGTTACTTATTATATTATTTCGTAATCTGCTATGAAACACGAAAGTTTTAACGGGTCTTGCGTTAAGAAAACCCTCAAAAAAGTATTTCGACACACCCTATTAGTGGCTAATTTTTTCGAAATTTAAATTCGCTTATTTATTTGAAATTTACCTTAACATACATAAATATATAGAACTCTGTATTCAATTATGCTAATTTTGACACCTTTTGCGATATAGTATCTCAAAAGGAAATTTTTCTCATACCTGGAAGGGCCACCCTACTGGCAGTCACGGTGGGCGTGGTCTGATTGATCAGCTATTTGCTATTTTTCTTCCATATGCCATTGCTATAGGATTTGTCAACTTTCAACTGCGTAGCTGTATTAGTTGAATTTATGCCAAAAAAAATGGAATTGGGAGCAATGTGCAAGGTAGGAATATTGTGTATTGTGGAACGATTTTCCGTCATCCATTGTCAAGTTTGATTTGGAAACAGCTCCATTTCGGCTAATATACGTCGTCTTCGGTGTCTTTTTTCGTTCGGAAAACCAAACTTGACAAGAGATGACGGAAAATCGATCCAAAATACATAATCCTTATTTGTTGATTATTTTGTGTATACATATGTATGTATGGATATGTAACTGTACGTTGTTATTGAACTTTCAATAATACTTCCAATCATTCATTGATGAGCTGATTTGTGAAAATGTAAGAAAAATTATCACACGAAAATCATTTGTGCATTCATTCGAGCGTGTAAAATAAATGTTTTCTTTTTTCTTTTTTATACGATTTACAATTCGCATCAATTAAATTAATTATTATTATACATATGTACCTACATACTCACATATATCTACAACAAACACACACACAATTAGGTACATTTCCTTTGAATAGATATCCGAACCATTTACTAACTATCCGTCGTCTATCTAGTTTTATGCAAGTCGATCAATATGCTTACTACACTCAGCAAAAAACGCACGTAAATCTGACTATTTACACCTTGATTTGACTATTTTTACCAATGGTTTTGCGCCTAGGATGAAAATAGTGATTCTGACTACGTTGCACTTCATACCATCATAATAAATATTAAGTAGTTAAAATGAAAATTAACCATACTCGACTTGAAGTGTTTTCATAGTAAAAACAACTATGAAAAATAGTTGTCCTAAATATGTTGAAAAATGCAGCATACTCAAATTGAATATTTTATAGTCAAGTTAAAGTTACAACATAGTTGTTTTAAAAAATTTTCATATTGAAGCTGACTATGACATATTCTTAAGTTTACTATGATTCATATTGAAGTTCAATATGTTTTTATTCAACTCGAAGAGACAGCGTATTTGTTTTAAATATATTTCATATTGAATTTAACTATGTGTCTAAACTTTGTGTGTACATATGCACATACATACATATGTATACATATGTGTTTTTTAAACCCTTTTATGTATTCACGTGGGGGAGCGCTGTAGCTCCAAGGTTCGGCGAGAGTGCCAACCTCTGGGTTATGAAAAATGGCTTTAAATAAGCCAACTCATTTCCCTTGTGGAAAATGAGTTATATTTGGGTTGATCAATCATGCTATATAGCTCGAACAATGTATAAACCATCTAAGAATTACGGAAATTTGAAAAGCCGCATTCAAATGAAGGAACGAAAATCTACGCAGCATAAATTGCTTTTACTGTGCTAAATATTTAAGTTTACTATGAATCATATTGAAGTTGAAGCATCAACAGTAGTTAAAATAAATATGTTTCAACTTGAAGATGACTATTACAAATTTCATAATGACAGGTGTTAATACTTGTCCAGTTGGATTAGTATTTACTAGTCAACTCAAAGTTTTTCATATTCAAGTTGAATATCTTTCATACTTGAACGGTTGAAATAATACGTTTATATTCAGATCAAGTTGTTTCATAGTCATATTTCCGTGTTTTCATAGTAAAAAAGCGAATAGTAAAGCTGAATATTTTCATAGTCATTTTTACGATGCGGATTTTCTCTGAGTGTATTTGTCCTTTTTTGATGCCGCCTTTGACCGCACATTGGAAAACCGCATAAACGTAGCTACGCCACAGGGGACTTGCAACAATTAATTGAGGAAGTTGCAACTTGTGTGAGTAAATGTAACTATTATCGCTTTTTTTTTCAAATTTTCCTCTTGTGCTTTAACTTGCGATTAGGATGGTGATGAGTGAGTAGGGCAGGCGCCCGTGTTTATGAATAAAAGGTGTGACAAAAGTGCTGGCGAAGGCATTCAGTTGAATATATGATATAAAATTCAATACATTCAACTTCGAAAAAGAAGATCCTGATGCATCGGCTGAGAAAGAATTTCTATCGACAACCGACGCGTCGCTCGGACAGCAGAATGAGACGAAGGTTTACACTGCGTTAGAATGTTGAGATGAATAATATCCCGGCAACCACTTGGTATTTCTAATTGAGGGCAGTTATCACACGAAACAGACACGACTGAGGCATCGTTATTAATGTTGTATTGAGAATTTTGCTTTCTTAAAATTGCATTTTTTTGCTTAATTAGCCATTAATAAATTTAATTTTTGTATAGTAAATAGTGCTCAGTAAGTGCTGGAAATTGCTGATATACTTTCACTATTCTATTCGGCGCATATCTTAAAAATAGTAAGTAATCACTCAAGGTATTACGAGTATTCATTATACTTACCACTCATTTGACCACCCAAGCCACCCAGTTGCCTATGATAAAAGCAGTTATAAGTAAATGCAATGAAAATATCAGGAAATGCATTGCCTTCCGGCAACCCAAACGCAGGACAAGCAAAAGTGAAATGCATACTCTTCCCTTTTGAATTCCAAAAATGTTTTCAATTGCATCAATAAAGATATTACAAGTGCATTAATTGCAAAAAATAAAAAAAAAAAAAAACAGAAAATGTTTGATTGACGGAAATTAAATCTAATAAGTAGGCTTATTAATAAGTAATGCTTATTAAGTAGTGAATTTGCAGCAAAACGCTTTCTGCTTTTTATTAGTTCCTTTTCAGAAGGAGTTGTCTTTTGAGAGTAGTAAATACATGAGATAAGTTATCTGATGATAGGGGAACATCGAATACAGCACACTACATATAAGTACATACATAATATATATATTATATCTAATTGACCCAAATTCGATAATTTTTACAATAAGGTTTGGCTTAACTATTTTAAAGAGTTGCTTTCAGAAACTGTTTACTCCATTATATTTTAATGTACAATTATTTTCAGTGGATCATTGATAAATTGAGCTTTTTTAAAATAAATAGAACTCAATAAGTGCTATAGTTTGTGAGAGCTTTTAAAGGTTTATTAGGCTGATGCCTCAACAAAGAGAGTACAACCTTTTCGCCCTCAGTGTTCGATTACAAACATCCGTTATCGACTTATCAGCTGAATATATTTGTATGTTATATATGAATACATTTATATTTTTTACAGCCACTTTACACCGCTTTTATTATTTCGTATGTAGGTATATTTGCTAGCCATAGTAACAAAAATAAAAAACAAAAAGGAACGAGTTATGTTTGAAATGAATAAAGTTTTGCAATTTGCCACCGAAGTTGCTAGAATATCGATTTGGATTTATGGCCAACTTTTTGAAGTATCTCCTACTCTCAATTGATGGATGGTAGAGAGCCAATGTGGACCGACTTTAAAATTTTCAAGTAATATATTTATGTATGTAGTTATGTAAATTCGGCCAGTATACTACATATATGTATGTATTTGTTTCTAAGTACGAGGGTGTATATCTGTAACTAAATATAAATATAAGCCACTAAAAATAATATATAAGCGATGATAAAGCGCTTTGTAGGGGGCATTGGACCGATCTCGAACTGTTTAAAATTTTGTTCAAAACATGTTTAATTTTTACATTGCATAATACAGGAAGACGAATAAAAACCCAGCGGCTGCTGTGAAAGTGGACGAAGGTGCTCCGGCTAAGAAAGTATTTCTATCGGTACCCGCTGAAGGCAGCAGAAGAGGGGGATCTACACTGCGTTAGCAAGATCGGATGAAGAGCGATCCAACTTCCCTTGATAATTCCAATTGGCGCCAGACAGCGCGAAACAGAAAGGAATGGCGCGCTTTATTGGTCGTATATCTGGTTACGTACCAATTAAGAAGAACTAGATGGAGTCGAGCACTGTACATACGGTTTAAAAAAATGGAATCCGTAAGTAATCCCAGTAAAGAAAATGGAAGATGACAAATGACGGAAGCTGTCCTAAGGTTGATGCCTGATTTATTGAAAATAATAATTATAATGATCGCTCCAGAAATTTTCTATCTCAACTTAAGTTATATATGTATAGTCGATGCGTTTGCAAAACCGCCCATTTATGAAAACCCAAAGTTTACAGGAGAGCGAAAAGATGTGCTTGCTTTATCTTAGAGATGGTTGGTTAGTTGGTATTTCATTCAGCGTTATTTAAAACTAATATTTTTACGATTTGTATGTGTCGATGTATGAAGCTTAGGGTTGCCAAATCTCATCTTTGCTACAAATGTCAAATAAGCGGATTTTCAGTTGTTCGATGAGCATTTTTGAAAAGTTATCCACGCTATGTAGGTAAATGTGTAGATATATTTAAATTTCATCACTTATTTGTTAACGTCCTATGGGTAAATGAGGATAAATCACAGTAAATAGCCCATTCACTAATACTTACTGCACCGCCCTCGTATCTACCTACAATCAACGACCACTTGTAAGCGCAGCTTTGCCCCTAAAAGTATATAACGATTTCCAAAGACTGAATGAGAAAAAGCGCCAAACGCATAACAGCAAATCTCGACCAACCAAACAAACTCTGCCCTAAGCGGATTTTAATCGCTTATTCGCGCGTTTACGCTTTCGCTCGATGGCTTAAAAAAACTTTCGCTTGCGCATTTTTGCCCGTTTTTATTTAGTTATTACCTGAGGATACCTTTTGCTAAACACATTAACTTTTATTTTTAAAAATGAAATGAATATTTTCTACTTATTTGTAAATGGTATATTTACGGCAATAAAATGCCAGGTAAGCAGTAGTCCAAAATAAATAGGGAAAAATGTTTGTCTGTAACTTGGTAATGTTCTCTCTCTCTATTTCTCTATTTTCCTGGAATTGTTAACCCTTTTCTTTTTTCGGGTTTGAAAAAGTGCTGCTTATAATATTTAGCTAGAAAAATAAAGATGTAAATAAATATTTGGTAATTGGCTCGTTGTTTAGCAAAAACTTTGAGTTTAAATTTGTTTTGAGTTCACCTCCTCATTGGCATTTATTAGATTTGCTGTTTGTTTTTGGTTTGTGTGCAATTTAGTTAAGTGAAATTGTTTGTATTTATAAGAGTAATAAAATTTTTTACTATGCCAACAGTAACAAGTGTTGTTGAGAGTTATAAGTATATGTATGTACATAAAAAACTAATTCAATTAAATATAATTGAGTGCTATTTTTGGAGCAATGTTCCCTTTATTACTTGCCTTTGTTTCCTGCTGTGCCAATAAACTGCCGAAATTTTAACGCATTGTATTCCTTTCGTGGTTTATTTTAATACTTTCATAAAAGGTTGCATTTGTTTCGTTTATTCCATAAATTCTGCCTCCATTTCCCGAACATATACTTCACCTTTGTTGAACCACCTGAAAATTTTTGTTTAACGACGGAAAATTTCTTTTTATTTATTTCAGACTCACCGTTTCAGGAATGTTCAGCCTTCATTTTGAACTTAAAATTTAATTGCAATAATTTCTACGTGTAAATATTTCCAGCAGCATTTCACTTATTTAATACAATTAAGAAGTAAGTAGATAAAGCATTACAACAGTTGTTTACAATATTTATGCTATTGTAATTTAAACCTTAAACTGTTTTGCTCATTATCACAACCGCATGAGTCCAACAGTCAACAATGGAAACAACAACAACAACAACAACACTGTATTGCACCACATTTACACGGCAAGACCCATTAAAGCCGCTAGAATTTCAACAAATATGTGCGCCGCTGGGCTACCATCACCATCACCATCACCACCAACAACAACAGTAACAAGAGAATGCGTTGCTTTGCATTGCCGCCACAAACAACTGAAATGTTTGACACGTCAATAACATGCGGCATGTGGCATGCCTTACTATCCACAACCACCCAACGCCCAACAGCCCTTCGCCCTTAATTCGTAGCATGCAATGCGTTGCAATTAGCAGCAGGTGGTTGAAGGCGGCAGGCGGCAGTTGTGAGGTGATAACGAGTGTACAGCAGCGAAAAAAGCGCAACAACAATTTAATTAATGACCAAAGTTTATGGACTATAGAGTTAAGCCTTTGCGCTTTTTAACGCTCGATAAACGAGCTCACGTATTAGTTATCTACTTATTGCTTAGTATGATGATGAACTGATGATGAATGGATAAGTGCGCAGACATAAATATTGCGTTGCATATTTAGCTTCGAGAACGTGTAATTAATAAACGTTAACTAAGAGGAATGCAAATACGTTTTTTCTCTGTTTTTTTTTTTTTTAATTTTAGTTATAGGAAGGAAATATAAGTTTTCCGCAAACTTTCATTTTTGTTTTATTTATGAACTCATGTTCCTCGTTCAAATACGAGCCTAATAGATCAAGAGCCATCAAACGAAACTATCAAGTAGAACATACTTGGTTAAGGGCACTCTTCAATTTTTAAATTAGTTACCTTCTTTAGCAAAAAATTTTAACTGATCTCATTCTGATATAGGTTTAATAAAAAGGAACCATTAAGCAACCGAAAAAAAAACGCAAAAAAACGTATTGCTTATTTCCTCAATTGCCTTATAAGCGGGTTTGAGATGGCAACTCTGCAAGGTAAAATAACTGCCAATTTGTCTAAAAAGTTTTCACTAGCACTGGTGATAATTGAATTATGTACCAATTTGTCTAAAGCAAAAAAAAAACTCATCTCAAAACATAGATACGTAAATGACAAAGGTCAAATAGGCAAGAACGTTGAAAAAATACCTATGAGACGGAACAAGCAAAACGAGATGAGCGAAAAAAGGGTTAGTAAACCTTTCAACTAAATTTAAACAAAGATAAATCAGCATCAAGTGGAAAATGTCTTAATAGATAGGCCTTTATGCCTTATGGCTGTATTCACTCATTTTACTCTTGCTCAGATGTTTCTTGTTTTGCAGAAGGAAAATTAACGTACTTCGTTGGGCAATTGAGGCAATTGTAGATATGTATGTACAAGAATATATGGATATGTATTTGCATAAGAATATTTTCGCTAGGATGTTTACAATATTTATTGGTATGATAAAGGCGTCGATTCGCGAAAAATGTTGTTTATGTAGTTCAATGTGAAACTTGTGAACAAAACTTATTGTGAAACTTAGTTAATTATATTTTAATAATATCTGCAATAAAGTATTTTTGTAAGACATTTACGTTTTTTTTTTACTTTTTGGACCACCCTAGTTGTCGCATAATTAATTTTTTTTTCATATCTTCGGCATATTTAGCCGGATCTTAAAATTTGGTATATCTTTATTTCAAGAAAGTAATTTGTCTCACGCGTGCTCATTAACCCCAATTGTACCTACCAATGGGGTACTTACGACCCAGATATCAGTTGTTAGCAATCTAATGTAAGTTTTTTTATCAGCATATTAAAGACCGTCAAAACCCAAACATTTTTTGCAAAAAATGTGTTTAGATTAATTCAGTAGCACAGGAAATAAACTACATACATTTTGATTTTGGTTGAAAAAAAAAAAAAACAGAACGCAAACAAACAACATATTTTTAAAGTATTTAGTGCTCTACTAAATAAAATCAAATTCTTATTTCGCGAAATATTAATAAAAACAGCCAACGCAACACACAAGAATTTGATCGCTTCTCACTTTAGACATTTAAAATTTTTCAAAAGAAAATACGGACATAAATAAATCAGTTTGCGTATTTGCAATCAGCAATCAGATGCTCTCAAAAAGTTGAAATTTTTAAAATTTCTTATTCTGCTTTTCGTTAGTTTTCAGCGAAACGCGTTGTGTGTAAAAGTCTTTTGTGTTTATTTTGGTCCTTTCACCGTGTCAAGAAAGAATGACGCTGCGGTGGCATAACCCACTAGTTGCACTACTTCGCTAACTATTATTGTTGTTGTTGTTGCTGTTGTTGTTGTGGCTGCTTATTGTTGTTGCAATATGTGGTCATATCTACTCAACTATATACCCTGTAGGGAAAATCTCTAGTTCCGAACTAGGTCGCTTCTAATGCATTTTTCGACACTACTAGTGCGAGCTAAATCTCTATTGCATGTTATCAACTGGCGAATTTAACATGGCGATGTCCTAGGCGGTGTCAATTGTCACTCTCTGCACTACATTTTCGATAGTTCCGAACTAGTACTAAATTCTACATTTTTCACTAGTTCGTTTATTGGTACAATTTCGATAGTTCTGAACTATCTACAAGTACCTACAAATTCTACAGTTTTACATCTGCCGCTTAAGTGCAGCATTTGACACACTTCATGCAAGTGGCGCGATGGTCGGCTGGCTAACGCATGTGCCTTTCAATCTGAGGGGCGCGGGTTCGAATCCTGTTGGCGTCAAGGTGGATGATAATTTTTATACCTTTCATGAGAATGAAATGGTATTATAACTTAGTGCCAAAAAATTTTTGTCGAAAGTACCAGAAGGAAGCGTGGGGGACCCACCAAAATATATACCGATATGGTCAGAATCACGAGCTGAGTCGATTAAGCCATGTCCGTCTGTCCGTCTGTCCGTCCGTCCGTCTGTGTGAACGCAAACTAGTCCCTCAGTTTTTGAGATATCTGAATGAAGTTCGGAATACTGGTATATTGTTATATGCAGCTGATCATTTGTCGGAACCGGCCGAATCGGACCACTATAACATATAGAAAACAACCGATTATTCAGATATACATGAATTTTTTGGATGTAATTTGTGCATAACTTCCCAATTTAAACAGCTAAGGACATGAAACTTTGAAGTAGACGTACCCATTTTGGCCCAAACAAGGTTACCGAAAATTGTCAAGATCGGACCACTATAACATATAGTTCCACAACATCCGATTATTCAGATATACACATTTTGGTGTATAACTCCTCCATTTTAATAGCTAACGGCCTGAAATTTTGAAGTATTTGTACCCATATGGACCCAAACGGGATTGCCGAAAATTGTCAAGATCGGACCACTATAACATATAGCTCACATACAACCGATTGTTCAGATATGGACATTTTGGTGTATAACTCCTCCATTTTAACAGCTAACGGCGTGAAATTTTGAAGTATTTTTACCCAAATGGGCCCAAACGCGATTACCGAAAATTGTCAAGATCGGACCACTATAACATATAGCTCACATACAACCGATTGTTCAGATATGGACATTTTGGTGTATAACTCCTCCATTCTAACAGCTAACGGCGTGAAATTTTGAAGTATTTGTACCCATATGGGCCCAAACGGGATTACCGAAAATTGTCAAGATCGGACCATTATAACATATAGCTCCCATACAACCGATTGTTCAGATATGGACATTTTGGTGTGTAGCTCCTCCATTTAAATAGCCAAGGCACCATTTTTTCTAATAAATCTTTCCATAAATAACCCAAAGAATTAAAATTATAAATTACACTTAATCAGGCTATGTACATACATAGGTAACTTTTCATTTCCCCACTCATGAAAGGTATGAAGTCTTCGGTACGGCCGAAGACAGCCGCGCTTTTACTTGTTTATTTTTATTTTTGGTTTTAACTAATATTTTTTATTTATTTATTTAATAAAAATTTACAATACTATTTAAAAAGTAGTAAAATAAAAAAAAATTAAAAATAAGCCTGAGGGATCGGAAAAGCATAATTAGGGGAACATTTCATTTCATACAAGATGCAAATAGAAAACTCTTTATATAAAATGCTTCACTAAACATCTGAGAATTGCAGAAATATACAAAGCCGACGGCAATTGAACGAACTAAAACTTTTCATAGAATTTTTCTCACTTCGAAATTGCATACAAATCAAAGTGTGTCTTATAATGGTCACTCAATTCACTCCTTCGGAACTGGTGAGGGTCTAACTACAATTGATCTAGTTCCTTCTTGACACCTTTTCGCTAGTTCGGAACTAGAAATTTTGCTCACCAGTTATTGAGTTCCCTGTAGGGTATTTTCCTCTGACCCGCTCTATAGCTACTCGTACATAGAAACATACAGATACATACAAAAGGGCGCACAGCAACGAAGATCTACTTGCCTAAAAGCTGCGACACAAACGCAAACGCCAAAAGCAAGGCAACCAACGGCCAACGAGCAACTTTCTTGGCTGTCAGTTTGCGTTTATATCGGTTTGTATGTATGTATATACATATATGTGTGTGTGTGTACGTACACTATTTTAATTTGGCTATGCACTATAACGAAAAGTTTCAATATTTACCTACACAGTTTTTCTTCAAAAGTCTAATTTTATGCGCTCTGTTGCCTTGGATGGCAGTGCTGCGTCTTTGCCTTTATTTTTTGCTTTTTGTGCCATTTCATATTCCTTTCAAAATTTTTTCCATCTAACGCCCAACTTCACCTCACACTCTTCCCCTACTAGAGTTATTTTGTTCCATTGTATTATAACTTTTTGTTGTTGTACATTTACATATTGTAGTATAAGTGCATAATTTGGTTCTTTACAAATTTTCTTAAGAGCACTAAAACTAGTCTCAACATGATTTAATAGTTCTAAAGGTGTTGTGTGTGACATTCCTTGTGCGCGGTGTAGTTAGATATACATGCATACACAGGAGATAGACTAGCAAGAATGAAACTTATTTAAAAGGGATCGAGCGGTTTTTAGGTCGCAAAACACATCAAATCTACTTCAAAACTGAGTCAAATCACCTCAGATCAAATTCAAAACTTAGTACTATTAGTTTCAAATTTCATCACCAATTTTGGTGTTCAAATCTAGATATTGTCAAAAAGTCGATTGTTAATTTTTGTTACAACAAATTCAAACCAAGAAGAGCAATCAACCTAAATTTAATCAGGTGTGAAAACCCCGAAAAAATTCCAAACAAGTTTTCTTTTTCAGACAATAAAATCTTGCCTAACACGTAAATTCTTACCCCCACATTACTTCTGCTCAACATACGCCCTTTTATTCATCCATATCCGTCGTAGATGCCTAATTCAACTGCATACATCTTCATATGATTTGCCTTTTGTTCCAACGAAAACTTCGTCATTGTCGCCTTTGTCATCTTTGTCGCCGACGCGTCGTTAGTCATCATAAATTCCTACTCTAGCACCACCTGTTTGAAGAAAAAGCAATGCTGAATAGAATTCATTGCAGTCTTCGGCAGTTTTTGCTAGAAATTTCCAACACAATAGACCGACCGACAGGCGGCAGGCAGGCAACTGGGGTTGCTCCAAGGAAATTCCGCAATGCACGTGAAAGTGTGTGGCGGTGACAGTGGTCGCGCTGGCATGTTTCAACAGATTCTTTGCCATTTAACTGCCATACAGATATATATATACATAAATATCTACATGTAGTAAATATGTATGTATGACATATCTTCATACGAGCACTGATGCATTTCTTAATTCTATCAGCAGCCTATTCGAAGCCTTTTAATTTGGTTGCCAACACTCGTATGCCACTTGTTGTTGAAGAAAAGAGCGATTGTCCTGAGAAATACATATATACATTTGTAGGTATGTAAGTGCCGTTGAAAACAATGATAAAGAGGCAATGAATGAATGCATTCCTTTTGTTTGATAAAAGCAAAGAAACATTTCAACTTTACAAGGGAACAAGCGAACAAGTAGATAAAAATGTTATGTGGCGTTAAATCTTAATGAAATTTCTTTTCACAATAAGTAATATCCATTGTTTAGGAAGCTTGTAGATATGTACATACATACATACATACATACTATGCACGAACTTTGTAAGTATTTACGGTTCATTTGCTCATCCATGAACAATTGATTGATTTAGAAAAAGTATATGAAGAAAGAGAATGTTCAGCGAAATGTCGTGGAAAGTAACTTTCAAATACGTTAAATGTCTTAAATTAAGTTAACCTTACGATTACCCGAGATTTTTATGTACGAGGTTTACCAATTCCCACCCGGGTGACCCATATACATTTTCTTGCATTACGGACGCTTTCTCGTGCTTTAACTTTTTATTGCCCAAACATATTTATTACTATTGTAAAATGTAAGCCTGTGAATGATTAAAAATATTTAATTTAACTATATTTGGTGAAATTAAGCCAAAAAAAAACAACAAACAACCCGTAATGGGTGTATATAAAGTAAAAAATTTAAAATTGTGAATCCCAAGGCAAAGGTTGAGTGAATAATACGATTACGACACATTAATTATCTACTTGAATTTGGCGTTGAAGTATTCAAATCCAAAATATTATTATTCAAAAAAAAAAAAACAATCAAAACAAGGCGAGCGGGTTGTGAAGGACTTTGTTGACCCGTAAAAGGATTCCTGCCATATATACCTTTTTTTTTACTAAATTATCATTAGCCAAAGATTAGTGGGATGATTTTTATGGTGAGAAGAGTAAACAAAAATAAAATATGAAAGAGTTTTTAGTGCTTAGCACGAAATTTTTATTTTTAATTCAATTTTTAATTGTTGGGGTAAGTGGAAAAAAATTCAACAACTATTTATAGCGAAGGTTGAGTGTATAGCTATTTCACGAAAAACCATTTTCGATCATCAGCACTCTTTTCGGAAGTGGATGCACCGGGGATTGAACCCGAGTCCATTCCAACTTCAGCCGCAATGACCCAACGGATAAACACACTCGGCCATTGAGACTCTGTGCAAGCTGTTGGATTTTCCCCACTTTTGCCTTTTTCATTTTCAACATTAACGTTAGTGTGTATATGCTTTTGCATATATTCTCCAGTTCATTGCGAACTGCCTTCAACAAAAATTCAGCACGTTTGTGGAGAATATATGCAAAAGCATATACACACTAACGTTAATGTTGAAAATGAAAAAGGCAAAAGTGGGGAAAATCCAACAGCTTGCACAGAGTCTCAATGGCCGAGTGTGTTTATCCGTTGGGTCATTGCGGCTGAAGTTGGAATGGACTCGGGTTCAATCCCCGGTGCATCCACTTCCGAAAAGAGTGCTGATGATCGAAAATGGTTTTTCGTGCAATAGCTATACACTCAACCTTCGCTATAAATAGTTGTTGAATTTTTTTCCACTTACCCCAACAAAAATAAAATATGTGTATGTGTGTATGTACATATTGTATTCTAAATGAATTCAACCCGTCAGGAGCATGAAAGAAGATTTTCTCTGGCTTTGGCATTATCTTTTAATGCTCTAGATCAGGCATCGGCACTTTGATCGATATGAGTAAATAAAAAACATCACACAAATTTTAACTAATTTAGCGAAAACTGCTCTGTGGTCGCCAACACAATATCTTTCACAATTTTGCCGACCTTAATTCTAGAAGTAGCAACACTTGCTGTATTTATAATATACGCAGTAAATCAACCAAGTAATATCAAGGTTCTTCAGTCACAGGTTTTCTCAGAAAGCTCTGTTATATCTAAATTATGCTGAGGTCCATTAGGCATAATATTACTTGAAGATTCTACATAAAATCGGCAGTTGTATGTATCTTAGGAACTATTTGCTAGAAATAATGAATTTATCAATGTCCTTCCTTATTTCTAATAAATAGGACAAACTTCCAGCAGGTTGATCAGAGTAAAGATGAAAGGAAAATGTAATAAGTGTTTTGATATGTAAATTAAACCAAACACTAGTCAGTTATGCATAAAATTCAATAAACCCATTTGCGATGAACGATGTATCAGCCAAACAAAATACATAAATTGTTGTATAGATCCTTCGGTATTTCGCTTGGCTTGAAATAAATTTTTATTCTATAGATTTTCTATAAACTTTATAAAAATAATCAAAATATAGTTAAACAATAAATTTATAAAGTTATAGCAACAAGAATGTGTGCATATGCACGTCTTTTCATAGAAAATTGCACTGGGTCACCCGGGTGGGTATTGGTAAACTACGTACATAAAACATAAAAAGTCAAAATCGCAAAAAAAAAGTATATTCCAGATGAAAGAAAAGTTCAAACTTGTTATTATCTGAAAGAATTCGAAAATTTGATCAGTGAGTAAAAAGCATTTTAAAATCGGTCCAATAGTTGCTGAGTAATCGCAAAAAGAAACCGCAAAAGGTCACCCGGGTGGGTATTGGTAAACCTAAGGTTAAGCTGTCAAATTTAATTGGTGTTAGTTAAATTGAATAACAAATAGATGGATGCAATTTCAAATTTAATTTAACCAGCTATTCAGCATATCTTAATATAGATTTATGCTGCAATTAAAGCTCTTACTTATATATATCCATATCTGTGCTCCTGTCAATATCACCCGTGATTGCTTATGACATCGGTTTGCCTTCACCGTCGTTTGACCGACCTTTCACTTCCACTTCACCGAGTTTCTAAAATCTCAAGCTTGCATTAGAAAAAATTACGAAGGGTATTACTTTATAAATACTTATATATGTAACAGAACACTAAGTCTTAAAACTGAGCAAAATACTCATTCAATGCATTCAATTTGTATTTGATTGGCCAACTTGTGAGCACAGCCATCACCTTGTGCACAAACTTTTACCGGTGCTGGAATAAGCTTACAGCCGTTTCCGGTTAGATACACATCACAGGGTGTCTGGGTTGGCAAAAGTTTCGAAACAAAAATAAACATGAGTTCTGTTTTGCTTTAATTGACAGCACACAGAAAAACACATTTGTATTCTACTTAGAATTTGTAGTCTCTTTAAAGTACATTTTATTAAGTGAAATTTAAAGCAAAGGGATGTTTAAAATTAGTTTATGAAATGATTTTGTCGAACTGCTCCAATAAATATTTAGATTGGATTACGATTAGAGAATGACTAGAGTATTAGAACTTTCATCAAATCTCTAACGTCTAGAGAACGACCCGAGAAACACTGGAGTTCCAGTGGCACATTAAAACAAAAAGGGAAAAACTTGGTTCTTCAAACGAGAAAATTATAATAATTCCATAGAAATTGTGTCTAGTTCTCTAATCAGAATTTGCAAATATTTCATAAACATTGAATTTTGACTCTTTTTCTAATCATTTTACAATCGAAACTAATGTAGCTTTCTACTCTTGCTATCGATTAGAGAATAATTAGTGAACTTAAACCGGTTGTCTTCACAAATTCCCTAACGTCAGAGAGGGAACTTGTCATTATTCTGTATTACAAAATTCTGGGTGACAAAATTCTGCAAATTGCAAAAAAATTCTGCTTGCGCAAAAGCACTGTGGACAGGGCCATAGATATTACTCCGGAAAGAGAATTCTGCCGGCTGTGGGTTATCTATATCTATATATATATAAAAATCAAGCCCATTTCTTTGTCGCCGGCTTTCGCCCAAACGCGTGTAGGGATTTTGACCAAATTTACACACAAACTTAGTACCTTGCCCTAGATGGTTTATATACATATTTTTTTCAAATCCGGAAGTCGGTTCCCGAGATATAGGTCAAAAGGTCAAAACGTGGATCCGGCTTTTCCCTGAGTATTTTTGGACGATATTGGTATCAAATGAAAGGTATTGAGCAGAGAATTTACATAGAATAGTACTCATTGGGATTCCTAGGTCGGGTCTCCAGATATGGGTCAAAACGTGGACCCGGATGACCCTCGAATGTTTCTGAGCGATATTGGTACCAAATGAAAGGTATTAAGCAGAGAATTTACATAGAATAGTACTCATTGTGATTCCTAGGTCGGATCTCCAGATATGGGTCAAAACGTGGACCCGGATGACCCTCGAATGTTCCTGAGCAATATTGGTATCAAATGAAAGGCATTGAGCAGAGAATTTACATAGAATAGTACTCATTGTGATTCCTTGGTCGGGTCTCCAGATATGGGTCAAAACGTGGACCCGGATGACCCTCAAATGTTTCTGAGCGATATTAGTACCAAATGAAAGGTTTTGAGCAGAGAATTTACATATAATAGTAATCATTGTGATTCCTAGATCGGGTCTCCAGATATGGGTCAAACGTGGACCCGGATGTCCCTCGATTTCTGAGCGATATTGGTATCAAATGAAAGGTATTGAGCAGAGAATTTGCATCGAATAGTACTCATTGTGATTCCTAGATCGGGTCTCCAGATATGGGTCAAAACGTGGGCGCGGATGACCCCGGAAAATTTCTCAGCGATATTGGAATCAAATGAAGGGTGTTGAGCAGGGATTTTAGATAGAAATGAACTCATTACGATCCCTAGGTCAGGTCCCAAGGTGTGGGTCAACACGCGAACCCGGACAACACCGGGATATTTCTCAGGGATATTGGTACCAAATGAAAAGTGCTGAGCAGGGCCTTTACACAGAGATGAACTAATTATGATTCCTAGGTCTGGTCCCTAAATGTGGGTCAAAACGTGGACCGGCATGGCCCCGGAAAATTTCTGAACGATTTTGGTGTCAACTGAAAGGCAGGGCTTTTACATAGAGATGAACTCATTATGATTCCTAGGTCAGGTCCCCAGATGTGGGTCAAAATGTGGATCCGGATGGCCCTGGATAATTTCTCAGCGATATTGTTATTTAATCACGGCGCATGGCGATTCCTAGGTGGGATCCCAAGATATGGGTCAATATGTGGACCCGGATAACCCACATACCAAATGAAAGGTGTTGAGCGGACTCTCATGTAGAGCCGTACCCATTACGATTTCTTGATCAAGTCTACAGATACCGTACCCATTATAGTTCCTAGGTCAAGTTCCCAGATGTGGGTCAATAAGTGGACCCGGATGAGCCCAGGATGCTTCTGAACAATAATGATAAAAAATGAAAGGTGTTGACCGGGTCTGCTATATAGATATTTTCATAGTGATTCTTAGTCCCGATACCCAATTATGGGTAAAATAGACGATTCGGACGCCACGGAATGTTTTTAAGAAATGACCGTATGAAATGAGAAGTGGAATGCAAGGTATCTTATGCTAAAACCAGTTTCCTAGGGAAAGGAGAAGAGTAATGAGACTGGGAAAGGCAAAGGGACGGAAAAGGAGAGGGAGAATATAATAAGAATGGAATGAAGAGGATGTGGAGAGAGACAGTAAGACAGGGAATTAGATAAGGAAAAAGAGGGGGAATAAAAAGGAGAAAGACAGAAAAGGAGAGGTAAGAGAGAGCGATAGAGACAGAGAAGCGGATATGTGACGGGAAAGGAAAAAGGAAATGAAAGGAAAGATAAATAGAAAGGGAAAGAGAAAGAGAAAAGTAGAGGGAAAGGGAGTTGGAGACTAATACGAAGAAAAATGGGATAAGAACATGAAGAGGGCAAACTTTTGAAAATATCAATTTTTTCCTTCATTTTTTTAAACTTATCTGAATTGAGCTGAGCTCTGCAGGCCGAGGTAATTTCAGTTTCTAGATACTTCCAACATATTTTAAAGTGTGCCGTTTTTCGCTTCAAGTACCTATAATAGAAAGTGGGCCAAAGCAAAGCTTGGCTGGGTACAGCTAGTTTTTTATAAGCGCTGCCGAAGGCCCCCAACATTGTTAACATTATATTTTAATACAGAATTTTGTAATACAGAATTTTGAAAGCAGAATTTTAGAAAGCAGAATTTAAAAAAAAAAACAGAATTTTAAAAAAGCAGAATTTTGTTTTTAGAATTTTGTACATACAGAATTTCGACACCAACCCGTCAGAGACTATATTTGCTGGAATTAAACATTGGAATAGTTTAGTACTTAGATTACTGGCTTTGCAGCTTGCACTAGCTGCCCATATACATATTTAGTACTGCAAACCCTATTTTATCTTACCTTATTTTGGGTCAAGTAAGTGAAGTGGCTAATTGTTTTAAATTTTTGTTGTTTTTTTTCTAGTATTTTTTTAGAATATTTGAATCCCATAAATATATTACACAGCTGGGTATATAATGACACTTATACTGGGACTACGTTTTCTTCATTGAGTCACAAAACATTAGAAACTTGTAAAAAAAATATTTTCTAGTGAAATGATTATCAGCAACTACCTACAGTCAATTGATAATCTCAAATCAATCAAATAATTCAAATCAATAGTAGGTACGTAAGCCAGTAGGCAAGTAAGATTCAATGAGTGAAGACGCTGCACGATTAGCACGAAATCATGTTTTACAATACATTTTTAGATTTCTCATTTATACTAATAATCGTCATACTAAACCGAAAGCCATTGCACATAATGGCGAAAAAATGCACAGCAAATGGTTCAGAGAGCTACTATAACTGTCGTGATGTGCACACGTTAAGGGAAATTGGGGAGGAGGTAAAGCAAAGTTGGCGTATCATTGCTGTGATAAATGGAAAATATGATAATCTGGATTTTACAGGTTGCTAAATATTTTATACAAGAACGTACATACATATATGTAGGTATGTAACAATTAGTAGATAATACAATCGCATGCTAATACAATTACAGCGCAATCAGGCGAGGAACAACCACAACGTCTATGGTCTCAAATCAGCGCATTGGATTTATCACGTTGCGGAGCTTTAAATCTCGGTTATGGTGATAATGTTTTTGACTTTGGTGTGTTCACTTCATTGCGGCATCTAAATTTAACCGAAACACGTATTGAAGAGCTAAACCCGTTTTACTTTGCAAGCAACAACTACAACAAATCAAAATTGCAATATCTCGATGTTAGCGCAAATCAATTGGAAACATTAGAAGCCAACACATTCCAAGGACTTACGCAATTGAAAATGGCAAATTTTTCGAATAATGATATAAAAAGCATTGCCGCTGGCACATTTTCCGCGCTCAAGCATTTGGAATATATAAATTTAAAAAATAACGAGCTAAGCAATGCATCAATTGGCTGTGGTGCTGGTGGTTGTGATGCATTAAAGAAATTGTTATTAAGTGATAATGATATACAAGAGGTAAGTAAATTGTATTTAACTAGGTATGTGTGAAAGGGATCAAAGGTAGAGTGCTTAGAGCTTAAAGCTTTCAAGGTCGTTGTAAGCTTGGAAGCGCGTTTATCTCGTGATACGTCATAATTAAAAGCTTAAAAGTTAGGGACTCGAAACGTGAAGCTGATAACTTGGACCTCAAAAAAATGAAAATCTAGAACTCTATTTAAGCTTTCAACTCAAAACAGAAAAATACTTTATACTCAAAGTTTAACATTCAAAATTCAATACCTAAACGCACAAACTTACTTATTTAGTAGTTTTAGTGTCAAGACTTGAAGCAAAAATATGAAAAATCTCAAGTCATACTTAAGCTTAAAAGATAACGCAAAAGTCTGACTCCAAAATCTAAAATCTGCAAATCGTCAACCACAAATTTCTTGTGGTATCACAATGGGCCTCTGCACTGGCCTAAGTGTGCCGCTATGGCGGCAGCCACTCCAAGCTAACCTAACTTTACCTAATCTAATCTAACCACAACCTAAATTTCTTCGCTTTTTTCTACTTTCCAGTTGTCCACATTCGACTTTGTCGGCATGCCTCAGCTACAACATTTGAGTCTCCACACCAACAGCATTCACAACATTGCCGATGGCACATTCGCCACGCTCACACAACTAACTAAACTCAATCTTGCTAAAAATTCTTTACGTAACTTTTCCAACGAAATGTTTGGCAGCGGCGGCTTAGAAGCAACAACACTCGCTTTGCAGGAATTGGATTTGACATCAAATGATTTGAGCCATTTGGATGCGCAAACTTTTCAAAAGCTACAAAACTTGCAACATTTATATCTCGCGCACAATCAACTTGAACATCTGCCCGCCCAACTGTTTCAGCCTCTGCACGCACACTTACGCAAATTATATTTAGATAATAATGATCTCGGCACAATCGCTGCAAATACTTTTGCAAATCTACATTCACTGGAGTCATTACATTTGGACGATAATCATATAAAACAACTTGATGCATCCATTTTCGGTACAAACGCTTTAGCCAATTTGCGCACGTTAACGATTCGAAGTAATGGCTTGGAACATATACATCCACAAGCTTTTAGCGTTTTGCCCTCGCTGCAGTATCTTTCGCTAAGCAATAACAAATTAAGCACTTTGGATGTGCGCCATTTCCAAGCAATGCATTCGCTACGTACACTACTATTGGGTAATAATTTAATTGAAGAAATACCGGCGGACCTGATCTTCCACGGTTCGCCGTTCAACAATTTGGTGATGCTAAGTGTGAGTTACAACAAATTGTCATTTATGCCACCAATGCCTGCAACGCGAGTACTACCGAGCTTACGCAGATTTTCATTGGAGGGAAATCCTTGGCAATGCAATTGTTTGGATGAATTCTTCGATTGGTTACATAGAAATAATGTTGAATATTTTACACGGCAAACAGATTATTTCCGAACCCCAGGACGACCACTTTGTGTTGTAACAGACGAGCTATCTGTAGGTTGTATGCGAAATATGAATATGATTCAAGTAAAAGTACTTTCGCAATTGTTTGAAACAGCGTTGCGTAGCAAAAATTAAGAAATAAAATTTGCTTGGATTTAGTTTTGTATAGACTTAAGTAATTGTATATGTGTTTTTCTTTTCATTACAACTTTTTGAAATAAAGATCCCTTAACTAATATTCAAAGACTGTGAAGTTTCAGATAGTTTGTACACAGATTGCGTACGAATAGAACCCGAGTGAAATTTTATGGCGAATAATATTCTAGCATAGCACATTTCAACCCTCTAGCGAACTTCAAAATGCCATTTATTTTGCACTCCTCGAAAAATAGTTCAAGCGGACTCTTTCGTGAGACAACTATACGGTTAAGATGTTTTATAAACTTAATCCTTGTTTAATTTTATTAATGCACACAAAAGAACAAGGAGAAAAACTCAGCTCAAGTTATGTAGTAGTACATGAAATATGATGCTTTATTATTATTTTATTATACTCAGCTGTACTAGTACACAGAGTATTATAGTTTCAATCACACAACGGTGGATTGTAACAGAATGAAATAATCGAGTTAGATATGGACTTATATACATCAAAATGATCAGGGTGAAAAGAGAAATCGATTGAGCCATGTCCGTCCGTCCGCCCGTCCGTACGCACTCTAACTCGCGCAAAAATTGAGATATTTTGATGAACTTTGAAATGCAAGTTGGTATCAAGTCTGGGGCGGTTGGTATTGAAAATGGGCGAAATCGCCCACTTTTCCTATATAGAAAATATCAGAAATTTGGTATCTCAGTCACTATTAAAGCTAGAGTAATAAAATTTGACCCACGTATTCAGCTCAGGCCCCTATGAAGAAATATGGTGAAATTTTAGAAAATGGGCCGTGCCACGCCCACTTATTAAGGAGCAAACATTGAAAGTTTTATGAGTCATAACTCAGAAACCGTGGAAGATATATCCATGAAATTTGGTACGCGTGATATACTTACTTAGGCAAATGTTTGGACGAAAAATTGCCAAAATCGGTTGACGGCCACGCTCACTTTTATATATGTGTATTATGAAGTGACCTAATAACAACATTTTAAGCGACATCTCTGTCAAATATAAAGATAATTCATTGAAATTTTGCGGCATGAGTTCCACAATAGTCCAGAAACAAAGAATAGAAAAATTTCGGAAAATGGTCGTGGCACCGCCTCTTTTCAGACAAAGGAATCAACGAGATTTCGGGCTACGCCCACTTTATGCAGCACTCGCTTTATATAAAGTACACCGTGTTTCCATCAAACGCAAACAAACAATGAAAGCATACAGCTGAGTATCTAATGTTCGATTCCACTCGAACTTAGGCTTCCTTACTTGTTTTTTACTGTTTTTAATTGGTGTATTTAAATGAAATTGAACACGCGATTAGATAGTTAATTAAAATAATGAACCTGGTATTTTTTTTCTTGAACAAATTTGCAGTTTACGAAAAAATCATAATTTTGTCATTTACGATAATTTCTCTCTCAATGTTATATGAGCGTATTTGAATAATTGCCCTTACGATAGTATTTGAAAAAGGTAATATATGACTAATGCAAGTGCCTTATTCTATACTTTTGCATTTTTAATGATGGGGTCATGGTAATATAGTGAGTAAGTGAGTTTCCACCTTCGATTTCCTACTAGCTATATTCAAAATATTTTTTGTTTGGGCGATACGATAAATTCGAGCTCAAGAAAAATGTATACATTGTATCTTACGATAAAAAAAGAAAGCCAATTTTTGGAACAACTGTGAGCATATCAGATACAATATTTTACCAGGTGATACCCTGAGCTAGGTAGAACAAATTTTCATCAAAAAGTAAATTTCGAGAAAATTACCCTTACGATAAAATCGCGCAAAGGGGTCGATATGTACACTGAGTCTTAAAACTGAGCAAAATACTCATTCAATGCATTCAATTTGTATTTCATTAGTCAACTTGTGAGCACAGCTGTCACCATGTGCACAAACTTTTACCGGTACTGGAATAAGCTTATAGCCGTTTCCGGTTAGATACACATCACAGGGTGTCTCGGTTGGCAAAAGTTTCGAAACAAAAATAAACTTGAGTTCTGTTTTGCTTTACATGACTGCACACAACAAACACATTTATTATTTAAGGTCCCCACAAACAGAAGCGATACGATACAGCCCACATATGAAAAATCGTATCGCGTCATGCACAATTGCATATGTGGGCTGTATCGTATCGCTTCTGTTTGTGCAGACCTTTACTCACAATTTTTAGTCTCTTTATCGTACATTTTATTAAGTGAAATCTGATGCAAGAGATGTTTAAAATAAAAGTTGATGAAATGATTTTGTTGAAATAATCCAATAAATACTGGGGTTTGATATCGATTAGAGAATGACTAGACTATTAGAACTTTCATCAAATCTATAACGTCTAGAGAACGACTCGAGAAACAATGGAGTTCCAATAGCATTTTAAAACAAAAAGACATGTACTTAGCTTTTGAATCGGGAAACTCGTAAGAATACAATCGACAACTAATGCAGTTCTCTCGTGAGAATTTTGCAAATATTTCATAAACATTGAGTTTTGACTCTTTCTCTAATCAGTTTATAATCGAAACTAGTTTAGCTTTCTACTCTTGCTATCGGTTAGGGAATAATTAGTTTACTTAAACTGGTTGTCTTCATAAATTCTCTAAAGTCAGAGACTATGTTTGCTGTAATTAAACATTAGAATAGTTTAGTACTTAGATTACTGGCTTTGCAGCTTGCACTATCTGCTCATATATATATTTAGTACTGCAAACCCTCCTTTATCTTACCTTATTTTGAAGTGGCTAATTGTTTTAAATTTTTTTAATTTTTTTAGAATATTTGAATCCCACATCCGTTACATTACAAAGCTGGGTATATAAAGACGTTTATACTGAGATTATGTTTTGTTCATTGAGTGACAAAACATTAGAAACTTGGAAAACAAATATTTCCTAGTGAAATGATTATGAATAGGGCAACAGGAAATAGGGCAATAGGGAAATATTTATATCGGCGTTTTAGCTCAAGACGAAGAGAATAAGCCTGACTTGTTAGGGCATGTTTTGGTATATTTAGGTCAAAAAAGGCTTATTTTTGCATATCTTGACTTATTTGCATATTTTCGTCGTATTTTTGCGTCTCGCTCGTAAAATAGTTTTTATTTACATTTTTTACTCTGCCAACTTTGTTTTGTATATGCGCATACTATTTGCCATTCCTTTTTGTGTGACAAGTTCAAGGCGAATTTAATAATTTTCGCAATGCTTCATTCAAATGTGCTAGAAAATTTGTGAATTTGCCCAATAGGAGAATGGGAGAATTGTAAAAATATGTATGCACTGTGTAATTGCAGAAACTTTTGTGAGCTTTAATGATTCTGGTGGTTAAATAGAAAAAATAAACCTATAAAAATATAAAAATGAACCTTTAATAAAAATAATTTTTTGTTACAAAAAGTATTCTAATTTAACAAAATGTGAATTTCTTATTTCGTATTTTGTACCTATGGTGGCCGCTGTGGTGCAGTGGGTAGAGTGCTTGCCTGCTATACCAGAGGTCTCGGGTTCAAACCCCAGTCCGGACAAACACCAAAAAATTTTTCTAATTAGTAAAATCCAATTATGGGATTTTTTAAGTGCAGCGGTCACATCTCGGCAGTGGGCGGCATACCCTCCGAGAATATTTCTGCCATGAAAAAGCTTCTTACAAAAAATGCATTCGCCGTTCGGAGCCGGCATAAAACTGTAGGTCCACCCAATTAGTAGGAAAAACAAAAGGAGTACACCTCGAATTGGGAGAGAAGCTTGGCCATAAGACTCGTCAGGGTTATAATAGCGCCATTGTATTATTATATTATATTATTATTTTGTACCTATAAAAAAATAAATATGTACCGTTAATAAAAATATTTTTTTCTTTATTACAGTCTAATTTTATTTAAAACTAGTTTTTGATATTTGTCTGGGCCAGGGTTTGAACCTGGAACCTCTTGCATGAAAGGTGAGCACACAACCTACTATGCCATATATATTTATATTAAGTACATACTAGCAAATACCCGTCCCGCTTCACAGCGACGAAACAATTTTTATGTTATAATGAGGTAGGGTTGAACGATATATATCGATATATCAATATATCGATATTTCTAAAATAGTGCAGCCGATAATATCGACGATATTTTTAAATACCGTGCATCAATAATTATATATAATCGATAATTTTTTTCCATTTCGAGCCAAATTCGATATTTTTCATACATTTCTGAATCGCTTTGAATTTAACAGCAGAACATTTTTTAAGAAGTGGTATAACCACAATGTCCGGGTGCTTGGATTTACATTACTTTCTTCTTCAAGCAATTCTTAATGATTTTTATGTTTATACCTCAGGATTCGTAGAATATCTGTAGACCCATCCAACTTTAACAACAATTATCTAGTAAACTATAAGTCTTCGGCAAGTTTGGATTTCAGTTTTGAGATCTGTGAGGGCACTCTAACCCCGTGAGGAAGTGGTTTTTAGCGGGGCGTGCTTCTCTAATATAAAGCCGACCCTTTAGGTATATTGAAATAGCGATGTTTTACACGGCATAAATCGATTTTTTTAAATATCGATATAATATATATCGATATATTTTTCAATTTGCCCATCCCTGTAATGAGGGTTTCCCTCTACATTTCCCTTTCTCTTTCTTTTTCCCTTAATTTAACCTTTACCTTTACCATTCTCTTTCCCTTTCCTTTAATTTTACCTTTACCTTTACTTTATGTGTTGAAGAACTGCTCAACGCCTATCATTTGCTACCAATATCGCTCGGAAGCATTCAGGGGTCATCTGGGTCCACGCTTTGCGCCATGTCTTGGAACCCGGGCTAGGCATTACTATTTAAAGAGCTCTTTGTTCAAGTTCTCTTCAACAGCTTTCATTTGATACCACTATCGCTCAGTAACTTTCCGGGGTCACTCGAATCTACGTTTTGACCCATATCTGGGGACCCGGCCTAAGCATCGCCATGAAAATAAATGTTGGTTGAAGGCATGCTCAGCACCTTTCATTTGATACCAATATTGCTCAAAGACTTACTGGGTCACCCTGGGTCCCCATTTGGGCCTATATTCCGGGAAGATCCCACTTTTTCGAAATTCATAAAGATCGGTCAAGTACTTTGTGAGTCCACACGGACATACATACACACATTCATTCTTACATAATAGATATAAAACAAATTTTAAGGGCATATTTTCAGTGCTAAAACGAATTTTTTAGAGCATATTTCCTGTTGCCCTAATTATGAACAACTATCTACAGTTAATTGATAATCTCAAATCAATCCAATCATTCAAATCAATAGTACGTAGGCCAGTAAGCAAATAATACTAAATGAGTGAGGACGCTGTAATTAGCACGAAATCATGTTTTGCAATACATTTTTATATTTCTCATTTATTCTAATAATCGTCATACTAAACCAAAAGCCATTGCAAATAATGGCGAAAAAATGCACACCGCTGAAATACGATCGGTATGCTCCAGGAAGCTACTATACCTGTCGTGATGTGCACACGTTAAGGGAAATTTCTGAGGAGATCAAGCCAGGTTGGCTTGGCATTGCTGTGATTAATGAGAAATATGACGATCTGTATTTTGCAGGTTGGTAAAATCTTTATACAAGTACATATCGTCGGCCTCCTGCCAGAAACACGAATGTGAAAATTTTTCTGAGTGCGATGTCTGCTCTTTATCTGGTTTATATTGATATAATAACAATTAATATTTGTATATATACTTATGTACATACACGTACATATTATGTATGTATGTTTACACCAGCATTTATACAAATATTAATCGTTATTATATCAATATAAACCCGATAAAGAGCAGACATCGCACTCAGAAAAATTTTCACATTCGTGTTTCTGGCAGGAGACCGACGATATATATATGTACGTATGTATCTAACAATTAGTAGATAACATAATCGCATGCTAATACAATTACAGCATCACCAAGCGAGGAACAACCACAAAGTCTATGGTCTCAAATCACCGCATTGGATTTATCGCGTTGCGGAGATTTAAAAATCGATCAAAATTATTATGTTGTTAGCTTTGGTGTATTCACTTCATTGGAAAGCCTAAATTTAACTGGAACACATATTGACGAGCTAAAGGCGTTTAACTTTGCAAGCAACAACAACAACAAATCAAAATTGCAATATCTCGATGTTAGCGCAAATCAATTGGAAACATTAGAAGCCAACACATTCCAACGACTTACGCAATTGAAAATGGCAAATTTTTCGCATAATGGTATAACAAGCATTGCCGCTGGCACATTTTCCGGACTCAAACATTTGGAATATATAAATTTAAAAAACAATGTGCTAGGGAATGCATCAATTGGCTGCGGTGCTGGTGGTGGTGGTGGTTGTGATGCATTAAAAAAATTGATATTAAGTAATAATTTTATAAGAGAGGTAAGCAAAGTGTATTTACATACTATCTACGTATGTATTTGGATGTACCAAAGAGGTCAAAGGTTGAGTGTTTAGAGCTTAAAGCTTCCGAGATTGATAGCTTTAAGCATACATGTATGTCTACACCAGTGATTGTCATTGCCTATCCACGCGTGGATAAACTTTTCACAGCTTTCACACCTACAGCCTCACACCGACGCACGCGAAGAATTTTTGTTCAACGATTTTCAGTCGAGCAGTCTCTGAATAGTTGAAAATGATTGTATGTGGGTGTTTTTTTTTTTATTAAAATTTATTTGCGTAATATTTTGAAATTTTTGCACTGAGATAATCTTTATTTTTTTGGCTTGTGGTTTTTTGTGAAATTAATAATAATAATGATAATAATATCCATTTCCAATTTCAAAATTTTAGTTTTCAACCATGATTAAGTTTCTTTTGGAGCAAATGCTTTCGTGTCACATTTTGTCATAACGTAAAGCCCATATGACACTACATTTTTTTTCTGGTATTCTACCAGGTTTTTTGTGTGAAGGAGATGGTCAAATACAGTTTTGCGTTGGTGTAAGCGAGCAAGCTATATTGAAAAAAACCAAAAAAATACCATCTAGGCGATTAAAAACCAACGAGCCAGCTTGTATTTCGGTAGGTTTTTTGGCATTCGGTCATTTTTTCTGACAATTTTTCCAATTTGACAACCATAAAATAAATTATATTTAAAATAAAAAAATATATGGAAATACAAATTTTAAATTTGCCTCTTGTAAGCTTCTGCTTTGGCCGTAAGGGTAAAGAAGAAGTCCGCAAGAAAAATTATATTGCGTACTGGCTTCCCTTTATAACACGGAATACAAAGCTATCCTGCCCTTTGGGTTTCATAACTTTTTTATTTCAGTAATTTAAATCAAATCGCCAAAAAAAATAATTTTTGAAATATTTTATTTAGTTTGAAGTTTACTGTCAATCAAATTATTTTTGAGGGAGTATTTGTCTCTTTTCAACCTATAGAAGAATTGTTTTTGTATTTTGACTTTCGGTGGGTTTTCAAAACCAAAAAAACCAGGGAAATAATGTAGTGTCATATAGGCATAAGCAACGCAAGAATTGACGAACAGCATAGAGAATGCCAACGCTAGACGAAATCGTCTCGAGACGATTCGTTCGTCTGAGCTTCCGTTCGCAATACAGAATGAGGGTGTTAAAGACACATCCTTACATAGTAGTCTTAGTGGCAACACTTGAAACCAGGGACCGTAACTGTTACGAATTTTATCCAGAAGTTGATTTTTCACAATAAGTTTCTGAGTTTTATTTTTTGCTCAGAAAATAATTTATTTTTCTTATTTTTTTTCGTTAGTTTTCGAGTTTTATTTTTCGATCAGAAAATAAATAATACATAATTATATCTGTGTACTACTTTTGCATTTAGCATTTCTCTTTAAGCATGATTTTTTAGCCAAAATTTTAAAAATGGCGATTATTTGCAATCGCTGCTTGAACCGCAAATATTATAAAGCTCAAGTGGTAATTAAGCTCCAAAGGTAACACAAAAAAAGAAGTCTGACCCCAAAATCCGAAATCCACAAATCTTTAACATCAAATTCATTTGTTTCACTTTTTCTATTTTCCAGTTGTCCACATTCGACTTCGTCGGCCTGCCTCAGCTGCAATATTTGAGTCTCCACACCAACCACATGCACACCATCGCCAATGGCACATTCGCCACACTCACAAGTGTAACTGTACTTAATCTTTCTAGAAATTCTTTAAGTGACATTTCCGCCGAAATGTTTGGCAGTGGCGTCGACGGCTTAGAAACAGCAACACTCGCATTGGAGGAATTGAATTTGACATCAAATTATTTGAGCCATTTGGATGCGCAAGCATTTCAAGCGCTACAAAATTTGCAAATTTTACATCTCGCGCACAATCAACTTGAACATCTGCCCGCCCAACTCTTTCAGCCGCTGCACGCACATTTACGCAAACTTTATTTAAATAATAATCATCTCGGCACAATCGCTGCAAATACTTTGGCAAATCTACATTCACTGGAGTTATTACATTTGGACGATAATCATATAAAACAACTTGATGCATCCATTTTCGGTACAAACGCTTTAGCCAATTTGCGCACGTTATCGCTTGCAAGTAATGGCTTGGAACATATACATCCACAAGCTTTTAGCGTTTTGCCCTCGCTGCAGTATCTTTCGCTAAGCAATAACAAATTAACCGTTTTGGATGTGCGCCATTTCCAAGCAATGCATTCGCTACGTACACTACTACTGGGTAATAATTTAATTGAAGAAATACCGGCGGACCTTCTCCACCACGGATCGCCGCTCAGCAGTTTGCTGGTTCTAAGCTTGAGTTACAACAAATTGTCATTTATGCCACCAATGCCTGCAACGCGAGTACTACCGAACTTACGCAGATTTTCATTGGAGGGAAATCCTTGGCAATGCAATTGTTTGGATGAATTCTTCGATTGGTTACATAGAAATAACGTTGCATATTTTACACGTCAAACAGATTATTACCGAACACCAGGACGACCACTTTGTGTTGTAACAGACGAGCTATCTGTAGGTTGTATGCGGAATATGAATATGACTCAAGTGAAAGTACTTTCGCAATTGTTTGAAACAGCGTTAAGTAGCAAAAACTAAAAAAAAAATAATAATTAAGTTGGTATTAGTTTGCAAAGACTTAAGTAAACGTGTATATAAAACAATCTGTGTATAGGAAATTTATTAAAATTTTTCGAAATAAATATTTCCGTACGAATAGAACCCGAGTAAAATTTTATGGCGAATAATATTCTACCACATTTCAACCCTCTAGCGAACTTCAAAATACCATTTATTTTGCACTCCTCGAAAAATAGTTCAAGCGGACTCTTTCGTGAGACAACTAGAGGGTTAAGATGTTCTACAAACTTAATCCTTGTTTAATTTTACTAATGAACACAAATGAAAAAGGAGAAAAACCCAAGCTCAAGTTATGTAGTAATACATGAAGTATGATGCTTTATTATTATTTTATGTTTTTTGTAATTATCATATTATGTTGTAATTTACATTTTAGCGAGTGGGATACAACTTGCTTATACATATATAAATAAATTACATTCAAATTGCTTAAAATTATAAATAGATTTTTTTTAATATAATTAGGATTAGGATTTATATATGTAAATGGAATATAAAAGCATAGATACAAGCTTCAACTACTTGATTTGTTTTCAATTAAGATTTTTTTTTTCATTTGTTTTGCTGCACAATTATTTAGGCAATCATTGCAATAAAAATTATTGAAAAATCATACATTTTAGCTGAATTTAATTCACATAATCAATATCAATAATAAAATGCATAAATGTATTTGCATACATTGCTTGTGTGTAGAACTTTTTATGTAGGTATATAATGGGTTAATTATTTATTAACAAAATTGGGCTAAATTAAATTGAGCTACTTTTTTACTAAATCATACATGGATTAGTGTGTATATATATGTACGAGTATGTACATTAGTATGTGCGGTTTACAATGTATTTTATATGTTATATGTAATTTTTTTTTTTTTTTTTTTGTTTTACATATGTATGTATATGTATAACTTAAATTTCAAGCATGTATCCAATATGCTTATAATCATTTGTGGACAATTAGGGTAACTCCAATTACTACCAAAAAAACGTCAGTTTATTTTATTTTTTAATATAATTAGGTATATGTATATAATTTTGCATTAAGGAATGCAGGAGTGTGTGTATGTGTATAAGAGAGAGAGAGATAAAGGAAAATGTGTGTGAGAGATAAAAATTTTGTTCATGATTATTTCATAATTTTAGGTTTAAATTACATATCTGTTCTGTAGGTTTACATGCATGTATGTATATATGTATATAATATGTTTTATATGTATATGCCTAAGCACTAAACTAATAGATAATATTCATTTATTATTTAGTAATGCTCTTTTCGTATTTTTCTATCTTCATGTTAAAAAATAAAAAAAAAAATATTTTTTTTCTTTCTGATTACTAAACAAATTTAGTACTTCTAGCATTTTTTGAATCTTGCAAGTAGGTATAAGTTCAATAATAAATATATTATGCTAAATTAAAATATGTATGTAAATTCAAAAATTGTGTATATATCAGTATTAAATATAAACATTTTATGTGCGCTGTAATGATCATAAATACATAAATATACATATGTATGTTTGCATGTTTATTTATAGTTAATTTAAATTAAAAAAAAAAATTTATGGGTTTCATGGATTCATATTCAGTGGCAGCCGGCAGATATTTTGGAAGATCTAGTAATTTTAAAACAAGAAATAATAATAATAATAATAATAATAATAATAATAATAATAATAATAATAATAATAATAATAATAATAATAATAATAATAATAATAATAATAATAATAATAATAAAAATAATAATAATAATAATAATAATAATAATAATAATAATAATAATAATAATAATAATAATAATAATAATAATAATAATAATAATAATAATAATAATAATAATAATAATAATAATAATAATAATAATAATAATAATAATAATAATAATAATAATAATAATAATAATAATAATAATAATAATAATAATAATAATAATAATAATAATAATAATAATAATAATAATAATAATAATAATAATAATAATAATAATAATAATAATAATAATAATAATAATAATAATAATAATAATAATAATAATAATAATAATAATAATAATAATAATAATAATAATAATAATAATAATAATAATAATAATAATAATAATAATAATAATAATAATAATAATAATAATAATAATAAATACCTCCAGCGTTTCACCATAGCCTCTGAACCTGTCTACAAACCTGACAAAAAAGAATTCTAATTGCTATAGAAAACTGAACATGGTATTTACACACATACATGCATACCTACCATGTTCAGATACTTATGTGCCTAACATACCACTAAGAACCTTTCAGCTATTTCCAAACCTTATTGTGAAAACGTTTAGCTATTGTATTTTCCTGAAAGAAGACATTTTTTTGAACAAACTGATACTTCAGCAGGTCTGAGTTTTTTGTTTTTTTTTTTTTTAATTGGCATTCAAAGGTCTAATCCGCGTATGGTATATTTCCGTTTTTTTGTTATGTCAAAACAAAGAAAAATGCCAAAATGCATGAATCCCGCAGTAAAAACACTGCGCAACATGTTGCCATAAACAATATACCCTTGTTATTCCAGCAATATTTTTTTGCTCATCTGCTGTGTATGACATTATACGAAATTTATTAACTTTTAAGTGCAAATAAAATAAGTGAATATTTTAAAAATATAAATACACGCGCGCCATCTGTTGGAACATAGCGGTGGTTATAACCTAATCTCATTAGTAAATATGTTGCATATTTTTAGACAGCAGCTAGAAATTACATACATACATACATACATACATACATACATAGAGCTGAAACTAATAAAAGCGTGTTAAAAAGACTCAAACGACCTGGCATATAATTTTGTTCGCCAAATGTGATCAAGACAACGTCTTTTTCAGAAAAATACTCTCTTAGTTACGCTGTTGCAAAGAAAAACGTCAAAACTGTGTAGGTAGTCGATTAAAAATAAATGTATACATGGAGTAAAATGATCAATACATGTCATGAACAGCGAAAGTCTGATAATTGAAATGTAATTTAATATATAAATATACAAATTATTTCATTGTGTAGCGAGACCTTCCAAAATCAGCTACTACTGTTTTTGAATATTAATTGTATGGATCTAAAAAAAAATGCGCCTTTAAATATGCTTTAATGCAAAAAACGTTTAAACGTCTAAGTATTTTAAATTTTACGCGTTGTCTATTTTTTTGAAGGTTGCTCAGGACACTTAATTATTTTTTTTTTTAATTTTTAACAAACTAAAAAACTTTTCACACTTCTTTATAACATTTATGTAGAATAGTTACAACTACACATATATGTATGTATACGTATACACCATAATGAATATAAGGTTGTTTTAGCAGCTAAAGAACTAACCAGCTAATAATTTCATATAAACATACGCATACGCTCTCAGACTATAGTAACTGTTGGATATAAATTTGCATTGGCATTGGCGTTGTTGCTTTTGCTTTTGCTGTTGCTGCTCGTTGGCGCTTGATGGAATTGTAATGGCTTATGTTGTTGTTGTTGTGCTTGCTGAGTTTGTAATCGTGGTTGTTGTTGCTCTGTTGGTCCTTTTTGTAAAGCCTTGTCTTGCATTTTTCGATTATCATTTACGCTGAGCTGTAGCCTCGATCCACCATTCACAATCGTTGTTAAAGCAACACTGTTGCTGCTGCAGCCATTTTGTTTTTGATTACCATTGCAATCGTTGTTTGTTTTTGTTGTTTGACCACTGAGATTGCCATTGCCATTTGTATAGCCATTGCTCACTTTGCTGCTGCTGCTGCTTTTGCTGCTGCCATTACTCATCAACCCATTGCTGAGCGTGCTGACCTTGGAATTGCCTTTAGTCAAATAATTTGAAATGCCATTAACACCATTGTAAGCAGCAACAAGAGCGCTACCACCAGCAACACCCCCACCACCGCAACGACCGGCAGCTTCTTTTGCTTGCTTACTTTCACATTCACCAGCAGCAACTTTGTTGTCGCTGCCAACACCACCAGCAACACCATTACTGCTTGCTATTGTTTCTGCTTTATTGTTGCCATTTGTTATTGCATATGTTTTTGTTGTTGTTGTTCCCGTTGTATTTGTTGCAATTTGATTGCCATTGCCAAAAGCATTCCATTGCCATTGCTTTAATGGCTCACCAATTAGGGTAATTTTCACAGGTTTGTAAATCTGATTGGCGATTGGCGCGTGTTGTTGCTGCAGCGTTGCCTGACTTTGGCTCTGGGTCAATGTGTTGTTGCTATTGCTGTTGGCTGTGTTGGGTGCTGTTGCTGTTGGTTTTTCCCACGCAAATGAAGCACGTCGCGGTGCCAGCGCCGATTTTTGATTATGATTGTAATTGCTTAGCGTTGTCGAAATGATGGTGTGACGGCGCACTGCTTGGGGTTGCTGTTGGTGGTGGTGTTGCGATGCCGATAAATTGCAGTGACAATGTTTCTGTTGTGTGCATGTGTTATTATTGATGTTGTTGTTGTCACAGCTATCCGCTGGATGATAATGTGTTGTATAACTGGTATATTCGGGTTTACTTCTATCATTGGCGTGCAGCAGAATTACGCAAAGGCGCAGCAAGCGGTAGAAAACAGAAGAAAAGAGATAAATTAATGAGTATTTAGCAGAGCAATTTTTTACTTTGATGTTATTTTTTTTTAACATTAATTTCATATTATAAGCTTAGATATGAGATGCATTTTATATGTATGAAATATACATATGTAGAGGAACTGCGGCAATCGTGGCCTACTATTATAAAAGTATATTAAATGTATTGAATATAGAGAATAAATATATATACCGCGTTACTATGCCACATTAACCTCAAATGTTTCAGGAAGCAACAGGGTTCATTCTAATTTTTTCTAATAAAATTTACTCCATCACAACTATACATGTGTTATCAAAGTATATCATACGTAATACCACAAAATATAACATGCGGTGAATGGATAAAATTTAATATTTCATTTTGATTGCTTATTTTCCGCTTATTTCCCTTGTCTATAAAATAATTATAAAATTGAACTTGACCATTGGCCAAAATATTCGGAAAACCATAAGGTGTACCACAATTGCCGTAAATCCTCTACATAGTCCTATATGTATTAGTACGAATGATTGCGCACATGTTAAATATGTTTTTTGTTAATCGCATGCTTTCTTAAAATTTTCTAAAGTCTTAAGTGCAATTGAATATTTAGTACTTTCAATTGAAAAAATATATATGTAAGTTGTTATGGCCCCGCAAGTCAATTATTTAAGAAGACTTGGCCGAAGTGTGATTAACAGCGCCATAGATCTATGTATGCCGCACTTTGAGTAAACCTTTGCTATAAAGTCTTATTGCAAATAATATAAAGGACGCGGAAGTAGAAAAATTATTATAAAGGCGGAAAAACGGGAAAACGGTCAACAAGTTAACTGTAAGTATTTGCCACTGAGTGGCATTGTGGAAACTACGGAATTAATTAAGCTACGGAAGCCCAATTAAGCTACGACTACCTCTTTGTGATTGCTTTAAGGTTAATCCAAGTAAATTTAGCATTGACTAAATTAATATTCAATTGCACAGACCATATATATATATATTTTTTTTTTTTTTTTTTTTTTTTTTTGAAATTGTTAATGACATGAAGGCATTACCTCGCTAGTCTATTTAATTGCCGCATGCAATTAAAAAAGTTTCAACTGTTTTAAAAAAAATTTTTTTTTTGTGTATTTTTAGTAGTAAGTATGTTAAAACTAATTAAGTATGTTAAAAATTATTTTATTACATATGTTTATTTATAAACTAAATATCATTAACTCGGATTAGCCAAACTTTACAACCATAAAACTCATACAAATGTTAATAATTACAAATTTATTGTGTTTAGTAGTTAAATAACTTACACTAAAACTAGGTCATTATAAACATAACAATTTACATTTTAAACAAAAAAAAATAACAAATAGTTTAAAGTCTCGAAATTTACTTGCATATTTCTTTTTTGGTGTTTTTTTTTTGTTTTTGGTTTTTTTCCTGCTTATCTTATTAATATGGAAATTATAAGTCAGTATATGTGTTTTTGTAATATTTGTTTACATATGTATGTATGTATGTATAGAAACATGTTCTCATCCCTTTCATCTGAAATATGACATTTTAGCTTATTCTTAGTTTTTTGTTTTTTCAAGGGCAGACTTTATTCATTTGAGCATAAAAAACTAAGAGCCTCTCAGCATTTTACAGCATTTATTAGCTGCTGCTAAACAAACAACATCTCAATTTATTGTTGGTCTATTAGAAATAAGTTGACCGAAAATTGAGTAAAACTAAACAATGCAACACTCATAACGGCGAATTTTTAATAAGAAAACGGAATGTCGCGTTAATGAAATATCATTAAAAAAATATTTATTTAAAACCCAACCAACCGAAGTAGCGCTAACTCAATTAGGAAGGTTCTGTTGCAAAAATGTCACTGAACTTAATTGAGGGATAAAATTTCTAGCAATATTTACTCACCTAATTGGCGTGTCTAAACATAGTATTAGTTTAGATGTACCTCAAAAAAATTTACGCCTCATTTGAGGCTTATTCCAGATGATCACAAGACTTATCAAATAATGAAATATCTAAGCGACGCACAGTGGCACTTTTACTCAATTTAGACGTGAAAAATTAATAAAACGCTGAAAAGTGAATACTATTCGTTCAAATTAGATGTATTAGTAAATATATTACTCCTGGACACGAATTCAATAGTTTTCGTGCATATATTCAAAATAGACATAACTCAAAATTTTAGGTTTTTACAAAAATCGATATGCGACTTTTTTTAAATGTTTTGATTTGAACAGGAGAAGTATTGTGGTTCGAAATAACTGAATAACTTCATCATTGATACATCTACGTACGCCTGGGGATTTTAGACAGCAAAGATATAATCGGATCTGAATAAACAGCAACGCATGCATCAGGTCTTCCATTCTTCTCGAGCGGATTGATTTCCTCTTATTATGTTCATGATGCTGTCTAATGTATTTATTACGGGCCTCCAATGCTTTTTCCAACGGCATACCCATAGGCAGTGAACACGACTTTATAATTGCATCGCCATAAATTAAAAATTTATGGACACTTGATGGCATTGGATACCATGGATAATGCGTAACATAATTTATAGAAGCACTTTCGCAATACTAAGAAAACTTCTCGTGTGCAATAGGAAAGCCACTCGACATGCAGTTGAGGATAACACCAAAATGACGAATGTGTTCCTCATGTACTCCAGTGGCGCTAGTAGCTAAGCTAGATACTCTTCCAAAAAAAAAAAAAGGCTTGATGTGTTACCATCATTGGATGTGCCATAATCTTGTTTGGGCGTGTCTACCATCAATTACATTAAACGCTTGATGCTAATTTGAAATTTTTGTTTTTCGATTTGGAATATGTCTTTATGTTCGTCGCTTATAAATTTCCAAACGCGAATGTTGAGGCGATACCCGCTATTAAAAATACATTCCCTACATCTTATATAAGCACGCAAAGTGTATAATCCAAACTTATACAAAGATTCGTTAATCTCCTGGCCACAAACAACACTAAAGTCGCGCCATAAATCATTGTCGAGTGCATATCATGACTAATGTGACCAATTTCTTCTTCTACCATAACAATTGAAGGCTGCAACGAAGTAATTTTCACTTTCTAAGTATTCCCAAAACCTTGTTTGTTGCAGATATGCTCCAAAACGGCTCTATCTTTTTTGTTTTGGTTGCGTTCTCTAACCTACACTTCATATAACTCTCTCCCAGTTATCAATATTATTTCTCGCGGGGGCAGATCGGGGCAGAAGAATCCTAATGGAATATATGTAGGAATAAAATGAGTTTACCAAAAATAAGGAATTATTTTAATGCGGCTTAATTCAAAACTTTGGCGAAGTTTTAATTTAACTGTTTCTTATTTTTTATATACAAATAAAGAAACGCGTATTCACGACGCTACATCTGCACACTAAACGTACAAAAAAACTTGTAGAGAGTTGCAAATAAGAGTCCACACTTTTTGCTACCCTAATGGCCTGGTTATGCTACCAATCAAGCTGGTCGAGCACCGTGTAATTGTTGTTGTGCACTCCGACGGTGAGAGAATTTTCGGACTCTCACATCCAGCAAACTTGCTGTGTGAAACAGGCAGCCAGCAAACGAGGTTTCAGAGGTAATAATGTGTTATGTTGTGTATGTGCTCATTAATTATCATGTGTTATGTTGTGCATGTGCGCTCCAATCATCAATGTAAGCGTAACCACCTCTCACCAATCACGAAATGTTTCCGATTTTGATTGGCAATCAAGATTGTAACCATAACCATAGCATAAGCTAGTATATATTTTTAAATTTCACTGACAGAACTCTTCTTATTAAATTTTAAACTGACTCTTAATTATATGTGTACTCACTTATAAAAAAATATCACAGTTAAAATGAACACTTTAACAACTGATTACAGCGTGAAAAATGGGGTTAGAAAGGAACAAAAACCACCATTGGCCACAGTGAACATCTGCCATTCGAACTGCATACAAAAGTTTTGAAATCTTTACAACAACAAAATTGAATTATTCACGTCTAAATTGAGTAAAAATGCCACTGTGCGACGTCAGCGGTAAGTACAAATCTTATAATAAGGCTGATATTGCTGTATTGATGTCATCAGCTCATAAGGAATTATCTCTTTCTCTCTCTCTCTATCTCTCTTATCGCTTATTCTCCATAGGAAATAAGGCTTACATCATTATTTATAATTAGAGCTTATTTTGAGTTTAATTGCCTAATAATAAGGCTTATTCGCCATAGGATATAAGGCTTGTCTAAGAAAAATACTTAACGTTTTTAGGAAAGTGTATGGAAGTGAGTTGAAAGCACGCTGATTATCTGATTATACCTCCTTAGCGACGATCGCCTACTGACTACCTAGCCCCATCGTAAGCGTTCATTTTACGCAATTTATTTGTGTGTGTGTAGTAGTAGTGACAATCGGTGTGTGTACCCTGCAGCGAAATCAATAACTCGATAACACAATTTCTGTTTCAGATCTAGCGAAAAGGTGTCAAAGAGGCACCAGCGCATTTGCCGTCAGCTTTTCATATTTCTGCAATTCTCAGATTGTCAGTGAAGCATTTTGTATAATTTGCATCTTCACTTATAATAATAATACAATGCCGCTATTATAACTCTGACGAGTTTTATGGCCGAGCTTCTCTCCCAATACGAGATGTGCTCCTTTTTGTTTTTCCTACTAGTTGGGTGGACCTACAGTTTTATGCCGGTTCCGAACGGCGAATGCATTTTTTGTGAGATGCTTTTTCATGGCAGAAATACACTCGGAGGGTATGCCGCCCACTGCCGAGAGGTGACCGCTGCTCTTAAAAACCCAATAATTGGATTTTTACTAATTAGAAAAATTGTTTTGGTGTTTGGCTCGGACCGTGGTTTGAACCCGAGACCTCTGGCATAGCAGGCGAGCACTCTACCCACTGCACTTAATCAAATGAAATATTCCCCTAATTATGCTTTTCCGATTCCTCAAGCCTATTTTACATTTTTTTATTTTATTACTTTTTAAATATTTTCTTTATTTTTTGATTAAATAAATAAATGAATAAAAAAAAATAAAAATGATCATTCGCCTTGTCACCGACAGGATTCGGACCCGCGCTCCCCACCGAAAGTCAGTGTTAACCACTGTGCCATCACACCACTTTCTCTAAGCGTGACAAATGCCTCGCTTAAGTGTCAGATGTAAAACTGTAAAATTTGTTGGAATTTTTAACTAGTTCAGAACTATCGAATAAGTAATGCAGCGGTGCATAATTGACATCGCCAATGACATCGCCATGTTAAATTGGCCAGTTGCTAACATGCGAAAGAGATTAGGCTCACACTGGTAGTGTCGACAAGTGCACTAGATGCGCTCCAGTTATGAACTAGAGATTTTCCCAACAGGGCACGTACACAATTTTTACGCTCATAGCACATTGTGTTCTCTATAACCATGCTTACTAATGAAACTTAATTATTCCTCTTTCTAGTTGGAAAATACCTTATGCTCGCGTTATTTTATACAATTCCTAAGACCACTTTTTGGAGGGTATGTGCGCTACTTTTTTTATTCTATACATCTATAGCTAAGTACCATATATCATATGCTACTTTATAAGTTATATTATAGTACATTGTGGTTTTTGCTCTTTGTGTGTATTTTCAAGTGATTTACAAAGATGGCAGACTTTGTATGAGTTTGATTTTTTTTTTTTTTTTTTGATACATGTATGTACATCAAATTATTTTTAAAGCTCTTTTCATATTAGACTATTTACTGCCTTAACTATGTACATATGTATCTATGTATTACTCTAATATTTATATAGTTAATACATTAGTTAATAGTCTATATAATATTATTAGTACTTAAGTAAGTTTATTGACATGAGGAGCAACTATCAATGCATGTATAGGTTATATGTAATATACAAATAATGTTAATTGCACATAACACTATAACAGCCATTATGAGATCACAAAATAGTACCTGTTCATCACCCAAACGTAGCCTACTTAGAGTTAAATTTTAAATCGTTTGTTGAACAATACATCATCACTCATTGTGTATATTTATGTATGTGTGAGTTTGCAAATGTAAAGGAGTGTAAATGATGTGTGTGTGCATAATTTACAAAAAGTGTAAAATTTAGTAATAATATTTAGTTTTTTTTTTTGTTGAAAACCATTGAAAAAGGCAGCATGAAAGAGAAATTTTTATAAAAGTTAGCTTTTAAATTTTTAAGTTTGATTTGTTTATTTTTTTTTTGTGTAAAAAAAGTATGTTAGGCGACATATTTTGTATTGAGCTTGAAAAAGGTTTAACAAAACAAATTAAAAAAAAAAAATCAACATAAATTGGACACACCCTAATGCATGTACAGTATGTTTGAATAAAAGCGTTAGCATCTTAATTTATTCGGTAACTATCTATAAAATAAACCCTCTTACCCCACACTTACTACTAGATACAATCGTGTTTTAATTTCGAATTTGGTATGCCAATTTTGTGTGTTTTTTTTACTTTTATTGTTGTTATTGTTTTTTGTGGTGCTTCGGTTTGTGAAATGCCGCACACAAACCAATTTGCTTATGGCAAAATTCGTTGTAAATAATGAAAAAAGCAGAATATATTCGTTGCAAGCAAATCGCTTACATGGCGCACACGTAAATTTAGCCAATTGGCGGAACGGCAGCAATACACGTAAGCCGACGTAAGTAGGCCGCCGTTGCCGCTGCCGCTGCCGGTGCCGCTACCGCTGCAGCAGTAATGATGTTTATGTTGATGCATGTAGTTGCAGTTGCAGCAATTATTGTTAGAGATTTTATTAACGGCATTGTTGTTGTTGCTTTTGTTGTAACATGTCAAAATATTGCACGAAAGCTGTCTGCAATTTGCAGCCAAACAACAACAACGCGGCCAAATACGCCGCCGCCAAATCGTATGCAAATTGGCAAAGCAACAGCGCGTGAAGCGCACCAACAATGTGCCGCATGCGAATGCAACAAAACGTTGCAACAAACGCGATTGCCTATTAGGCATGGCAGTGGAAGCGACCGTGACTAGAGCAACAGCAACATCACCAGCACCATCGCCAACAACACCAACAACAATACTAGCGCTCGTTGGTGGCGCTGTGAAGCCATTTAGGCAACCGATTACAATGCCACCAAAGTTGTCTTTGAAATGTTGCAATTTACGGTGAATTATAGTGAAGAAGCGCTGTGCAGCAGCAACAGCAACAACTGGAAAGCGTGCGATTAATATCTTAAGGCCAGAGGCAAAATGGCAAAAATGTTTTGTGGGTTGTAGTATTAGCTTTATGAGATAGTTTAAGTGTTGTGTTGTTATTTGCTTGCTGTGGTGGCAAGCGAGGTGAAATAGGTCGCGACTGTGGCGCATAGAAGACGAAGAAGTGATGCTGTTGGGAGAAATTTTTGCGAAAGAAAAAAAATAAAATTTAAAATTAAAATTAGATTGTTTGTTTTAGTAGTGATTTTTTTTTTTTTCTAAGTTAGAAAAAGAAAATAAAAAAATAAAGAAATGTATTAAAAATTATATATTTTAAATTACAAACTCTTCAACCCCAAATGTGTAAAGGTTAAGAAGCTACCAAAACCGATTTTTCTACTTAAATATGTACTTGTAGTTGAAGGTATGGCAATGTAATGTTGCACCAGCTTACCTTGATAAGCCCTCAGCACCATATGAAAAGGGTCGCATCTGTTAGTGACAAAAAGGCGATAAAAATAAGACAAAAAAATTATGGAAAATGTACTTTTATTAAAATTATAGATTTACTAATACATATATGTAAATTGATAAAGCCTTGTAAACCTAAAAAGTTGATAAAGTTATCAAGACCTGATAAATAAAATGTAAAAATTCGTATGAAATCACATTAATCAAGCGCAGGTAAATGTTTGCAGGTAACAAGATCAACGGAAATAACGTCAATTGGCACTATTTCCCACAGCGATGCGAAATAAAGACAATTGATGTTATCACCTTTTTGAAAAAGAAATAAAATCCTTTTCAGAACAAATGTATGTACGTCAAAAGCGAGGTATCATTAAATATATTCGCCATATGAACAATTTGGCCTTATTACCCAATTGTGAACATACAAATTTTGGTATTATTTCTATCCATTGGAAAATAACATAAATTTTCCTTATGCCTGGTTTTCACTAGGTCACTAGGTTCACTAGGTATATGACGTCAAATATTGTCAAACAAATGAAAACGGGTTGGCATATTGTGTCAAATGCGTTTGCAGTCAGTTTTGACCACTCGCTGTCATATAAAATGACAGCCATATGAAAACACTCAAATTGTAGTTTGCCAGCGCATTGGGCAACATTTGACACACAAAATTCATTTGCCAGCGTGTTGGCAAACTTGTTTCGTTTGTCAAGCTCACAGCTGATTCGCAGGGCCACGGAGCGTGTCAAGGAGTGAAGAGCTAAGGAGCTATGGCTTTTTCACGGAGCGGAACTGGAGCTCAAATTATAGGTAGAAGCTGGTATTCATCTAAAGTGATAAAGTAATAAATTTTTAAAGTTTATCAGTTTATCTGCATTTTACATGAAACCACCTTGGTAAATAATTGTTTAAACTCTTGTCAGTGTCAACTTGATTAATAAATAAAAAAACCCAATAAAATAAACAAAAAAAAAATGCCGAAGGAAGCCACAATTTCTTCTTTTTAATTGAAAAAGTAAAACTGACAATGTGTCAGACTTGAGTTTTACCGAAATTTATAAATTTACGCAACAAAATCGTTCGGTAAAGTGATAAACTTTGCTTACATATATTTTCATACAAATTTTGACAGATAATTTATTACAATTAATATTTTATTACTTTACCGCATTTACCAGCAGTTTACCACTTTAGATGAAGACCCTTAATATTTTATTGGAATTCATAAAAAAATCTAAATGAGCAAAAAATGTTTCAATGCATATAAAAATTTTGTAGATGTATTGAGCTTTGTACTTTCAATACGAGAGCGTTTAGCAGGCCTGCTATAGATAATAAAGGTAGGTTTAAAACCAAAGATGGTTTTAAAGCGATCCTAGATTATGCCAAATAGTATCGAGCTTACCTTTATCTCAGGTAAGCGTTGAGCGTCTCTTTTCATCATTAAAAATTTTCGTATCTGATTTAAAATAGTCTTGTCGATTTGAAGCGGAGCCAATATATAAAAAATCGGAGCGAGAACGGAGCTCTATGCAAAAAAAGGATGGGAGCTAATGCCTATATGACACTACGTTTTTTTCTTTTTTTTTTTGGTGTGGAAAATCCACCGAAAGTCAAAATACAAAAACAATTCTTCTGTACGTTGAAAAGAGACAAAAACTCCCTCAAAAACAATTTGATTGACATTAAACATCAAACTAAATGAAAATAATATTTATTTCAAGAATTAATTTTTCTGGAAATTTGAATTTAAATTACTGAAATAAAAGTTATGAAACTCAGATGGCAGAGTAGCTGTGTATTTCATGTTATAAAGAGAAGCCAGTCCGCAGTATACTTTTTCTTCCGGACTTCTTCTTTCCCCTTACGGCCAAAGCAGAAGCTTACAAGAGGCAAATTTAAAATTTGTATTTCCATATATTTTTTAATTTATATATAATTTATTTTATACTTGTCAAATTTAAACAATTGTCAGAAAAACCTGCCGAATGCGAAAAAACCTACCGAAATACAAGGTGGCTCGTTGGTTTTTAACCGCCTAGATGGTATTTTGTTGGTATTTCGTTTGGTTATTTCAATATAGCTTGCTCGCTTGCGCCAACGCAAAACTGTATTTGACCATCTCCTTAACTCAAAAAAACCTTGTAGAATACCGGAAAAAAACGTAGTGTCATATGGGCATAAGAGCAGCAAAAAATTTTGGAAGCGGAGCAAACGAAAAAATCCTTTGCACCGGGGCCCTGGTTTGTCGAGCGCACAGCTGATTGTGATTGTGCGAGTATTATAAATTTATTTATTTATTTTGTTAATAGTATTTTAATATCAGAAAATGGAAGAGTTATTAGTAAACGATTTCCAAGTTTTTGTGCAACCTAGAAATAGCACCACCACAAGAAAACCACGGGTGAGAAAACTGACCTTGCTGTCCGGCTGTCAAAAGCTTTTACTTCACGTTTGACATCAGAGATGAAAACGGACTGTCAGTCAACTGACACCAAAATTTAACGGCAATCTTTGGCCCACACTGCTCTATCGACTTCATGTCAGTTTTTGAAACCTAATGAAAACACATTTGACTCAAAATGACATATTGTCATCTAGGACAGTGATTTGACGTCAGTGAATTTGACCTAATGAAAACCAGGCTTTACTGCCGTTTGCTTCACATTCATTTCGTCAATGTACCTAAACGAATTAAAATGCTTATCGATAAACTTAACAGTTTATATGGGTACCGTTAGCTTTCTTACCTTTCATAAGCATGCATTTTTATTCTAATTTAGATCATGTGAAAGCTTCATTCATGAAAGGCATGAAAGCTCTATGGAGTGTCCAACGACAGTCGCAATTTTACTTCTTCTTCTTCATAATTTTTCTTTTAATTATCTATTTCACTATACTTTTTATATCATCAAATAATTTACCATCTTTGACAAAAATACGTACCCTTTCCGTTTGCGTTGCTGTATTTATACACTCTTTTGTTGTTGTGCTCTCATTTGAAGGCGGTTTTTTCGATTCGAGCCTTTCAATTTGATTTTTTTGTAAACGTATTATGCGTTCACGATCTTCGACCTCGCCCTTTTTTGTACGATAATAGCAAAGTACAGACAAAAAAACATTAGCGAAATCTTATTAGAAACTTGAATATGTACACAAACATAGGAAATATTACTTTTTTCTAGGTTAGCTAAAAAATACTTAGTACAGCCAAAGACAATGCAGAAAAAAAGTAGAGTAATAAAATTAGGTACATTTAATTAGAAAATAAGCGGAGCTATGGGATTACAGACATACATACATATTAATATATTTAGCAGTTAGTGAGTAAAAGTTTAGTTATGTAGAAAAAGACATATTTTAATTGTGAAATGGATTTGGAGTTTCATTTACTAAATTTGCCGCTCTGTTCTCTAAATATTTGTATCATTGATGGTGATAATGGCAAACATGAATATTTATTTCTACCAATATGTTCCATACATGAGAAGAATTTATAGTCCTTGCTAAGCTCTATTTTTGATAAGAAAAATTAAATTTATCTAATAATAGTCCATTGAAAAACATTGGAAATTTGCCAACCCTGAATTCCTGACGCCGAGCTTTATTGATCTGTACTCGTACCAAAGCTTTATGGGGCTATTCTGGCAAGTGTCTTTCCAAAGACAGCTATGTTTCAAATATAATTTTTGGCGCATGCCTTGGTTGGGCTTTTATGAATATTTCACTTAGGCGGTAATGAAGTTTAAACGGCTCTTATATTTCGCTAGCTTAGAGTGCAAACTGTGTAAGTCCATTTTTATGAAAAAGTGTACTTTTATGTAGCATGCTAGAAAAATCAAATACGCACCACGCTAAACAAGTCTGTGATACTTGTCATATTTCTACTCGTTGTTATTCAGTGATACGCAAATTGTGTAAGTCCAAAAAACGAAGAAAGTTGTGCAAGTCCAAAATTTTACATGAACGAAAATTTTTTTTTTCATTTCGAAGTTTTTTTATTTTTTGTTTTTTGTCTCTCCTACAAAGTTTGAAAAAAGGACTTACACAATTTGCACTCTGAGCTAACGATTTGATAAATTGTCGAAGCAAAGGGCCTTTCTTCAGCACTGGAAATATAGCAAAATGAGTTTAATGCTGAGGGTGTAGTCTCTAGTCTCTCTCCTTCGGTCAGTTAACCAAAAATCTAACTCACGGACAGTTTTCCAAAACAGTTCCTCAATTATTGTTTAATTGTTTAAGTATATGATTCTGGAGCACACCCTGGAACCTGCTCTCACCAGCACAAACCCTCTCACTTACTGTTCTCTGGAGCAATGAGCGACAGAGCTCTGGAACAATAGCCGACAGAGATCTGAGAGAGAGTGTGTAGGAGTGCGTAGAGCAGACCCCGGCTCTGAGAGATATTGTGTTAGAGCTCAGAGCGATTTACACCACATTGGTTAAAATGTGTGTGATGTTTCTCATTTACTCACATGAGTAAACATGCCAGGATCTGGCGTAGAGCTATTTGCGCTACATTGGTTCGGATGAATCTTGCCTGTATCTGCTCTAGACGAATTCTTCCACAAGTTATTCTATCATCAACTAATGCTATTGATTTTGGAGCGTAGCCTTTTGTCATCTGTCATCTACAGAATTTCATGAATTTTTATAAGAATGTAACCTGCATCAAGTGCATTGTTATGGAAAACTTCAAAGCGTACATATGTATTTGTGGGTACAAGTATAATACATATTTGCATGCTTTTTTAAGTTGGTGTATTTTCATAATTAAGTATATTTCTATGTAGTGTTCTATGTTCTTAGTATACGATAAATAGGGTTAGTAAATTTAACAAAAAAGATGACGAACGAACAAAAATTATTCAAGAAAATTGAATAAAAAACTTTAATTTATTATTACCTTGTAGTTTTAACTTAACAATACCGGTTAAGGTTTAATGGAAAATTTTTTAATGGCGTTTGCAAATTTTGTCAGTGCAAAATAAAGAATCAAAATACACACTAGTTAATCCAATTGAGAGAGTTTATGAATTTTAATAAATTTTTTTTTTTTTTTCCTATAAATTGCATCACCCAATAGACAAATCAAAGGTAGTCGAGATACTAGTTGATTGGTACTCATTGTTTTGTCATTTCAGTACGCGAAAAAAAGCTTTACATTCACATTAATTTTAAAAGAAAGGCTTAAAATCAAAGCTTAAATCATATGCAACTATGTAATTCTTTTTGAAAATATTTCACTAATTTCTTTTGTTTGGGACAAATCATATAAAACAAACTCAAAACTAATTAAAACGTGCAAATACCTCAAGGTAAACCACCTGTCTTCGTAGATCGGCTAATTCCGCCAACGGATCATCCATAACTGACGACGACGACGCCAAGCTATCCAAGTCTAGGTCATCGAGCAGTTTCCGATCCAAACCGCAGGCGGCGTAGAGTGACCCTTTGCAGTCGCTATCGAATGGGTTGGTCGTCTCCGTCTGTGTGGAGTAAGAGAGCGAGAGAGGCAGTGTTGAGAGAAATGTGATATTACGTAGATTTTTTTTTATGTAAATATTAGCATATACTTATATTTGATGTAAAAATAAAGAAATTAAGTAAAATAGCAATCGTAGTAGATAATTATGATATGTGAACATAAATGAAATATTGTTTGCTGTAAATGTCTACGTTCATTTCACCTATTCCTCATGCGCGTAGCATTTCATTTATTTATTTTTAGAAGTTCAATTAAAAGGTATACATATCCAATACAATTGCTACAAATTGAGCTCAGATAAAATACTATTTTAAGTCTCCACAATCCAGAATAGTGATTGTGCCTTCTCATCAAGCTCTTCACCTCTACACTGATGGAACAACACTAACACTATCATGGAGAAAGCAGTCTATGCAGCACAGTGGGGGTTAAAAATCTCATTCCGTCTACTTGACCTATACAATATCTGTCAGATGGAGGCAACAGCGATACAGAAGGCGGACTCTTGAAAACAAAGCTAATCGAACGTACATAAATATGTTTACTTCTTCTCAGAAAGCCAAGCTGCATTGAAAACGCTAGAAGCTGTCATATGTAAATCCAGAATTGTTTATAACTGCCGTATATATCTAAATAAGATGTGTGAGCATAGGGTTGCCGTTTGGGCCACTAAAGTGGCAATTTGAACCTTTTTTAAAGCCAGGCCACCTGAACCCAACTTTTTGAAAATATGCAATATTTGAACCTTTTTAAAAATTCAGGCCACTTTTGGTCCTTTTTTACTTTCGAAACTATAATTATTAAATAATTTTTAGTTTTTACTTAAATATACGAACAAAAAACCTCTTTATTACTATTTTACTTTGCATTGGCAACTCTCCATTTCGAAAGGTTCTTTTTTTAATTTGTTTGCCAACACTACCCTTGAATACTTTGAAATTTGGGCTGTTCGTTAAGATAATGAAAACGCACGAAGCAACCCAGACACATACAAACACATATAGCGTTCGTTGCGTGCAAGAATCGTAGAAATTTTATCCAAAAAATAGCGAATATGAGTGCAAAGAATGTAAATTGTGGTAAAATTCCTACGTTTCTTGCACTTTCCTACGGCTCAACGAACGCTATAACAGTTTTTTTTTAATTCCTTGCCTTTCTCGGGTTATTCCGTCTGTTCAACGAACGATCATATTAACGCTGCGTTAGTGTAGAGAATATTTTAAATTCCATTTTCTTTAAGCATTAAATAAACCACAAAAATATATAAAAATGTGTTTTAGCTAAAAAAAAAAAATTGGGCCACTTTTTTTAATTTTTTGGGCCACCGTTTGAAATTTTTGAGCGGCAACACTGTGTGAGCAGTTTGCTGTTCACCTGTTATGGCTGCGCGGACACCGTAACATACCGGAAAACGAGATGACAAACGAACTTGCTAAAGGGGTACATTCGCTCCACTTTAACCGACTTCGAAGCGTCTAGCTATGCCGCTAACTAACATCAAGCTTTTAACGAGGAAATTTTACTACAAAAAAGCAAGTGGCAGGGAGCGAAATCTGGGCACATGTCAACATATAAAGCTCATGCAGTGCTTGTGTGAGGACGAAGAGGAGCCGCTTCTTCGCCTTGTCGGATGACGTTTAAAACGCCTTTCGTGACACAACCAATCCCAATGACCTGTAAAATATTTACTATAAAATCAACATACCCTCATGAAATTATCCTCATCGTCCTTATGTGTAATTTAATATATTGTGATATGGTGAATTTATGAATTGCGAGTAATGAAATATATGGTGCGATTTGAAACCAAATACATGATCATATGCAAATAGAAAGAATGCAAATTAAGAAAATTAGTGTACAAAAAAGATTTATAAAATCATATCAAGCATTTATTTTTATGATTGCTCTTATACTTACACATATCGCACACATCACATCACTTACCTCCTGCAGTATACGCCTCAAACGCAACAATTGCCTCTTGAACTGCAGCACATCTTGTATCATTGCATTGCGAAATGATTTATCAGACAACATCAGATCATCCGATGAACTTTGTTGTGAATCGCGTAGCAATTGTGAATAATGATATTGAAATGGTTTGTGCTGCTGCTGTTGGTAATGTTGGAAATATTGGTGGCCGGTTGTCGATCCATTCGTAGTCGCCGTTGATGATGCTGATGCGATGGAAGCATTCGATGCACGCGTAGAGCCAGCACTGCGTCGCAAACTTGTGCTATGTGTGGAACGCACTGAACTGTCAGAATCAACGGCACCACCGCCACCACCACTGCCTGCAGCAGTGCCTTTGTTCAGCGAAGGCGAACCGTTGGAATTCGAGGGAGAATACTGTGACTGCTGTTGTTGTTGTTGTTGTTGCAAACGGGAACGATTTAGTAGGCGTGTTGCGCGTGCAGGCAAATGTGCACTGAGATATGCAAATAGAAAGGAGAATTATTGCAGTGCATATCAAATTTAATTTGGTAAAAAAAAAAGTTCGCTTCATTCATATTTTGAAAGTCTCTCTATTCACTGAAATTGCATACAGGTGGAAACCATCTTAAAAATTAGCATGATTAATTATGTTAATGTTTGCAATATTTCATTTATCTATTTTCTAAATTTTTTCGAATTTATTTATCAGGTGGCAACACTTCCAAATTGAATTCCAATGAAACCCTTTTTTAACCTCTTCAATTTGCTACGGTTATTGTAATATTGCATTAATTTTTTATTTTGAATAAATTTAGTTGTATTAAATTAAGTAATTTTAATTTCATTCCAACAGGTGGCAACCCTCTAAAATATTAATAATATTATTATTATATTAATTTTACATCTTAAACTATTGTGGCATGATATCCATTATTTTCTTAATTTATTCGGAGTTTTGTAACAGGTGGCAACCCTTTCAAATAATTTTATAACGAAACCCCTATTTAATCTCTTCAGTTTGTAACCGTTATTGTAATTTTTCTTTAATTTCTTAATTTGTATATGAATTGTATGAAATTAATTAAAATTGTTTTAACAGGTGGCAACTCTCTTAAAAATTTTTTACTATTATTTCGTCTTAAACTATTGTGGCATAGTAGATACCCATTTCTATTGGAATATTCAGTCTATATTCTTAATTAATTCCGAGTTTTGTAACAGGTGGCAACCCTATAAAAACTATTTTCAAAGTAAACCCTTTTGAAAACTCTACAGCTTGTCGCCGTTATTGTAATATCTCATTAATTTTGTTAATTTGAAAAAAAAAAAAAAAATGGAACAGTTGGCAACCCTACAAAAACCGTTTTCAAAGTGAACATTTCTTAAAAATCTTCAACTTGTTGTTGTTGCAATATTTCATTAATTTTATTAATTTGAAAAAAAAAAAAAGTTGTAACAGGTGACAACCCTCTATTTTTCTCTTTACTTCTAAATCTACGTTGTGTATATTTTCTTAATTTATTTGGAATTTTCGTAGCGGGTGATAACCCTTCAAAATTAATTTTTAACGATAATCTCTCTTAAAACTCTACAATTCGTTATCACTTTTGTAATGTTTTATAAATTTTATTAATTAAATTTAAGTTTGTCAAAAACTTGGCAACACTACAAAATAAATTGTTGGGGTAAGTGGAAAAAAATTCAACAACTATTTACAGCGAAGGTTGAGTGTATAGCTATTTCACGAAAAACCATTTTCGATCATCAGAACTGCCTACAACAAAAAATTCAGCACGTTTGTGGAGAATATATGCAAAAGCATATACACACTAACGTTAATGTTGAAAATGAAAAAGGCAAAAGTGGGGAAAATCCAACAGCTTGCACAGAGTCTCAATGGCCGAGTGTGTTTATCCGTTGGGTCATTGCGGCTGAAGTTGGAATGGACTCGGGTTCAATCCCCGGTGCATCCACTTCCGAAAAGAGTGCTGATGATCGAAAATGGTTTTTCGTGAAATAGCTATACACTCAACCTTCGCTGTAAATCGTTGTTGAATTTTTTTCCACTTACCCCAACAATTAAAAATTGAATTAAAATAAAAATTTCGTGCTAAGCACTAAAAACTCTTTCAAGTACAAAATAAAATTGTATAATCTTTATTAAACTTTCGAATTTTTTGGCCAGGTGGCAACCTTCAACTGCCTACAATTATACATACATATATTATGCATATTCAATTAAAAATTTATATTATTATCATCCTTATTAATTCTTAATTTTTCCTCTGCACCTTAGATATGCGTTATTCGCGTGTGGCACAGTTGTTGAAAATGCCGTTGCAGTCGCGCCATGACACCAACAATTGCAACAAACTGCCGTTGTCGCTGACGTTACTATTTCTGTTGCTGCTGTTCCACTTGTCAGCTTTGTTGCTTTTGTAAGTGCCGATGCTGTTATTGCTGTTGTTGTTATTGTCGATGGTGGCGATGTTGGTGGTGCAATGGCAGTGACGATGGCAGCAGCAACAGTTGGGCCAATTCGCCTTGAACTTTGTTGGCCGTGAATTGTGGCAATTGAATGTGGCAAGAATGATTTACTCGCACTCGCACTCGTATGTGTGCCACCACTAACATGCAACACTTGCGGAGGAGTATGTTGATGAGTTTGCGGCGGGTGTTTCCACATTGTGTGGCGTGGCACACTACTTGCACCTTGCAGCTGTGACTGTGGCAAATGCAGTTGTTGTTGTTGTTGGGCATTGGCTTGTTGCTTGATTGGAATCGGTGAAGATATAGTGCGGCTGGTGCTGGTTGTAGTGGTGGTGGTACACGCGGTAGAGCAGGCGATACGGGAGGGTATTGCTGTTGTTAGAAAGAAATTCTCGTAAGTTTTCAAATCGGTGCGAACACGTCGTGCACCAATCGGCGATTGTTGTAATTCTCTAATGTAATCTTGCTGGGGTTGTTGTTGTTGTTTTGTGTGATTTTTCTGCTGCTGTTGCTGCTGATTGCAAGAAGACATTTCCGTATTGATATTAAACGTAGTATATTGGCACTACTAGTACGTGAATAGCAACAAACGCAGCAACAACAAGTGCAACAACAACGCCAACGTGGACGATGACTCAATCGACTATATAAGCTATGCACCAGCATTTGCTCTGGTGATGGTTAAGGGGTGAGTTGGGGAAAGGCACTGTTTGTTTTGAACTTTATTGTTTGTATTTATTTTGTTATTAAAATATAATAAAACACATTGGATATGCACAGTTAAATACATATATTTATACGTATCAAATTATAGAAAAATTTCACTAGGCGTGACTACGAAAGAAAATGGTGTGTCTCCATTGCTTTGTGGAAAATATCAAACTGACGTTCAATGTTGCTTTTGTGATTCGCTAAAGCACTCCTTACTTTGCTCGCTTGTTCTATTTTGTTTTTGCTTTTGTTTTCTACACTTCGTTCTCATAGTATGACTCAATTCGGGCATGCGCTCTGTTTTAGCAGATTTCCTTGCAGGACATTTTAATCCTTTGGAAGAATTTGCAGTGGTTCAAAAGTAGTATAAAGTAAACTAGTTTCAAAAGGAGTAGTCGGCTAGTTATTGTAAATTTTTAAAATAGCATTAGGCGTGTTTTTTGGGCATTTCTTCGCTCATTTATACTGTAAGGGCAGAATCCAGCTGGCAGTTTCCATACAAATTGTTAGGGAGCTTTATAGAGTATACCAGCTACTCATTAAACTGGTCGTAACTGAGTATGCCAATTTTTTCTCTTGTGAATAGGTAAGTAAATGGTTTCAAATTGTTGAGATTGAGTCTTGGATAGTGTCGAAATGTAAAAGACCCAATCCCAAACCCGTTCGTTAAAGTATGGGAATTGGAAAAAATTGTCAAGGATCGGTGTTGGGATTGAGTCCTGGACAGTGTCGAAGTAGAGAAGACGAAGAAAATACACACACTTTTTTCCAATTACCTTACTTTAACGAACGGGCGTAGCATGTTCACTTGTTTTTATACCAGTGGTTGTTTTTTTTCGCAAGTCTTGCCCACACGAATGCAGCCAGATATTGTGGAACGAATTTCTGTCATCCCTTGTGAATTTTGATATCTCGCAATCGTACCCCGTCAGAACAACAAACAACAAAAAAGAATACAGCTGTCATATACTAATTAGCAAATACCCGCACCGCTTCTCTGCGACAAATCACACTATGCCACTGAGATACCGGAATTAAATGTGGTCAAATTCTCTAGCGGGATCATTTTTTGTGACCTAGTTCTGCATTACATAACAAAAATATGTGCCAAAAACGAACAGAAGCGGATCATAGGTAAGGATTTTGTGAATATAGCTAATCCAGAGCCATCTATCGGAGAAAGTTATAGCTTTTGTCGAAAAATCCATTGAGTATTTTTTGAGCCAATTCCTCACACAAAAACGTCTAAAATTTTTTATGTACAAATTATATACGCAGTTTGGAATATATGTAACTATAGCAGCAGCACGGATATAGTCGAATTTTAAAAGATACGCCGAATAGACAAAGTGGTGGATGCCTTCGAAAAAATTTAAAATTAAAGTCTGCAGAGTGAAATCAACGCCAAAATGTTAATTTTCATATGCATGAGTACACAAATTATGCATAAAAACTGTAATGAGCACATTTATGTATCGCTTGAAAAAAGAAACTTAAGCCACATAATAGCTGTGATGAGTTTTAGGCCAAACTTAATGTATAAAATCATTAACAAAGTTAAATTAAAGTCATAAATTGCCGCAGCATGACAAGCAGATAAACTGGCAAGCTGAAAGGGTTATTCATACATTAGAGAAAAGTAGGTCTTATTAAAGCGGAAAATATTTAAGAAAAAAGAAAAAAAAACGAAAACAGACACTGAAGATGGCGCATATTAGCCGAAACCGGTTTGTCTCCAAACCAAACTTGACAAGGGATGACGGAAGATCGTTCCACAATACATCATATTCCAACCCTGTCGGAAAAACAAGCAACCAAAAAGTATTTAAAAAAAAAACTTTTTTATTACTTACTTACTTATATAAAAATTATGCCTTTTTAGTATGCAAAAATATTTAAGCAAGTTAACAATGCAAAGGTAAAGCTTTGATGATACATATTTATTTCAGAAAAGTAAGAGTTGGAATTTATAGACTTTTATTTACGCGATTTACTTTTGATGATTTTTCCAAGTGTTGAGATATTTATACCTTTCATGAAAGTAACAGAAGGAGGCGTGACAGAGTAATCAAAATATATATTGTTATGATCAGCATCATGAGTTGTTTAAGCCATGTCCATCTGTTCGTCTTTCCGTCTGTCCGTCCATTTGAAATGTGAACACAAAATAGTCCTTCAATTTTTGAGATATTTGATTGAAATATTGTATAGGGGTGAATTTTTGTGTACAATTGATCATTTGTCGTAATCGGACAAATCCGACCACTACAACGTCTTGCTGCCTTACAAGCGATTATTCAGATAAAGACATCTTAGCGCATAACCTGCATTTAAACAGCTAACACCACACTATCTTTTTTCTAATAAACCTTTACACAGAACTGAATGTACAAATTAAAGAAAATCAGATTATTTAACGTTTCATTTTCTCATTCACAAAAGGTATGAAGTCTTCGGTACGGCCGGTCGTGATCTTAAAATATAAACTCTAATATAGTCGTGATCTTACTTGTTTTCTTAGATTTTCTACAGTCGAGCTCTTACTTTTTTTATTGGATTTTATACATTTTAGAATAAAGAGACTTAAACTAAAAAAAAAACAAAGTAAAAAAATTTTTTTAAAAAGCTTTTATTTAATATTAATATAAAAATTTACTAAAAAGGAAAAAAATAATTTTTTTATATTTTTGAACAAGATTTATATTAGTCCTTAGTTCATTTGGATCTTAATTTCAATCTAAGCATACATTTAACGTATTTCTTCAAAGCATTTCTGTATATGTATCAACATAAATAAAAGCGCGGGTGCTCTTTACGTAATGCATATCTTACGTAATTGGAATTTAAAGTTTTAATCGCCTCCTTCCATTTCACCAATACTGTTTTATAACATGAATATCTAATGAGTACCCGCGCTTTTATTTATGTTGATACATATACAGAAATGCTTTGAAGAAATACGTTAAATGTATGCTTAGATTGAAATTAAGATCCAAATGAACTAAGGACTAATATAAATCTTGTTCAAAAATATAAAAAAATTATTTTTTTCCTTTTTAGTAAATTTTTATATTAATATTAAATAAAAGCTTTTTAAACAAATTTTTTTACTTTGTTTTATTTTTGCCTTTTTAGTTTTAAAATGCATATTACATCTAATATTTGTCAACACTCCCACTATCAATATAGTCCAACAGTTTTTAATATGAAGTGCACTATGTTTAACATTTTGATGGTTTCTGCTCAGCCAGTTTTTTTTATATTCCAATTCCTGTGGAGTCTTTTAAGTGGTTTTACTATACTCATTTGTGAATAGATTACTTCGTAATACGTGTTCAAAATAGGAACAAAATTGGTTCATAAATACTAATTTTCTAAATATCTTGACACTAGCGCCACCTATCGGCGATTTATTTCCACGGATATATTTACTTTCTCATAAGCAATATATATACCGAATATGAACAAATTCGGTCGGTAAATACGAATTTTACAAATAACTTGACACCAGCGCCACCTAGCGGCGATTTTTTTCCACAGATGTATTTACTTTCTCATAGGCAATATATATACCGAATATGAACAAATTCGGTCGGTAAATACGAATTTTACAAATATCTCGACACCAGCGCCATCTATCGGATTTTTTTTATTTCACATTGCATTGTCTTCGGGTCCTGAACTATGTTCCAATTTTCAAGTACCTAGCTCAACTAGAAGTATCTTAAATATTCGTTGCAAAATTCCACGACATACATACCCCAATACATACAAAAAGTGAAGTTAAATAAAAGCTTGTAATAATAATTATTGGGTTTGAGCTGTGCTTGAGTGGAGGCTTTCAGAAATGCTGTCAGCAGCTACTTTGTTCAATGTAGATATGTAATGTGTTTGCTTTATACATAATCTTATAATTAAGATACCGGTTAATATTATTATTATTATAATTATTACTAACATTGGTGATGTGAACACGAAAGCGTGAATAAAGCAATAAGCCGCACTATGATCTTTAAAATACATACGAAAGCACGCAATTTGTTTACTTTCACTCATATCTAGGCGACTTGTCACAAACAATTAAGCAAATATCGGCATACGCGCATGCGTGCCTAAAAATAAAAACAACTAACACAACTAGTCTGGTGATAGAAGTTAATAAATGCATAAACAGAGGTGTTAGCAATGAAAGCAACAGCAACAGCAACAAAAATAACAATATTAAAAAAAACGCAGGCATATACATATGTACATATTTTGGTATTCATCATTGTTTGACTTTAATGAAGCGCAATCAACAATACCTACCCTCAATCATGGCTTGCGAGACCCCAGACAAGAGTGTGAGGGGTCGCCATCGACGCGTGACAAAACGCTCAAAGTAAAATTGATTTTTTTTTGTTTTATAATAAAAAAAAAACAAATTTATTTTTGTACAAAAAATTGCTGTTAGCTTTTTTTAACGCTTCTAAAGCTGGACAAGCAACATTCATTGTACGTAGACCAGGGCTGCTCAACGCTCTCGTATTGAAAGTACAAAACTCAATACATCTACAAATTTTGTATATGCACTGAAAATTTTTTTTGCTCATTTAATTTTTTTTATGAATTCCAATAAAATATTATTTTAGAATTTATTTTCATATGGTAGTATCAAATACATAAAAATTTTTTTTTTATTTTTTATATGAACATTTTTTGAATACAATTTTTTTACAGTGCTTTCATTTTTTGAATTTTTTTTATTACAAATTTGTTATTGTAAATTTCGATTTCTTACGGCAGTGCTCGAGCTCCTATACAAAGTGCCTTTGCTCTGCACATTCAATATGAATCATAGGCACATTCATATAAAAATTTTTTTATATCTGAGTGCTTATGGGAGTGCGAAGAAATTTTATTTTCATATTTGAACTGAAAATATGTATCTGTGCCTATCATTCGGAACAAAACAAAAACAATTGTGCTTTGAGTGCCTATGAGGTGAGCAGCCCTGACGTAGACAATGTTTAGCAAGGCAACAGAGACGTCACACGTCACAGGGGTATATGTACATATGTATGTATGTATGTATGTATGTATGTATGTTTGCAATTACTGTTTATGTTGTCATCAGCGACACCATTACCGCCGTCGTCGTCACCTTGGCTTAGCTAACGTGTTAATGGCAATTAGGCGTATTACTTAAACTGCATTTTGATGTCAGTCACAGACAGAGTCACGTGCCGCGATGACTGGCTCTGTGTGGCAGTCAGTGGATTTGTTTGGGTGTTGTTTTGCTAAGCTATTAGCCGTACAAAAATACGCATATCTGCTTATATATGTATAGGCATATGTATGCACATTCATAGATCAGCTGCTAATGTTTTGACGTTATTGTTGATTTATGCACACATGCGTGTACATTAGACCACACACATATAAGGGATTCACAAAGTGTCATAAAGTCATATGTCATATTAAAATATTGTACGAAAATAGTTAAAAAAGCTTTTCCGAAGCCATGTGAAGAAGTAAACAAAAGCAGCTGATCAAATAGCACGACCCCAAAACATATCGTGCAGAGTTGTATTTATTTAGTACACATACAACCTAGAATGCAACAGCAAAATTTTATGAATTATGACGATATGACGTAATATGACAGGTTGTGAATCCCCTAATAATGTTTTAAATTTGAAAAAGTGTTCATTTTGTTCGTTTTCCACGTATTTTTCTTGGAGATTTGTGATAAAAGATAAGATCGGTGAAAGAATTTGGGCATCTGTCTTGATAAAATTGCTAGCGATTGTGTCCTAAAATTTGAAGATATGCTAGAAAATGGTTAATAACTTTAATGGCTAATATCTCATAAACAACAACAGGGGTGACAGTGCTGCCCCTTGCGGGTGCCCCTATATGCCCTCCTTGACACCATCGAAAGGCTCCACCCACACGTCACCGTCCTACAACTCAAAGGGTCCTCGATTCAGCGCTGAATGATTGAGGGTATTCCGATCCGTTCGAGTCCCTCCAGAAGCGCCTCAGCAGAGACCTTGCTAAAGGCACCCGAAATATCGCCCGAAAAGACACCTATCGCACTCCCTGTAGTGAAGGGCCTTTTCAACATTTTGTACCACGTTGTGATTCTTTATCCTATCGTCTCGTACCACCCCCCTGGCTCGCGCCTTGAGGGAACCTACCCGCCCGAACAACTGCCTTTGCTGGCGCAAGCAGTAGGAACAGGTATCGTAGAGGAGAGACGGAGGTCCATTGCCCAGGCAGATACCTCTTGGAGGTTTCGGCCGAGGATTTTTGCCGCCCAATTTATGGGGTAATAAAAGTATAAAAAAATTTATGTAAAATAAATCCAATAGTAAATCCCCCTTATAAATATCTCAGCTCGAAGAGTCCTTTAAAGAGGACTTTTAATGGGTCAACGGTAATTTTATTTTAACGGTCATTATAAACGAATTCGATGGGAATGAATTAGGTAAATGATGTTTCTATCATATACCTAATTGAGAATTAAACGTAGTATTGTGCAATTTATGAATTTTAAAACCGTATATACTTTGAAGAATGTTAAAAGCAGTTGAACTATTTTTTTCACTTTATCTAATAGAAATAGAATAATGCAAATTTTTGTTGGTGGTTGGCCTAATATACATATGTACATACATATGTATACTGCTTTTAATGCAGCTAAATATTTTTTTGCATTTTACTATTATCACGCATATTTTACGATTATTTAGCTTTTATCTTTCGTATTAAAGCCGCAATATTTATTGTAGTTTCGTTGCATTGGCTCGTTTGCTAACGTGGGAAGAGTGTTGATAAAATAACTTGAATACTCGCAGAAATTGAGTTCACGAGATTAGCATAGCTAATGGGGGCCTTTTAACCAGACCACCCTAACTAGTTTGTGCCACCTTATGTATTAAAGCTTTATACTATGATCAAACATGCCAATTATCTGCGTCAGTTGGCTTTACGACCCCTTATAAGGGTTGCCTTGAAAAAATTACCCTTCTCACTATTTAAAAAAGCTCAGTTGAGGCTGGAAAGACTAAAATGCTAGTTTCATAGGCTTTTGCCTGAACATAGTGTAACAGCAGACCTCTATTAAGCCAATGGAAATAAAACGCCAAGATAATAGGTTAACAGCAATGGCAAAGACTCTTGCTGGTCGATTACCTATGAACCTTTTTCTATCTACAAGTTAAAAAAAAAATATTTTGATAACACCGGAAAACTAATAAAAAACTAAAAAAAATTTTATAATTGTCGTTATTTTGTAATTACAAAATTAATACACATAAAAATTTCACAAATAATCCAACTAATGCATACCAAAAGAGTCATACAAATTGATTGTTACTGTTGTTAATGATCAAAAACACAAATGACAACATGAAAAGCAACAACAACCAAAAGAGACAAATCAAAATAATCCACATTCATCATGTTGAATGCTGCACCGTCTCGACGTCGTCATAAAATACTTCAAATCCAAATCCCAATCCAAAGGCATACAAAATCTGTTATGAATGCCGCCGCAGTTAGTCGTGGTCGACCAAAAGTTGAATTAGAGGAGCGTGACACAAATGCTAGTTGTTAATATGTATGTGTGTTTGTGTACTTTTGATCGCGCATAATGTGTGTGGCACAAATCATCAAAAGCTTTTTGATTTTGCATTGCTGCATAAAAAAGCAAGCAAACAGATTAAAAAAAAACAACAAGTTTTTGCTCATAAAACAGGCAAAAAAAAAGGCAAAAAAATAGAAAAAAATGTGGCATAAATAATAAATGGAATTGCATTGAATTCATTTGTCGCTGTGGCATTTGTGCATTTGTGGAAAAAATGGAAAGGCAAATGACGTTGCAAACAAACATACAAAGACACATATGTATGTATGTAGATATAAATAACTTCTCATGCCTATAAAGAAGTATGTTTGTATGCATGTGAAAGGATGTCATCCGTTTTTAGAAATGCTTACAATAAAATGTTAACTATAAAAAATTCGAAATGAAAATGAAAAAAAAGACAAAATATCACACAGCTTTACATCAAGCACGTATCGTATTATTTATTGAACCATAGACTGAATGAATGGTGAACGGAAATCAGTTTAAATTTCTACATTTTATTCATATTTCATTAATATGCTAATAAATGAAAGTCGAGAGCCCTCGAGTAAGTGCTGTAAGATCAAAGCATTTGTATGATGGATCACTTGGCCAGGTTTTCGAAGCAAAATAAAGTTGAACGTAGATTAAAGAAAAAACGAATAAGAGCGCGGCTGTCTTCGGCCCTAGCGAAGATTTCAAACCTTTCATGAATGTGGAAATGAAAAGTTACATATGTAGTCTGATATTGTTTAATTTATACTTTCAATTCTGTGGGTCATTTATGCAAAGATTTCTTAGAAAAAGAAGTTTCGAGATTTAAGTGGAGAAGTTATACCCTAAAATATATATATGTATATCTGAACAATCGGTTGTATGGGAACTATATGTTATACTTAGTGGTCCGATTCGACCGATTCCGACAAATGAGCATCTTCTGTAACATACCGAATTTCAAGCAGATATCTCAAATACTGAGGGACTAGTATGCGAACAAACAGAGAGACAGACAGGCGGACATGGCTTAATCGACTCAGCTCATTATCACTGATCATATTGGTATATATTTTGGGAGGTCTGCCACCAGTGGCGTAGTAGTTTGTCCCCAAAACCCCCCCCCCCCCCCCCGAAAGATTCGTTTTGACCATAAAACCATCTTTGACTTTATTAGCATACATTTCTTTTTCAGGAAAAAATCAATGAGAATAGTAATTTTTCGAAATTGGTAATTCGAAATTTAGCGCATTTTCACGAAGTATTACTTATAATTCTAGCGTTTGTTGAGCCGTAGGAAAGTGCAAGAACCGCAGGAATTTTACCACAATTTACATTCTTTGTACTTATATTCGCTCATTTGTGGTAAAATTCCTACGGTTCCTGCACTTCCCTACGGCTCAACAAACGCTACAATTATTATACGGTATTGCTGTTATTAACATGCTAATAACAGAAAAGTAACGCCAATTATTTAAATTTCAAGTTTTCTTTCAATTACTTATCATCTTAATCAAATAATATTAGTATAAACTACAGTGGGAATAAATATGCAATGTATAAGAGTATCTGAACTTGAGATTTTACTTAATATCTGCCAAAATGGAATATTAAAAAACTAAATTATATAAGAAAATTATTATTTATAACCGTAGCACATAGGTAGAAATATTTTATTGTGTACATCTATTCCAAACTGCTTGTTTAATGCAAAATTTTAATAATTTGTGTTAAAAGTCGATTTTATTGAAAAATATATACAGTGACTCAAAACAAAATCATACGCCAGAGTTTTTAAATTTATTTCAAAGAGTTCTGTCGAAAATATTACTTTCTTATTTTCGTTTAAAAATATAGACAATTTTTAATAAAAATCGTTTTAAGCAGGATTTCTAAGCTTATGGAAAAAATCCATAATTTCCTAGTAATTTCTAAAAGTGGATTAAAAACTTCAAAGCGCGGCCAGAATTTATAGAAGATTTTTAGGAGATTTCTAAGTGTACTGTTATGTAGCCAACCAATTTTAGTGTAAAAAGTGCTTTCTCAATGCTGTAAAAATTTCCGTCGATTTTAGTAATTTTTTTCTGTAGGGTGTTTGCGTTATATGTACGTGAGACCGTTTCAATTAAAATTTCCGAAAAGCCAATGAAATTTTTCAAAAAGTTGAATGTTGCATATTATTATATTACAATTGAATGAGCTGCAAAATTGCATACTCAAAAATCTTCTAAAAAATTTAGCTTTATAATTCTTAGCCCCTTTTTATGATAAGTACTTCCTTAACTTTGAAAAATTGGAAATACTAAAAATACTGCCTAAAAAGTTAACAATAATCGCTGCTAAATATCTGGGTTACTTTCGAGCATCACCTAAATTAACCAAGATATGCGTTAGAAATATAAACATTAAAATTAAATATAAAGCACAAAAAGGAAATTATTGTAGGTACATATGAAAAACCCTGTATCTAGTAGTGAAGTGCGGCTTTGTGCGACGTAATTTTTTGTCGGCAAACTACTAATTGTACTAGATATCATGTCCGAGGGTTAATTTGACTGAGTCTGACAGAGCAACATAACAAACCCAATTTTTAACATGAAAAAGAGTGATAATTTTTTTTTAAATATCCCAACTTTAAAAGTTTTAAACTATAAACTTAGAATTATTGGAAACCAAGGATATTATTTAAAAGTGTTAAAATTTACTTGAACCTTTAGGATTCATCACGATTACTTAAATGAAATGCTTTAAATAATAAATATTCAAGTTGAAACTAGCACTTAAAAATATGTAAGAAAAAAACGAAAAAATTAACTTCAGATATGCTAAGTAACGACCATCTGGGGCAAGTGCAGAGTATGGGGTCAGGAAAAAAGCGATGAACTATTGTTCCCCATTATATTTCCAATATGTGGGTATGTTTTTTTCTGTAATTGTAACAATTTTACAAAATTCAATTTTGGGCGCATACAACTTGAAAATATACCTATGCGCGTAGATTTCCAGAAGAGAATATGAGACTTACTTTTGAAGTATAGTTAAGGCCCTTGGCAACTGACAATCTGGCATGTCAAGCAGTGTGTATGTGTGATGCTGTTTTCTTTTCTCGAAAAAATGTTGCCCTGTTTGATTTTCTTAGCCATTTTGTAAGCTTGTGTGGTGATTTCAACGAATGTTGTCCTCTGACTAAGTAAGAGGGCATCATTAACTACAAATTCAGCCATTTTCTAGAAAGTCATGTTACGTAATTCGATAATTGAGATATTAAAGGGCAACATTTTTTGTCAGAAAAGAAAACGCCATGAGTTTCTTTGTGTGTGTTAGTGCAATCGGCAGTCGTCGTGCTACACGTTCTTGTTCGGGCTCGCGTTGATGAGAATCAAATCTTTTAGATATTTGCGTCAATCACCCGACACTCACACATATGTATACACTTCTTAACATTCCAGATTTTAAGTGGCCAAGGGCCTTAAGAGTTTGATATATGTATTATAAGCGATATTTGTGTACTAAAATGTTAAATTATAGTCTGAAAAAATTACATTTCGCTAGCTTAGAGTGCAAACTGTGTAAGTCCACTTTTATGAAAAAGTGTATTTTTATGTAGAACGCTAGAAAAATCAAATACGCACCGCGCTAAACAAGTCTGAGATACTTGTCATATTTCTACTGTTATTCAGTGATACGCAAATTGTGTAAGTCCAAAAAGCGAAAAAAATTGTGTAAGTCCAAAATATTTATATGAACAGAAATTTTTTTTTCATTTCGAATTTTTTTTTTTTCTTTTTTGTTTTTTGTCTCTCCTACAAAGTTTTAAAAAAGGACTTACACAATTTGCATTCTAAGCTAGCGATTTTTATCATTTGTAAAAAAAATTGTAGTTTTTTTTGGTAATTTTAATTTTGGTAAATTTTTTACATTGGCTGTGACCCCCCTCCCCCCCCCCGAAAAATTCTCTAGCTACGCCACTGTCTGCCACGCCTCCCTCTGGTACTTTCACCATTCGTGGTTTATTAATTTAAAACTCGCATAGGGAAAACTTTCCGGTAGCTTTAAAATTCTCGTTTAAAGGTGTCAAAAAGATTTGCAATACATCAGATATTAAGAACAAGATTTTGCTTCTTCTTCAAAGCTTGTAGTAGTTGTTATAGAGACCTTTACGATGTGGCGATGAAAATTACAAGCTTTACGCAGACGTCGATTTCGGTTTCAGCGAATGAAAGTTCCATAGCCTTGCCGTCTTATAAGGAATAATGAAGATGGCAGTCGGCCCATAGATTATTGGACTCAGTGAAAGGCGTTTTCAAACCACTTCAATCTTTATTAAAGCTTATAAATATAAATGTCTCTTCGTTGGAAGATCTCCATTTCGAGGGATTTCAGAGGTTAATAAAATCCAAAAATATTTAACTGTCACATGGAAGTAAATAGTTTCAAGTAAATCTTAATGAGTAGGATCAGTACTTCGTTTCTGTAACTGAACTCTATCAATGTTTTCGACTGAATGGCGTCGTAATTACATCAATCGATAGATTCTTACTAGTAGCTGGTGACAAAGTGTGGAATGTACCTACAATCTAGCAGACAATTTTCTCGATTTTATTAGAAAAACTTACATCTGATGTCATACAACTCAAAAGACAAGGCAAATTTGTCGCTAATTGGATTATTTTATCAGCATGCCAACAGGAAATCATTAAAATTACATTACATTAAAGCAAACGCTGGTAGATGTGGCGGCTTACAAATGACAACCGACCACCCAACAACAGTTAATCACGGTTGTCTTACTTTGTCTTACTTTAATTGGATTTGCAGAGAGATGAGAAGTCATGAGACAATGTACAAGTACGGATATGTTGTAATGAGAAAAAACACAAAAGTCTACTTGTAGTACATATGTATGTATGTATGTAGTACATGTTAAGGTACATAGAAATTTACATACATACCCTGCAGGCAAAATTAAACTAGTATGAAAATAAACTAGTTGATCAACTGGTATGTAAAGGAAAAAATTCAACTAGTTGGTTTTTTACTAGTTGATCAATTGGTAGGAAACGGACAAAGTTATACTAGTTGGTTTTCTACTACTTGATCAACTGGTATGAAACGGACAAAATTCTACTAGTTAGATATCTACTAGTTGATCAACCGCTTTTAAAAAGACAAAATCATACTAGTTGGTATTCTACTAGTAATATACCAATTTATTTATTAACTGAATATAGCAGTTTGTGCAATTCTATCACAAACTAAGCTTTATTGGCGATTTTGAAGTAAATTTACGCTATTATTTAACAAAAGGATCAGAATAGTTATTACCAATTTGCCAAAAAGAAAACATTTCTCACAAAATAAATATTTTTAAGGCTTTTCATTTATTTTTGTGCAAGGGTACACAAAAACAATTACATACATACATATATGTTTGCAGCAGGTGGCAAGAAGAGTTTAAGAGAGTTTAGTTAATTGATTTGGTTTCTTACAAATCGGAGATTCTATCAGCCAAATGCCGCAGTAACACGAAGCCATTATTCTACCTTACTATACATCTTTGCGTGTACTGTATGTAATATGCACTAAATTTAACTTTAAAAAGTACTGAGCTAATTAAAGTGAGTTTTATTAAATGAACTAAAATGCTATTTTTTCACCTAGATGAACTGGCATTTTTCTAGTATTATTCTGACTGGTATTCTTCTAGTATACCCTTAACTGGTATTTTTCTAGTATGAAGCTGATGTGTTGTCTACTGGTATGAAACTGAGTGGTATTTTTCTAGTATGAAGCTTATGCAAGGGAAGACAATTGCCATCTCGTAGGCCATCGCCACGTTAAAACTACCAGTTGCTTTCAAGTAAAATGGATAGTTGGGCAACTAGATGCCGACATTTTCAAACTGGTAGAATTGTAGTATGCAACTAGTTGTTTTGCCTGCAGGGTATCTACATACATAAATATCTACGTGCGTGTACATTTGCATTAAGTTCAAATAGAAAAAGTTGATGGACAAAAAAGGGTACTAAGAAACTGATGGAATTTTACAAGCTCGGCAACATCATTATAGATAATCGCGATAGCGCATAAAAAAGGGCAAATGAGCTTAAGCAATGAATTATGCTAACATTGGACAAAAAGAGTAATTCTAAGACAGGCTAAAGATAATTTACCGCTAATTGTGGCATTCCATCAGTCACACCGCCGTAAAAGCTAGATACTAGAGGTACACCGGCCGCGGCCCCTAGTGATGGGCGAGTGCGAGATTTTTAGATAATCCAGAGAGTCTCCATCGTCGCAAAATCACAATCGAGTCAAAATTTGACTCAATCCGTGATTACACGGAGCTTATTTCGATTAGCAATGGGCGATTCCGAGATATTTTAGCGGGAAGAATCGTTGACTAGTCCGAAATATTTTTAGCGATAGCTTCGATTGACGGATATTCGCGACTGAACTCGAATATGAATGAAAATCATTGAGTGCATTAGAGATAATTGAACTATCGAAGCAATCCAATGAAATATATCGAACTCGCCCATCACTTTTGCCAGTTGTAAGTGGAGCTCAATAAGAAGGCTGCATACTGGATACTACCCTACTCTGAGCATAATGTAAGCATTTTAAAACTTTTAATTTTTTTAACTCTAAACTATTAACGCAAAATCTTAGATGAGTGTAATCTAGTTAGCCGTTCATAACTAAAATAATGTGCAATTATGCTTACCAATTAGTATTAGCGTTGCCACCAATTTCCAAAAGCATTGAACCTTCGAAGTCGCGCATTTTGCTGCAAGCAATTATAGCGTATACTTATTTATCATACCTACATATATGTAATTTTCACAGTATGTAATTTTGTTGCTTTGTTAATTTTTTTTTGTTATGTGTGTCGCTACTTAAGGCACTTGTTGGCTTGTTTAAAACACCCTTCCTTCCGTTGATAATTCAATTTTATGTTTTGCAGTTAACTTTTGTTACACAATTAACATAAATTATTGTTCACTTGCTTATTATTTAGCTTTGTTGTTAACGGTATTGTATTTATGTATGCAGGTGAGTATATTAAGTTTTTATGTGCATACATATATTTTTTGATTGCTGCATTATTAAAGTAATTATTTTCGTAAAGCTGTTATGTATTTATATTTAGCAATCGCTAAGCATTTGAAATTTTACTTTGTCATATGTGAAATACATATGTCAAAAAATTGAGCCTTATTTTTAACTTATTTTAGATAACTATTGCGCTAATAATCATAAGGATAACAATGCCTGCAATTTCTAAGCGACGTCAGTTGTGTGAAGGCTATAAGACTTATTTTTCTGGCTGGTGTCATCAGGTCATAAGCAATTCTCTCACTCTATCTCTCTGAGAGTAAGGCTTACATAACGGAGGGACGGAAAATCGTTCCACAATACATCATATTCCTACCCTGTCTTAAAAAGAAGCAACGAAAAGGTGCTTACATAACTCCTTATAATAAGAGCTTACGTGGAATTTAAATAGCTTACAATAAGGCTTATTTGCAATAGGAATTAAGGCTTACATAACTCCTTATAATAAGGAATTATATGGGGGTTAATAACCTTATAATATGGCTTATATAAGAGACTATAAAAAAAACTTTTTTAGCTGTAGGTACGTATTAAGTAAGTACACTCCAACATACATACATATCTACATATACTAACTTCACTCTCTTTTTGTTTTGCTTGTATATTATTTCTAAGCATTCATTCCATTTAACTTTCCGGTAATTTAAGATTTGCACAGCGTGAGCAACAATAAAAACACAAATTGGATATGTAACAAAATAAAACAAATTAAAACGCTTGTTACATTTCTGTATGTGTGTACGTAAATAACTACATTCATTTGTCATAAAATCAAGTCAATAAACTAATGCCCTCGCTCACTTCAATTCATTCCACATATGTACTTTTAATCACAGATTTGTGGCAGCCGTCGGCATGTGAGCTGTCAGCGCAGGCGCAAAGTCACAACCACAGTATGCCGTTAATTTATACCGCAATCGTCATAATCTACATAAATGTACAAGCATTCATATGTTTGCCAAGCTTGCATTTATGCAAATTGAGCCTTAAGGTATAACGCTTTGATTTGCTTTAAGTAACTAAATGTAACTCTAACCAAAAACAGCCAAAAAAAAAACACTTTACCACAATATTTAACGGTTCAATAAAACAAAACAAAAATCACAGAAAATTTAGTTATGGTATTGGTTTATTATTATTTTTTTATAATTCTTAACCAGGGACCGATTTTAATCGTTATTTTCATTTCTTCGGATGAAAAAATCAGTATGAAAACTTCGTTAACAATAAAATGCAAGTATGCCGATATAATGATTTTAGCACATTCTATCCAAATATGACCTCATCTTTATTCTGATGATTTTTATTTTTTAAATTTTTAAATAACCACTATTTACGATTTTTATTTTTTCGATCAAAAATAATTTTTATTATTGGATTTAAAATTTTCCGATGAAACTTGATCGATATTTTATGATTTTTATTTTTTCGATCAAAAATAATTGTTATAATTGGATTTAAATTTTTCCGATCAACCTTAATCAATATTTTTTTTATTTTTTTTCCGATCATAATAAATTTTTTCAAACGTTCGTGAATCCTATATTTGATGGCCTGAAGTTGACGATTGCCAACATTATGCATGTTGTGTTCAGAATTTCTTGGTAACCCATCAAAAAACTCGATGACCGTGGAATTAAGAGCGTAATCCAGAAAAACCCTAGCAATTGCTTCCACATTCGTTGACAGAATGCCTGACATTAGCATGGGCTTGTCATTGGAGGGAAGGACTTGCCGACCGCATTACCGCCGAACGAATAAATCACGCAATACCGCCAGGATTCTAGCGAATCAAATAAAGAATAACTTACAGGGAAGCAGAGAAAGAAGGCGAAAAATGTAAGGCATGATGGAAATTTCCACTGAAAATAACGGTATTTATTCCAGTTAATTTTTCGCGCTCTATTCTACTTTGCATTACGTGGAATGGGTAATTAAAGCTCATTCCACTCTGCATTACTGGCAATGCGTGAAAGAAGTGATGAGCTCGTCAGATGTTCCATGGCAAGACCTTCTGTCATGCCTGACAGGTAAAGCGATGACCAGATTTTTGCTGGGAAGTTTGGAATACACATACGAACGCACCTATGCGTGCGCATTGCCATAGCTCTGTTCCGTTCTGTTCAAAAGCATACAATACCCATTCAGTAATTTTCCAACGGCGATTATGGGCGCATTTTCCAACCAATTTTAATGAAAATTGGCGCAGTTCTATTTGAGAACAAAATTTATGTTAGCGTATTAATAATATAGCGTATGGTATAAAAGAAACAAGTTTTTAGAGTTTATTATGATCGAAAAAAAAAAATAAAAAAAATATTGATTAACACTGAGAGAAAAAAAATATATGGAGGGGTCAAAGAAATTGTTTACCTATTTTGAACACTACTTTCTTTGTTTTGAGTAAATTTTCCTTAAAACATGTTAAAAGGTTTACAAAATATTGTTGTTACATGTGTTACCCTGGTTTCATATACTTGTTTTGAAAAAATTCATACATTAAAATAATGAAAAATTCTTTAAGCGCCATTTTCCATTCCCAACTTTCCTTGTTTTGAAGAGTTGATTTCTTTAATTTTGAGAAATTAAATTCCTATACAAATCCCCATGGCAACGAATTTGTTTGAATGTTTTTTTATGTTTTTTCCACATTTTTGAGAAAATTTACACAAAACAAAGAAAATTTTGTATTGGGACGCGTGTTCAAAATAAGGAAAATTATGTCTTTGATCGAGAGAAATTTTTTTTTGAGTTAAGGTTGATCGGAAATATTTAAATCCAATTATAACAATTATTTTTGATCGAAAAAATAAAAATCATAAAATATCGATCAATTTTCATCGGAAAAATTTAAATCCAATAATAAAAATTATTTTTGATCGAAAAAATAAAAATCATAAAATATCGATCAAGTTTAATCGGAAAAATTTAAATCCAGAAATAAAAATTATTTTTGATCGAAAAAATAAAAATCAAATTATAACGATTAAAAATGATTTTTTTTATAAAAATGATAATCGTTACGGTCCCTGTTCTTAACAGCAAAAATTGATTTTTTTAAGCCATTTCCTCTTCCTCCCAGTCCAATTTTGTTGCTAATTTTTATTTTACTGGTATTGTAGTTACAACCAAGTATTAAATTGACAATAAGCATTTTCTTGGTAGTACAGTAAAAACCCTTTAAACATAACGCTTCGTTAGTAAAAAGAAAACGCATTACTTTTACATTTATCAACTACTTACGATAAAGAATTTGAAAAATGTGGGTAGGTATTCGATAGCGATGAGCGAATTCGACACGTTTTATTCGATTGCCACGATTTTTCAAACATCTCGAATGCTCTCGATTATTTTTATTCGTACACTGAGAGAAAAAAAATATATGGAGGGGTCAAAGAAATTGTTTACCTATTTTGAACACTACTTTCTTTGTTTTGAGTAAATTTTCCTTAAAACATGTTAAAAGGTTTATAAAATATTGTTGTTACATGCGTTACCATGGTTTCATATACTTCTTTTGAAAAAATTCATACATTAAAATAATGAACAATTCTTTAAGCGCCATTCCATTCCCAACTTTCCTTGTTTTGAAGACTTGATTTCTTTAATTTTGAGAAATTAAATTCCCATACAAATCCCCATGGCAACGAATTTGTTTGAATGTTTTTTCCACATTTTTGAGAAAATTTACACAAAACAAAGAAAATTTTGTATTGGGACGCGTGTTCAAAATAAGGAAAATTATGTCTTTGATCGAGAGAAATTTTTTTTTTTAGTGTATTCCAGCCCAATCGCTAAGCAAGCCGTCAATCGAAGCAATCGCTAACACATTTCGGACTAGCTAAACATTCAACTCGCTTTCAAAGTAACCCTAAAACATCGCGGACTCGCCCATCACCAATCGACATAACCCACAACACAGAACACTCTCCAGAAAACGTCTCGATTGTGTAGTCGAGAAGTGTGCGAACTTCTGAATCGATTGTGATTTTTCAACGATGGTGTTATTCCGATTGTTTGAATAACTCGGACTCGCCCATCACTATAGTTATTAGTTCGATATTCAAGCTTTATACTGAACGTAATTTTCGAGTGTTCATAATGAAGTTTACTGTGATCTTTGTATTGAACATAAAGTTAACTGAGTTTTCGCGGTAAATTTCATTTAGTATTGAATGAAGATAGTTGTTCAGTTCCAGTGGAACCACGTCCAAATTTCTTTTTACAATTTTAGCCGTAACGTAGTCATATAAATATGGCTTTTTTTAATGTTTCCTAACACTTTTGCACTCTCATTTCACCATTTTTAAATGGTTATCGCTTTAAAATTTACCACTTGCTTATATATCTAACGTTTTATAGCCCGCGAAAACTAACCAAATGAAAGCAACGCTGATTATGATTAACATTATAAAGTGAGATAATAACGCATTGTCATGCTTAAGCCCTCGAAACTCAACATAAAGTGGTTTTTTATTCAATTGGTGCGGCTGGTGTGTGGACTTTCTTATCTATTCATTTACGTACATAAATAAAATGAAAAATAGTTTAATATCTATCTATCTACATAAGTATTGCCTTGAGATATGAGTAGTGATCGTCTTGTTGCTTCAACCCATCAGCGTAACATCATGGGTGGGAATCGAATTGAGTTTTTTCTTATTGTTTTTTTTGGGTGAAAGAGCGCTAAACGCAAGCGAATTGGAATAAGAAAGAAAAAAAATTTACAAAAAATAATAATAGTTATACACTCATGTGTCTAAACAATAATTAATAATTCCAAAGCATTTTTAAAAGAAAGAAATGAGCTTGAAACTCAGCACGTTGCTGTAATATTATCTATGTAGTAAAGTTATGAACAATTAAATTGTTGGTGTTTAATGGTGGTCATGGTCTATGACCTAATGCGGCGTTACCTTTCACTGTTCGCGCGCTTGGATTTTGGGTTCTTTTTTTCCATTGCTTTTTTTTGGCTAGCGGTATGAAAAATTTTGTTTGAAATTAATAATTATGTATATACACAAAATGTTTGTAACTCTAGAGCGCAGCGTTTGAAGTTTTGTAGGTATTTTTTGTGGTTTTCAGCTTTGAATTGCTTGTCAATGGGCGCTCTAATGAACACAACACTGGGAGTTGCTACATTAAAACTAGTAATGGGCGACTCCGAGATGCTTGGAGCATCGTGAGAATCGTATTCGTTGCAAATCACAATCGAGTCAAGAGTTGACTCGCTGCTCGACTACACGAAATGTTTTCGAGAATGTTCAGAGTCGGAGGTTCTTTCGATTAATGATGGGGTAGTCCGAGATATTTTAGTGATTGCTTTAACCCTAAAAAGATAATCTTCGTCAAAATTACGCATCCCCTTTCGAATTATTGTTCTCACTCCCCCAATTATGTGAATACGTCGCCGAACGTTATATATATTTCAGTTGTGCTGCATATCTCTCACGTGACACATAATTTTCTGTGGTAAGTTTTGTAAATTTCCCAATATGAGGGGTCAGTGAGTCAAAATTACGCACGATTATCTTTACCGTGACTTTCAGGAAGCATTTCTCACGTATTGCATAAGGACAAGGATGACTTTCATTCGTCATAACATTATACTGAAGAGCCAGTATAATAAAAAACTATATGTGTTTTATTGTGGCAGCTATGGGGAAGTGGGTAAAGTGTTCGCCATGCCATACCATGGGTCGCCGGTTCAACCCCCAGCCGACACAACACTAAAATTAATTTAATTAATTTTCTAATTAAAAGTCAATTATTATAATAATATACAATGGCGCTATTATAACTCTGACGAGTTTTATGGCCGAGCGAGCTTCTCTCCCAATTCGTCAAAAGTCAATTATTAGGTTTTTAAAATATTGGTCACCTGTCGGTAGTGGACGGCATATCCTCTGAGTGTAATTCTGTCATGAAAAAGCTTCTCACAAAAATGCATTCACCGTTAGGAATCGGCATAAAACTGTAGGCACACCCAATTAGTAGGAAAAACAAAATTAAGGAGCACGCTTAGAATTAGGAAAGAAGTTCGACCTTAAAACTCGTTGAATCCAGTGTATCATATTATAGTTGTCGTTTTCGATTCGCCATCACACAAGCAAAGTCGGATCGAACAAAAATGTTTGAACCTATAATGAGTAGTAGCCATACTCGCTAACTGGTCGATAAAAATTTCCCTCTGCTCGCTAGCATTCACATATAAATTTGACACGGCTATTATAGCCGTTTTCGATTCACAATTTCTCTGCTCGCTATAAATTTCTATCTGTCAAATTTATATGTGAATGGTAGCGAGGAGAGGGAAATTTTTATCGACCAGTTAGCGAGTATGGCTACTACTCATTATGGATTCAAACATTTTTGTTCGATCCGACCTCGCTTGTCTGATGGTGAATCGAAAACGCCATATGTATTGTACATAATTCTTCTTCTTCTTTTTAATCAGCTCGTAACGGTCTAGACGATTTTGGCCGAGTCCAAAAAAGCGCACCAGTCGTGTCTGTTTTGTGCTGCCTGGCGCCAATTGGAAATACCTAGGCAGGACGAGTCGGTCTCCGGCTGATCTTCCCAAAGCAGGGAAGGTGTCCCTTTTCTTCCTTTGTACATACTGTCCTTCCAAAAAAGGCGAAAAGCAATGGGTTATGCAATAAGTGCAAAAATGCTATATGTAGCGAGGACAATATTTGATACATATGTTCCAAAATTGTGTTTGACCGATCTTCATAAAAAATTTTCATTTATTTTTCTTAATGAGTTTCCAGTTCATTTAGATTGTAAGTCAAAAAGTCTGATTTTTGCAGCAAAGTTATTTAAAAAGGGACGGAAAATGGGTGTTTCCTAATTTCAGGAGAAAATTGAAGAAGTTCTTTTGGTTTAGGTTTTTATAGTAAACAAATTTAAATATATTTTATTTATAATGTTTACATTTATTTTACATATCCATAATAAAGTTTGTGCAAGTTCAGGGCAAATTTGTAAATAAACTGTGAAGATATAGCTGAAAAACCCATCATGCGTCAATTTTACGCATGATTATCTTTAACGTATGTAAAAATATGATTATCTAACTAGGGTTAAAAGTGAGAGGAATCACTGAAGAGTGCGAAATATTCTAGCGATTGTTTTAAAAGCGAGAGGAATCGTTGATGAGTCCGAAATGTTCTAGCGAGTTTTCCAATTGACGGCTATTCACGATGTGACTCGAATAAGAATTAAAATCATCACGAACATTCGAGACATTTGAACAATAGAGACAATCGAATAAAACATCTCGGACTTGCCCATCACTAATCAAGGTATCTAGGGGAGAAGACAAGTTCAAACAAAGTTTATATTTCTTTCTTATAACACTTTGGAGAACCACAGCTATTTTCTTGTATTTGATATATGAGAGCATTGGACACTTCCAAAGTCTACTAAAGAGCGTCTGTCGAAGTAACAGCTATTTCAAAGACATCGTCTAACTACTGCTACCTTCAAATAACTGAGATCATAATACTTATTGTTTATGTTCCGGTTATTAACTTGGCAGCGAGTTATAATTCAACCAAATACAGCCTTCTGGGTATTACTTTCCATACATACATTCACCTTCAAATAACTTTTATGGTTACAAAAAAAAATACATACCAAATGAGCTTTCTTTTTGCCTCATTTTAAGTATAAAATTACACATAAGCTCAGTCAAATCTCAAATTACATAAAAATAAGAAAACATTGAACGGAAGTATTTGCTAAGCGCAGTAACAACATAAAAGTGCAATTGAAAACTGTAATAATGAAATTAAAGTTAATTTGAAGAAAGAAAAAATAACAAGAAACCGCCAACAAATGTATATGGTCTGAGTAAGCAGTTTGGAATTTCGCAAAAGCAAAGTGAAGAAGCATAAAATTAAAAAAAAAAAACTTAGGAAAACACGTTGCGAGTGCTGCAATATTCAGCACTACCCTGCAAAAAATGCGATTAATCCGGGACGTGTCCGGGATCAATCGCAAGGGAGCATGCGACTAATACAATTTTACATCCCTTTGTATGGAGTGAATTGATCGCATTTGTTCGAGCATGTCCTATGAAGAGACTAATTGTTCAACTTATATACCCGAACGGGTACCAATGTAGATCAATCGCTTTCATCCCAAACGGGTACAAATGTAGATCAATCTCTTTCATCCCGAACGGGTACAAATGTAGATCAATCGCTTACATCCCGACCGGGTACAAATGTAGATTTTTCCAAGTTGTTTGCCAAGGCAATTTTTAATAACAATGTTTAATAAATTGTTAATGTTCCTGCATATAGTATACATAAATAAAGATTATATCGTCGCTGCGCCAACAAAAAGAGCTATACGTTTTTCAGTAACTTTTCAGGAGAGCAAAAAAACCGTTTTCTGGTGATCCTAGAGAATATTTTTTCTAGTTTGAATTGTTAACTAATGATACTACACATAGTATGTCATAGACTTGTGCAATTTTTTTTTTACTTTTTTTGACCAACCACTTCGTATGAAGCATTTGCGCCGTTTTACAGCACATAGCTCTTTTTACAAATTGTTTAAATTTGCTAGTGGGGGTAAGAAATCGTGAAAGATGTGTATACAATTCTTCGCTAGGGTCCGATGCAATTAGCGATAGCTTGGAAATGCATTATTTAATTGACCAGTGCCCCTCCTATTTTGAAAATTGGTCACATACGCTATTTTTAAATAATTTTTTTACACAAAAATAACCTGAAATCAAAAAACAATTATACGAAAACTAGCTGACCCGGCAAACCTCGTTCTGCCCAAAATAGATTTTTTTTTTATTAATTTCATTTCAAAAATTGTTATTACACCGGTATTGTTTTTAATAGAAAATTAACGATTTTTCACTACTTCATTGTGTATACAACTTCAAAAATATATTTTTAGTATTCAGTTTAATGCTGCACGATACACAACATTTTTAGTTTTCTGTTCCGGATATTTATTTTCACTGAGTATTGGCTATTTTAACTAAGTAAGTAAGAGTATTGATATAGTATACCTCCATAATAGTTTTCAAGCCCCTCCTCCAACCCTTTTAGATATATTCAGCCTCAAAAGTTTAGTACGTATGGGAGGTGCAATGCCCCATTTTTCGATAAATCTTTTTTTTTTGGTGAAAATGGTACTGATATCGTATATCTGCATAGTGATTTCTATGTACATGCCATGAACGCTTTTAAGGATATTTAGTCTTAAAAATTAAGAACGCATGGGAGGTGCCACGCCCCCTTTTCCCAAAACTACTGTTTTTTTCATAAGCACGCTATTGATATCGTTAATCTCCTGATCAATTTTCAGGTCCCAACCTTAAACGCTTTTATAGATATTCAGCTTGAAAAATTAAGTTTGTATGGGAGGTGCCACGCCCCCTTTTCCGATAACCTACACTTTTATGCGCAAAAATTGTTTTGATATATATAGCTCTGTACCAATTTCCAGGTCCCTGACTTAAATCCTTTTAAAGATATTCAGCTTAAAAAATTAAGTGTTGCTGGTAGGTGACACGCCCCCTTTTCGTATAACTTCTATTATTTTGCGTTAATATGGAATTGTTATCGTTTATCTCCACACCCATTTTCAAGTCCCTAGCGTAAACAATTTTAGAGATATTCAGCATGAAAAATTAAGTTTGTATGGGAGGTGCCACGCCGCTTTTTCCGATAACCCCACTTTTATGCGTGGGAATGGTTTTGATATCATTTAGCTCTATACCAATTTTCAGCTCCCTACCTTAAACTGTTTTAGAGATAATCAGCTTTAAAAATTAAGGTTGTATGGGAGGTGCCACGCCCCCTTTTCTGATAACCCCCACTTTTCTGAGTGAGAAGGGTTTTGATATCACCTACCTCTATACCAATTTTCAGCGCCCTACCGTGAACTGTTTTAGAGATAATTAGCTTTAAAAATTAAGGTTGTATGGGAGGTGCCACGCCCCCTTTTTTGATAACCCCCACTTTTCTGAGTGAGAAGGGTTTTGATATCACCTACCTCTATACCAATTTTCAGCTCCCTACCTTGAACTGTTTTAGAGATAATCAGCTTTAAAAATTAAGGTTGTATGGGAGGTGCCACGCCCCCTTTTCTGACAACCCCCAATTTTCTGAGTGAGAAGGGTTTTGATATCACCTACCTCTATACCAATTTTCAGCGCCCTACCTTGAACTGTTTTAGAGATAATCAGCTTTAAAAATTAAGGTTGTATGGGAGGTGCCACGCCCCCCTAACATTTTTTAATTTTTTCTTCGACTAAACCTTCGCGGGGTAACAACAAACAAACCCCCCTAAGAAAGTATTTGATTTGGTTCAGCCGTTTTCAAGTTTTAGCGTTACAATTAAATACCAAATCATTTTTATATATATAGATAGAAGATAGATGTATAACTGATTTTACAGAGCATTTCTACTACTGAGAGCATATAGCTGTGTTTGATAACTTCTAACCAAAGAAGGATATCAGAAAACGGGAAATGCAAAAATGTGGCTAGCGGATAGCGCTAAATAAATATGTAATAAAAAAAAAATCGGAAAAAAACATATAACTGAATTTGTTGGCGCAGCGACGATATAATGGGCCATATTAATAAAATCCAAGCAAATGCTTTTACTCAAAATTTCAGAAATTTGACATTAATTTGTATGAACTAAATTTCAAAATTTGAGTAAAAGGTCAGAAATCTTAAGCAAAAGCAAATGCTTGGCTTTTATTAATATGACCCAATGTTTTACTTTTGAAAAAAAATCTCAATAAATAAATTAAAAAAATTGTAAGTTTTGAGTATGCATTATATGAGCGTAATGTAAAGGATTTTTTCATAGAATATTTTAGGCAACATTTTATTAAAATTATTATTCATCATTGTTATTAAAAGAAAGGGTTTTCAATTCGTTTTACCGGTTGTTCTACAATTTTTTAAATACATTGCATATTTTTGTAAAATTTCTACATTTAAGGAATCTAGATTTGTACCCATTCGGAATGAAAGCGATTAATCTACATTTATACCCGTTCGGGATGAAAGCGATTAATCAACATTGGTACCCGTTCGGGATGAAAGCGATTAATCTACATTTATACCCGTTCGGGAACAATTGGTCTACAATTAGTCTACATTTATACCCGTACGGAAATAATCGGGGACTAATTGTGGACCGATTGTTCTCGAAAGAGATCAATCCGGGACAAATATCTTTCCGTATTAATCGCACATTTTTTTGCAGGGTATGTATGTACATATGTAAGTATATTCGTGGACTTTGCGCATGCGTCAGTCGCCTGAAGGCTTCTCTGATGCGGCACAAAATAAAGTGCAAACTTCACTACACCAATAACAACAATGCGTTTGCGGGTGGTGTTGCTAACAGAGGTGTATGAGCGTGTGTGACTGTGATAACAATTCAGTAACAGGAAATTTAATATGTACCTATGACTTTTTTTGGTTTCGTTTGTTTATTTATTTAAGTATTTGTTTTTTTTTTTTGTTTTTTTTTAGAGAATGGAATTTTAATTTTATTTTACGACAATTTAAAGCGCTACTGTGCAGCAACATCACTGACTGGCAACGCGCAGCAAAGCCACAGTCAAGCCAAGCGAAGCGAAGCGTGTCCGCTGGCAACAACAGTCACTGACATTGCCGGAGCCGAACGTGGTAGTGTTGTTGCGCTGAACAACAACAGCAACAACGTGAGTGTTAACTGATATTATGCTTACACTTTATTGTTTATATTATTTATTGCTGTTTTTGTTTTTTGACACATTAGGCGCAGGTGGACGGAAGGTGTTAATTCTGTTTTGTTTTGTTTTTTTTTTTTGTTCAAAAAAGGCACTTGAATTAATTATTTATGCGTTTTAATTTTTGTATTTTTTTTTTCTGATATTACACAATAAAATTATTTTATTAATGCACTCGTTGCAATTATTTAAAACTATTTTTATACACAGTGTTTTCGTTTTATTTAATTTATTTTTTTTTTTAAAGTATTTAGCTTTTGTCTCTTTAATTTCTTTTAATTTTATTTTTCGAACTCTTTATTTATTTATTTCTTTATATTCCTTTACTCTAGAGTCCTTCTTTTATTTCTCTACAAATTTTATCAGCCAATCAACCAGCCTCAATGCAACAATTTGCAAAATCCGTTAGCGGCTTTTTTACCAAAACGTTCGCTCACACTCAGCTGCTTTTCATTACTGGCCAAAAGCCAACAATGCCAAATAACCAAGAGCTGTTTGTCTGCCTGTTTGTTGCCACAAAACCAGCAACAACAAATGAAATATGCTTTTGCGTAGGAACAGCGTGGTATTGTGGTACACAAAGTCAAAGGCGTAAAGACAAAAGCTAAACAAGAGGAAAAAAGAAAATAAAAGCAAAGCAAAAGCAATTGAAAATCAAAGAAAAATTGGCGCTTTGGCGTCTCAGTTTTATAACCAAAAAGCAATTTTTCGCTCTATTTTATTTTACGTTTTTATTCGCCTCTGTTCTTTACACTTTTGTAATTTTGCTTTTAGTTTTGCCAAGAAATCTTGTTATACAATGATATACTTGAGAATAAAGTATGATAAAAAAAATTCACGCTGCAATAATATGGGGATTTTTGTCTGGGTGCAGAATAAAACCAAATTTGAATGGAGACCTACATAGGTTCACATACTAAAACCCGAAATATTTTGTATGCAATCATTTGAATGATTTTTTTCTTTCAAATTTATTTATGTAATATCATTTGATTAATAAAACAAAAATATTAGTAAAAAAAAAATTAATAAAAAAGAAATTATAAAAAAAAATTATAAAAAAGGTATAAAAAAATATAAAAAAAAATTTGTTTGAAAAGAAAAAAGTTTCCTTGATGTTTCCCTGATTTTCCCTAATTGGTAAAAACCGATTAAAGATATACATTTTTATTTTTTATTTATTTTATCCGCCGCTAGCAAAACCGAATCGCCCACTGTGCGCCAGCCAGCAGAAGAAATTTTGCAATAGGTGTTTTTAGTATACATGCAAAAACGGGTCAAAATCCATATCGCAGAGAAATGTATTCTTCTTTAAGTTCATATAGTAGGTAAAATTAAACGGGATTTCATTTTGTTAGCACATCTTAACCCTGTATTTCCCTTACAAAGTAGTGCATCTGAAACTTTTTTCGAGAAGTCCGAAAATATGGGCTTTTAAAGGGCGCTAGTGGGTTAAATATACTACAAAATTATTTCCCATGAAATTTCACCAGGGGTCTGCCTGGACAAAATCGTTGTCCATAAAAAATCTTTAACTCCATAGAAAAAAAATAATAACCAGCAAACGTGAAATGCTCTTTTGTAATGCCCAAATATAGGGAAGAGCTTGTTAGCCTGGCTTCTGGGTACCTGAGCACTATATATGTATTAAAAACTATCACTGTATTAGTGCTATTATTATTAACATGGAAATTGAAGCATCTGAGTAGTCCACAAGCAGTAAAAAAGCAAGAACAAGCTTTAGCAACAACAGCGCCATACTCGTATTAGACCCGCGAATCACCCGGCGCAACGAACTGACGTAAAGTTGATTTATTGTCTCTGGCATTGTCTTTTCTTTGTATGTGCTTATACTAAGCTGCTTCCTGTTTTTCTTTACTATTATTTTTTTATTGTTATTGTTATTTTTATTATTATTATTTGTCTTAAAATCTCTGCCACTCACATTCTTGCCACTTGCATCATCTTTGTAGATTTAGTACATACGTATGTTGTTCCACGACTGCTGGCCAACTACGGCACTCAAAAGTAGCATCATCTATTATTTGTGTGTGTTTTGTTTGCTTTTGTTTTTGCTTTGTGGCCATAACTGGAATTTAACAAGTTCATCAGCTACAGATATACATACATGTGTATGTATGTATGTAGTTACTTCACTGCCACAAAAGTGTACCTAGAGTTTTAGCAAGGTTCTACGCTCGTCAGAGAGCTCGAACAGTTTCTAGCAAAATTCAAAATTTTATACAAGCAATTAATTAGGTCCTAAAACAAATTTTTATACCTTTCATGAGAATGAAATGGTATTATAACTTAGTGCCAAAAAATTTTTGTCGAAAGTACCAGAAGGAAGCGTGGGGGACCCACCAAAATATATACCGATATGATCAGAATCACGAGCTGAGTCGATTAAGCCATGTCCGTCTGTCCGTCTGTGTGAACGCAAACTAGTCCCTCAGTTTTTGAGATATCTGAATGAAATTCGGAATACAGGTATGTTGTTATATGCAGCTGATCATTTGTCGGAACCGGCCGAATCGGACCACTATAACATATAGAAAACAACCGATTATTCAGATATGCATGAAATTTTTGGATGTAATTTGTGCATAACTTCCCCATTTAAACAGCTAAGGACATGAAACTTTGAAGTAGACGTGCCCATTTTGGCCCAAACAAGGTTACCGAAAATTGTCAAGATCGGACCACTATAACATATAGTTCCACAACATCCGATTATTCAGATATACACATTTTGGTGTATAACTCCTCCATTTTAATAGCTAACGGCCTGAAATTTTGAAGTATTTGTACCCATATGGACCCAAACGGTATTGCCGAAAATTGTCAAGATCGGACCACTATAACATATAGCTCACATACAACCGATTGTTCAGATATGGACATTTTGGTGTATAACTCCTCCATTTTAACAGCTAACGGCGTGAAATTTTGAAGTATTTGTACCCATATGGGCCCAAACGGGATTACCGAAAATTGTTAAGATCGGACCACTATAACCTATAGCTCCCCTACAACCAATTGTTCAGATATGGACATTTTGGTGTATGACTCCTCCATTTTAACAGCTAACGGCGTGGAATTTTTAAGTATTTGTACCCATATGGGCCCAAACGGGGTTACTGAAAATTGTCAAGATCGGACCATTATAACATATAGCTCCCATACAACCGATTGTTCAGATATGGACATTTTGGTGTATAACTCCTCCATTTAAATAGCCAAGACACCATTTTTTCTAATAAATCTTTCCATAAATAACCCACAGAATTAAAATTATAAATTAAACTTAATCCGGCTATGTACATACATAGGTAACTTTTCATTTCCCCACTCATGAAAGGTATGAAGTCTTCGGTACGGCCGAAGGCAGCCGCGCTTTTACTTGTTTTCGATCTCATTATTCAACTGAAATGGTGCTCGACGGTTCAGAAATTAAAACGAAACAAAGAAAATTCTACGAACTAACAAATAATGCACATGAATTGAGGACTTTCCTATAAGAGTCTGGTAACAAAGGCTCCCAAATTCGCAAACAGAAAAGGTCCAACTTTAGATTGCACACTTTAAATATTTTTAGTGAATGTTTATTATAATTTTTATTTTTAGTTTTATATTTTTGTTTTCAATCTAACAACAGTGTTAAAACTTGGGATAGTTACATTTAAACGTGTAAAAAGTCATTTATCATTTTTGAGAAAATTGAATATCACTTTCCCTTTTCACGTATGTTGTTATATAGAAGTCACCTTCTCTTCCGTTTCGCTTGCAGGCAACCAACAGCAGTTGGTTGGTAATAATTTTTTAAAATGTCAAAATATTGTGCACACAAAACAAGCAATTCACACACAATAAACTTTGGCCTGAATGGTGCAGCAACAACGAATTTCAAGCGCCAACGCTGCAACGTGCCTTGGCTGGTGTAAAATATAGGGAATCTGCCACTTGCCGTTTGCTGCAAGTGAGTGGAAAAAACGAAAAACTATGGGCGACATGTGCCACGATATCGTGTCATGTGTGGGCAAAGTAATTTTTTATGTATGTATGTTTATTTGTACATATAAGTTTATTATTATATAGCTGTTGAAAATCTATTAACAAAAAGCCAACAAAATGGAATAAAATGCAAATAAAGAGACAAAGGAACAATCTCTAGGGTGTCCGTCTATCACTGTTTGAAAACGTGACATGCTGTAGGTACAACTTTATTAAACAGAAATCACATTTTTGTAAAACAAACACACTTTGTCGCAATATGCTTCACGACGATATTTGCCTACGTTTATTTGATCGAAAGCGGTGGTAAGTTTGTTTTACTATCAATGTATACACTCAAATTACTTAGTTCTATGTTTTTGTACGATAAACAGCTTTAGCTGTTTAGCAACCAATAATAATGAAACGCAAACAACAACGAAGCAACCAACAACAACGAACAACAAACTAAACAAAATATTCTATGAAAAGAACAAGAATGCAAATTAATCCAATAAAAGCAAAAAAAAAAAAAAATTCCGCAAGACAAAGTTTCTTGTCTGCAGTGGAAAAGGTAGATAACGTTGTACTAACGCACCTATAAACTCTAAGTTAATATGCATCTATATACAATATGCAACAACATAGCCATAACATCAATTACAACTCTATGAAACATGTAGTGTAAGTCGGTAAATCGTATATCTTTCTTAGTAGAAACATGCATGATAGCGCAAACATTTCTTTGCACTTCTGCAAAAAAGAAAAAATGGCATAAAAAAATTTGCGGTTTGGCTGTATATGTTACTGAAGGTTAAAACCATGAGAAAGCAGCCCTGTAGGAAAAAAGTTCATTAAACAAAATCAAAAGTGCAATAAATGAATTTGAAAAGCGCTTTACTTTCCTTTACTTCCTTAGCGCTTTCTTCACTAATATTTTAGTTAACTTAAAAAAAGCACTTCAATGGGTTAGCAAGTCCTAGAGTTATCATATAGAGCTCTTAAACTGTGAGGTTGCAGAATATAATGTAATATATATAATACTTCATAACTCAAAACTTAATAATCCTCATGCGCTGAAATCTTCTGTAAAAGTGGTTTTCTTCTAAAAAGAACACTATATCACTTTAGGTGAAACGCAACAATGAAATTAGAGGAGAATGTAAATTGTCCCACATTTAGTTTATTATCAAGCGGAGGAGTTGTTATACTAACAAGCATAAATATATATAAAACAAGTAAAAGCGCGGCTGTCTTCGGCCGTACCTAAAACTTCATACCTTTCATGAGTGGGGAAATGAAAAGTTACCTATGTATGTACATAGCCGGATTAACTTTAATTTATAATTTTAATTTTGTGGGTTATTTATGGAAAGATTTATTAGAAAAAAATGGTGTCTTGGCTATTTAAATGGAGGAGTTATACACCAAAATGTCCATATCTGAACAATCGGTTGTATGGGAGCTATATGTTATAATGGCCCGATGTTGACAATTTTCGGTAACCCCGTTTGGGCCTATATGGGTACAAATACTTCAAAATTTCACACCGTTAGCTGTTAAAATGGAGGAGTTATACACCAAAATGTCCATATCTGAACAATCGGTTGTAGGGGAGCTATAGGTTATAGTGGTCCGCTCTTAACAATTTTCGGTAATCCCGTTTGAGCCCATATGGGTACAAATACTTCAAAAATTCACGCCGTTAGCTGTTAAAATGGAGGAGTTATACACCAAAATGTCCATATCTGAACAATCGGTTGTAGGGGAGCCAGGCGCGGATCCAGGATTTCGGCAAGGGGGGGGTTTTGAAAATTTTTTTTGGAAGATGTTTTTAAGGGCAGACGCTGGTGAAAATATGGACTAATACCACCTACTATTATTATTCTATATACTAGTTGCACCATTTCCCGCACCTTAAAAACACCAAACTCAAAACCCTCCAAATTAACAATATCTATGTCATCACATAAAGTGCAGGAGATTTCAATTGAAGTTCTAAATAACATGTATAACGTACATGTATTTAATAAATTCATAAATTAAAAAAGCCGGCATATGCGGGTGTTAGGCCTTCAGATGGCTCTGAAGCTACTTTATTATAAACTTGACCACTGCGCGACACCTAGTGAAGGGTAGCAGTTATTATATGATATAATTTGAAGCGCGAGGTCGCTACTGCGTGTTCTAAATTTTCAAACGTGCAACCAAAGAACGTATGTTGTATACTCTGAAAAAAATACCCGTAGCTAAACCAACAACTTACCGCTGTTGAATCTCCGTCTTTGATTCAACAGCTAAAGTATTTGTTTTTACAGCAAAGTTTTTGACCCAACAATTTATTCAAAAACGGCCGTTGTTGTTTCAAAAACTTTCTTGCTTTTAAAATTTTTTTGTGAGAAAATATTTTTTTGTGAGAAAACCAACAAAAAAAAAAAAAATTATGGAGAGAAGATGAAGAGAAAAATCCAAAAAAAAGTTTATTTTTAGCAACAATTTTCTCCCCGTTGTTGATTTAAAGGCAAAAGTATTTGACCCAACAGTTTCCGCTGTAAACAAAACTAATGAGAACATATTTTTTTAAAATTTTATTTTTACAATGATTCAAATAATTCATGGATTCTTTTTTAGGAAATGGAAGTATAACTAGGTTACTACAATTCAATATAATGTTGAATGTTCCACTATGTGATGATTGAATAGAATTTCAGGTTGATGTCATTGTTCGAATCCGCAGGAGAACATAAAATAAAGAAGAAAAATCAGAATAAGAAATAAGGATAGCAACCAGTGAATGATAAGAAGGAGAGAAGAATAGGAGAACAAGCGGAGGCTACATATTTGCAGTTGGGACCCGGGCGGAGAGAAGATGAAGAGTAAAATGCAAACAAAAATTAATTTTTAGGTGAAAATTTTTTCCAACAATCTCCGTTATTGACTTAACTCAACAACGCTCGCACCTTTGAAACAACAAAGGAGCGTTGTTGGGCACGTTTCAACTGCGGAAAGTAGTTGATTTAACAGCGAAAGTCTTTAGATTTACAACGTTTTTTTTTCAGAATAGGAAGGGAAAATTCGGTATTTTGACCGAGTGAGGTGGAAATCGTTTAGTCAAAAAAAAGAATATGACTTCGCGAGTTCCTTCCCATCATTTTTCAAGCTCGAATTCGTTTGTTTTTTCGCGGCGAAAAATAAATTTATTTTGACATTTCTTTTGCTTGACATTTAGTTATTGTTTCTATTCATACTCTACCGCCACTGCAAAGATGGTTGAAAATGAGCCGGGCTGCAAATTTTAGAATTTTATAAAAACCTTGATCTGATGAAAAGCTCTGTTGCCACTTTTTTATCCTTTGTTGAAACATTTCAATTTTATGAATGAATCGCTTGTAGTATTTTAACTTCGTACTCGTTTTATTTCTTGTTTTTGGTGGTTGATTTGATTGTATAGTACGCGCTTATTGTATTAGATTTAATTCCTCTAATGTTTACTTGAAAGAGTTTTTTAGTGCTCAGCACGAAATTTTTATTTAATTCAATTTTTAATTGTTGGGGTAAGTGGAAAAAAATTCAACAACTATTTACAGCGAAGGTTGAGTGTATAGCTATTTCACGAAAAACCATTTTCGATCATCAGCACTCTTTTCGGAAGTGGATGCTACCGGGGATTGAACCCGAGTACATTCCATCTTCAGCCGCTATGACCCAATGCATAAACACACTCGGCCATTGAGACTCTGTGCAACCTGTTGGATTTTCCCCACTTTTGCCTTTTTCATTTTCAATATGTTTATGCGTTGGGTTATTGAGGCTGAAGATGGAATGTACTCGGGTTCAATCCCCGGTAGCATCCACTTCCGGAAAGAGTGCTGATGATCGAAAATGGTTTTTCGTGAAATAGCTATACACTCAACCTTCGATGTAAATAGTTGTTGAATTTTAATTCCTCTAAATTTCGGGTATTTTCTATTTAACTATAAGTTGTAATTGTATGTTATTATTGCCTACAAGGACAACTATTTTAATGAACTGATTCAATTGTACCTGTTCCACCTTGTGGATATGTGCATATAAAATATAATCTGAAAATAAATGAAAATAAATGTCGAGTTTTGCCTTTGGACAGCTAAACCCATCCAACCATTGCTTTCCTTGATCAGTTTGGGAAATTTGGGCGCAGAATCTATAAAGGCATTAATTTGGGATCTATGATAAACCACAAGGGGGGGGGGGGGGGTTGAACCCCCAAACCCCCCCCCTCCCCCCCCCCCCCCGTGGATCCGCCACTGAGGGGAGCTATAGGTTATAGTGGTCCGATCTTAACAATTTTCGGTAATACCGTTTGAGCCCATATGGGTACAAATACTTCAAAAATTCACGCCGTTAGCTGTTAAAATGGAGGAGTTATTAGGCATGGGTAACACTGCGCTGCGCGGCGCAATTGCGCTAACACCAACCCTGGCGTTATTGCGCTAACTCCGATTTGGGAAATGCGCCAACTCATTATAGCGCCAACTCAATATTGCGCCAACTCAATTTTGTAATATAAAACCGACTCATTTTCGTGCGCTAACACCAGCACCAATATAGCGCTAGTGTAAAATGGCGCAACCACAACGCCAATAACAGCACCATAGTATATGTATACGTATGACACCGTCACAATTATGTATGCTTGATAGTGATCTATGTGACTCTAATTTCCAGCATATTTTCACAAATATACGGAATATGTTTCCAAATGATTATGAAAATTTTAATTAATTGTGCCCTCGTATATGTAAGCAGAATTGCGCCAAAAGAAATAAAACGGGGATGGTGAACAATAACAAGCGAAAAAATGTTATTTATCGATTATTCCATGACAATTGCGCTAAAGGTGTTATTGCGCCAGTACCGTGAGTTGGCGCCACGAGTGGCGCTGGAGTTATTGTATCAGCGCCAAAAAAATTGCGCCATTACCCATGGCTAGGAGTTATACACCAAAATGTCCATATCTGAACAATCGGTTGTAGGAGAGCTATAGGTTATAGTGGTCCGATCTTAACAATTTTCGGTAATCCCGCTTGAGCCCATATGGGTACAAATACTTCAAAAATTCACGCCGTTAGCTGTTATAATGGAGGAGTTATACACCAAAATGTCCATATCTGAACAATCGGTTGTAGGGGAGCTATAGGTTATAGTGGTCCGATCTTAACAATTTTCGGTAATCCCGCTTGAGCCCATATGGGTACAAATACTTCAAAAATTCACGCCGTTAGCTGTTATAATGGAGGAGTTATACACCAAAATGTCCATATCTGAACAATCGGTTGTAGGGGAGCTATAGGTTATAGTGGTCCGATCTTAACAATTTTCGGTAATCCCGTTTGAGCCCATATGGGTACAAATACTTCAAAAATTCACGCCTTTAGCTGTTAAAATGGAGGAGTTATACACCAAAATGTCCATATCTGAACAATCGGTTGTATGGGACCTATACGTTATAATGGCCCGATGTTGACAATTTTCGGTAACCCCGTTTGGGCCTATATGGGTACAAATACTTCAAAATTTCACACCGTTAGCTGTTAAAATGGAGGAGTTATACACCAAAATGTCCATATCTGAACAATCGGTTGTGGGGGAGCTATAGGTTATAGTGGTCCGATCTTAACAATTTTCGGTAATCCCGTTTGGGCCCATATGGGTACAAATACTTCAAAAAGTCACGCCTTTAGCTGTTAAAATGGAGGAGTTATACACCAAAATGTACATATCTGAACAATCGGTTGTATGGGAGCTATATGTTATAATGGCCCGATGTTGGCAATTTTCGGTAATCCCGTTTGGGCCTATATGGGTACAAATACTTCAAAATTTCACACCGTTAGCTGTTAAAATGGAGGAGTTATACACCAAAATGTCCATATCTGAACAATCGGTTGTAGGGGAGCTATAGGTTATAGTGGTCCGATCTTAACAATTTTCGGTAATCCCGTTTGAGCCCATATGGGTACAAATACTTAAAAAATTCACGCCCTTAGCTGTTAAAATGGAGGAGTTATACACCAAAATGTCCATATCTGAACAATCGGTTGTAGGGGAGCTATAGGTTATAGTGGTCCGATCTTAACAATTTTCGGTAATCCCGTTTGAGCCCATATGGGTACAAATACTTCAAAAATTCACGCCGTTAGCTGTTAAAATGGAGGAGTTATACACCAAAATGTCCATATCTGAACAATCGGTTGTAGGGGAGCTATAGGTTATAGTGGTCCGATCTTAACAATTTTCGGTAATCCCGTTTGGGCCCATATGGGTACAAATACTTCAAAAATTCACGCCTTTAGCTGTTAAAGTGGAGGAGTTATACACCAAAATGTCCATATCTGAACAATCGGTTGTATGGGAGCTATATGTTATAATGGCCCGATGTTGACAATTTTCGGTAACCCCGTTTGCGCCTATATGGGTACAAATACTTCAAAATTTCACACCGTTAGCTGTTAAAATGGAGGAGTTATACACCAAAATGTCCATATCTGAACCATCGGTTGTAGGGGAGCTATAGGCTATAGTGGTCCGATCTTAACAATTTTCGGTAATCCCGTTTGAGCCCATATTGGTACAAACACTTCAAAAATTCACGCCGTTAGCTGTTAAAATGGAGGAGTTATACACCAAAATGTCCATATTTGAACAATCGGTTGTAGGAGAGCTATAGGTTATAGTGGTCCGATCTTAACAATTTTCGGTAATCCCGTTTGAGCCCATATGGGTACAAATACTTAAAAAATTCACGCCGTTAGCTGTTAAAATGGAGGAGTTATACACCAAAATGTCCATATCTGAACAATCGGTTGTAGGGGAGCTATAGGTTATAGTGGTCCGATCTTAACAATTTTCGGTAATCCCGTTTGGGCCCATATGGGTACAAATACTTCAAAATTTCGCGCCGTTAGCTGTAAAAATGGAGGAGTTATACACCAAAATGTCCATATCTGAACAATCGGTTGTTGGGGAGCTATATGGCATAGTGGTCCGATCTTGACAATTTTCGGTAAACCTGTTTGGGCCCATATGGGTACAAATACTTCAAAATTTCACGCCGTTAGCTGTTAAAATGGAGGAGTTATACACCAAAATGTGTATATCTGAAAAATCGGTTATAGGGGAGCTATATGTTATAGTGGTCCGATCTTAACAATTTTCGGTAATCCAGTTTGGGGTTATATGGGTACAAATACTTCAAAATTTCACGCCGTTAGCTGTTAAAATGGAGGAGTTATACACCAAAATGTCCATATCTGAACAATCGGTTGTAGGGGAGCTATATGTTATAGTGGTCCGATCTTGACAATTTTCGGTAATCCTGTTTGGGTCCATATGGGTACAAATACTTCAAAATTTCATGTATTCATTTCATGTATATCTGAATAATCGGTTGTTTTCTATATGTTATAGTGGTCCGATTCGGCCGGTTCCGACAAATGATCAGCTGCATATAACAACATACCTGTATTCCGAATTTCATTCAGATATCTCAAAAACTGAGCGACTAGTTTGCGTTCATACAGACGCACGGACGGACAGACGGACAGACGGACAGTCGGACAGACGGACAGACGGACGTGGCTTAATCGACTCAGCTCGTGATTCTGATCATATCGGTATATATTTTGGTGGGTCCCCCACGCTTCCTTCTGGTACTTTCGACAAAAAATTTTTGGCACTAAGTTATAATACCATTTCATTCTCATGAAAGGTATAAAAATATGCGTTTGCCATATCAACCTCCACACACAATAAACCAAATGGATAGGAAGAATGTTTTCCTGTGTATTTATTAAAATCTCTTTTGTTGGTTAAAAAGTTAAATGCTTCTGTTAATTTACGGCGTATTTGTTTGGCTTTGTTAGATAGTTATTAATCTGTGGGAAAATCCGGCAAGCACAATAACTACTAAATGGTATTGTAAACACATATGTATTTGTCTTAACGGTATATAATGTAGCGTTATTTTATTAGAGACAATGTGCAGTTTGTCGAGATGCGCCACAGCTGATTATGCTATGCAACAATAAATGTAGGTAAATTTGTATGTTTTTATGTGGATCAACAAATGTTCGGTAAAATCAATGATATGAAATAAAAACTTTAAGAAACGAAATTAATATCGAAATGGAAATGGAATTCGAAATCGGTATAAAATTGAAATCGAAATTGAAATTTAAAAAATCGAAATCTAAAAGTTCGAAACCGCAACCGTAAACTGATTTGACTGAAAATGAAACCCCAAAATCCAAAACCGAACACTGGAAATCGAGATCCAAAGAACCAATGTCAAAAAGGACGGAATCGAATTCCCAAAGCCAAATCCGAAAAATCGAAAACCGAGATCCCAAGAACCGATATTCAAAATATCGAAAAACCCAATTCAAAATACCGAAAACCGCAATCTCAAAGCTTGAAAACCAAAATATTAAAGACGAAAAAACCAAAACCTGAAAAACCGAAAACAAAAATACAAAAACCGAATTACCTTAAACCGAAAAACGAAATTCCAAGAACCGAAATTCGAAAGGGCGAAAACCAAAATCCATTAGACCAAAATCCACAATCCTAAGGATGGAAAATCGTTCACTTAAAGACAAAAAACCAAACCTGAAAACCCCAAAAACCAAAATTCAAAAAACCTAATTCCCAAAACCGAAAATCGAAATACCAGAACTGAAATCTGATAGCTCAAAAGCGAACACCGATATTCGAAAACCCTGATAACAAAATTTGAAGAACCGAAAACCAAAGACCGAAATCCCAAAGATTGAAAACTATAATCTTCAAGACCAAAATGAAACCGAAAACCAAAATTCAAAAAACCGAATTCCCAAATCAGAAAAGCGAAATCCCAAAGCTGAAGTACATTATTCCAAAGACGAACAACGAAATCCCGAGATCTTCCAACCGAAATTCGAAGAACCAAAAAAATCATAAGATCGAAAACTGAAATCCCAAGAACCTCAACTTGAAAAATCGAAAACCAAAACTCAAAAGAACGAATTCCTAAAAACCGAAAACCCAAAACTGAGATCCGATATCCCAAAGCCGAACACAGAAATCCTAAAAGACAAAAGCGGTATCCGAAAATCAAAATTGAAATGCAAATCAAAAACGGAACGAGTATGTTAATCGAAATCGAACTGAAAACCCGAAATCAAAATCAATATTGAAATAGATATCGAAAACGATATTGAAATTAAAATCAAAATCGAACTCTGGTTGATCCCACTATTAAACATCTATATCTATAAACTAATGCTAGTATAGAGCTGCTCAACTCAAGTGTCTTACGACAGCAAAACACATGCCAAAACAGAGTCAACGGCAGAAGAAGACTAAAGTTGTTGCAAGTAGCAACGACACGATGAACGTTTGGTTGGCTGGCAATAGTCAATCGACCAACTACATTACATATATGTAAGTATTTCCCCCAAACGACAAACAATCGGCATCCGATAGCGGTTTGACAAGACAATTTACTTTTATTGTGTAACAAATAGTGGCAGGAGGTGAAATAAACCAAACAAAAATATTTATCTATACTGACAGGTTACGCCGCGTCGCTGCGTGCAACTTGTGACGTTTTGTGCAACACTTGGCTGCAAAATTGAAAAGCTGGAATAGAGAAGAAGCGTGGGATGGCATACTGATAGTGTAAAATGTATAGTTGCAGATATGAATGTACCGTTAATGATTGGCAGCTATGCAGTGCTGCATTTCTTTTCATGATTCATTTTCCGCCAAACACATATAGATACTAAGTAGACACTATCTACTAGACAGTCTATTGCGCGGAATCTCGTGTCAGCGTCGCTAACCTGCCATGGCGGCAATAACTTGTGCCCTCGAAAAGAAAATAGTAATAATAAAAGAAAACAATCAAAGTAGGTGCACTCTTCTTGTGGGAGTTCAAGATCTGCATTTCTCACTTTCATGTTTGTTTGCTGCTGCTGCTGCAAATTGTGGACATATTTATATTTACATTCATGGAAATAGGCTGAGATATATTTTTAGTTATTTCCTTTCATTTTTCACTTTTTGCTCTTTTGTTCTTTTATAGTTTTAATTTTACAAACTTTTCTGCCAAGTCATGGTATTCGCATTGAAGCGCAAAACCATTTGAAGCAAAGCAAAAGAAGGATGAACAGAGCAGAAGACGCGAAACGTAAAGTTTAAATGGAAAAGTTGATGACGCAAAAACCAGAGAACAAAAAATCAAAGACGAAGGGGAAAAAGAAGCATAGAACGTGGTTTAATACACACATATAAACAATGCCAAACATATCAATCTGAGCACTTTTAACGACCGGCCGGCAGACACTGCATTTACGAGAACGAATCAAGCTTTGAGCGCAGCAAGTGCAACGAACCAAAAAAGCAACAACTACAAAATCTGTTTGTTTTTGCAAAGTGCTTAGAAACAGCAAAATGTTGGCTTAAAATGTTTACAAACAAAAAAAATCCATTGGTGGAGGCATTTAATGTATTTTGAGGGACCTAAACTGAAAATTTTATTTCTTAGAGCTTTGGACTAAGTAGCGAAAGGAAAAGCAAAGCTCTCTCTCGACGAACAAAAATCACGCTCTACAAGAGGTTCATCGATCCAGTTCTCATGGAGGGCATAGAAGCATAGACGATGTCTTAGTCAGATGAGATGACACTTGGAGTATTCGACAGAAAAGTTCTTCGGAAGATTTATGGACCCTTCCGAGCTAGCGATGGCGAGTATCAAAGGGGATATAATGATGAGCTGTACGAGCTCTACGCAGACATCGGCGTTGTTCAGCGAATATTTAAAGATCCAGCGGCTGCTTTGGGCAGTCCATGTCGTGATAATGGTTGAAGGTGCTCCGATCCAGAAAGTATTTCCATCGAAACCCGCTAAAGGCAGCAGAAATGGGAGAACTCCACTGCGTTGGGAAGATCAGGTATAGACTGGCTGGTTTTCGACTGGTGTTTCCAATTGGCACTAGGCAGTACGGAACAGAAACGAGTCATGCGCCCTATTGGACTCGGTCGAAATCGTCTGGACGGTTACGCGACGATTAAGAAGAAGATTTAATGCTGATGAATATTACGGTTAAGGCATAGAGAGAAAAGTAGTTGACTAGTGTATTGTAAAGATCAGATGAAAAATGAATTGAGTTCGCTTTTGATGTCTCTAATCGGCGGAAATTATCACGAAGCAGAAAATCGTATCGGCGACGTTAAGATCAATTAAGAAGAAGAAGAATATCATCATGTAAAAACTCTGGCGCGAGGAAAAGTTCGACATAGCATAGAGAACTCTAACTCGGTATTACGCCGAGCTTTTTTTCTCACAAAATAGGAGGCGTGCTCGTATTGGTTTTTCCCCACCAATTGGTTGACCATAGAGTTCTATGCCAGCGAACGAATGGCGAACGTGTGTTTTGTGAGAAATTTTTTTATATGACAGAAATACATTCGGAATGTATGCCGCACACTGTCGTGGTATGACCGATATTTTTTGAAACCCCTAATAATTCTATTGATTTCCGGACCTTGATACTTTCATGGGACCTTTTGCATGGTAGGCGAGCGCTGCAGCTACTTGGTTGTAATCAAGAACCACGCTTACTCACGGCCATGTCTAAGACATGAGCTTATGAGCTTGTAATATAATACCATGGTCATAGCCATTGCATGCCACAACACTCTCAACTTTGGCCAGAAAAATTTAATCGTGCAATTGCACTTTAACATTTAATAAAAGTTTATGTAGACAGTTTTGTTATTTTTGCTTTTGTTTTTGTATTTGTCTGGCATTTTTTCTTTTGCAAGCACAAAGTGATAGTGTTACGCGATTGTAGTTAAATTTGGCTAACAAAATATTGACTTGTCGCTCGCTCGCCATTTGGCAATCTTCATTTATAGTTTTTGTTGTTGGTGCCTTTTTTTTGTTGACGTTGTAACTTTGTCGATTTGTTTAATTTCGTGAAAGGTCGCTTGTGAATGTTTCGCGGCGCCGTCTGTATTATTCTCATCATTTTGTTGTTGTAGTTGTTGTTTTTGTTGCTACAATTGTCTTGCCATTATGTGTATTATTTGCCGTTCGTCGTTGTCGTCGTCGTCGTCGTCGTTGTGGTTGGTATTTGCTTTGTTGCTTAACCCCCAACGGCGGTCACCTGTGGCAACTAGACGATGCAAATTTATTTATACCTACATGAATTTTTATATATGTATGTACATTAGGATGGTCTTTAAAATCAAGTTGCCGATTTTCCAAGGCTGTGGTCCGATCTTGACAATTTTCGGTAGCCCTGTTTGGGCCCATATGGGTACAAATACTTCAAAATTTCACGCCGTTAGCTGTAAAAATGGAGGAGTTATACACCAAAATGTCCATATCTGAACAATCGGTTGTATGGGAGCTATATGTTATAGTGGTCCGATCTTAACAATTTTCGGTAATCCCGTTTGGGCCCATATGTGTACAAATACTTCAAAATTTCACACCGTTAGCTGTTAAAATGGAGGAGTTATACACCAAAATGTGCATATCTGAACAATCGGTTGTATGGGAGCTATATGTTATAGTGGTCCGATCTTGACAATTTTCGGTAATCCCGTTTGGGCCCATATGGGTACAAATACTTCAAAATTTCACGCCGTTAGCTGTTAAAGTGGAGGAGTTATACACCAAAATGTGTATATCTGTACAATCGGTTGTAGGGGAGCTATAGGTTATAGTGGTCCGATCTTAACAATTTTCTGCAATCTCGTTTGGGTCCACATGGGTACAAATACTTCAAAATTGCAGGCCGTTAGCTGTTAAAATGGAGGAGTTATACACCAAAATGTGTATATCTGAATAATCGGATGTTGTGGAACTATATGTTATAGTGGTCCGATCTTGACAATTTTCGGTAACCTTGTTTGGGCCAAAATGGGCACGTCTAATTCAAAGTTTCATGTCCTTAGCTGTTTAAATGGGGAAGTTATGCACAAATTACATCCAAAAATTTCATGTATATCTGAATAATCGGTTGTTTTCTATATGTTATAGTGGTCCGATTCGGCCGATTCCGACAAATGATCAGCTGCATATAACAACATACCTGTATTCCGAATTTCATTCAGATATCTCAAAAACTGAGGGACTAGTTTGCGTTCATACAGACGGACGGACAGACGGACAGACGGACAGACGGACATGGCTTAATCGACTCAGCTCGTGATTCTGACCATATCGGTATATATTTTGGTGGGTCCCCCACGCTTCCTTCTGGTACTTTCGACAAAAATTTTTTGGCACTAAGTTATAATACCATTTCATTCTCATGAAAGGTATAATCATTCTCATGAAAGGTATAAAAATGTTGTTTTTTGAATATCAAATAAAAATTATTCAAATTATTTCGTTTCGTTGATTATCAAAAAAAAAATTATCAAAGTTATTTCGTTTCGTTGATCATCAAAAACAAAATAATAATAAAAAATTGTTTCGGGCTTATGGCTTTATTTTACTTTGAATTTTTATTTACGTTATTTTTTTGATAATTTTTTTTGTTGGCTACCGAAATGAAATTTTTTCAATATTTGTTTTTTGATATCCAACAAAACGAAATTTTTTTTTCATAATTTTTTTTGATATCAAAACAGTATTTTTGTGTTCAGCAATTAACGTTAAAATTTTTCAAAGTTGAATTGAAAATAAAATATTTTTTTGGTTATTGATAAAAAATAACGTTAGTTTGCAGCCCTGCGATTTTCTTCGGTCTCACCCCTAGATTGGTAACAACACATTTAAAGATGTTACATAAAAATTTTAGTCCCGATAGGAGATGGTTAAGGGGTGTCACAGAGGGGTTCAACCTCAGAAAACTCTATGGAGACTGAAAAAATTAAGTTAAGTTTGTGTATATATAATGTACAAAATCGATAGTCCTGCACTAAAGGATACCCAAAATAAATTTTGGTCCCAATCAGAGTCAGTTAACGGCGGTCGCATAGCGGTAAAAATTCATAATATCATATGTTAGCTCTGTGCGGCACCCCTTAACCATTTCCGATCGGGACACATTTTTATATGTGTTATCTTCAACTATATTAGCATCGACCTAGGGGCTGAAGATGAAGAAATATGATATCAAATTTCTTTCCATATATTTGGGAACCACCCCAATGTACATTTGTATATACAGTTATGCATATATTCGCATTCATTTATCTGTGTAAATTTGCTTTTCCCAGCTGTTGAACTTTTATCTATCCACATTTTATCTTTCTCTTTGGCAATTTTCCCATCTTTTTTCTTCTTGTATGTGGGTGTAATTTTGCTTTGCTTTGCATTATTTTTTTGTTTTTTTTGCACCAATCCCATTTCATGTACAAATTTACAGTTGTGTCGTGGTTACGGATAATTGTAATATGCTATTTATTCTTTGTTTTTGTTATTTTCCCATCACCGCAGCGTTGAGTTCGAGGAATATAGTTATTTCAGGTGCTAAGCAAGGTGTGTGTAACCCTGTAGGAACATATACACATAGTTATCTTCTAGATTTTTGAGTATTTTTATACTCAGCTGTACTAGTACACAGAGTATTATAGTTTTGATTTCCTAAGGGTGGATTGTAACAGAATGAAATAATCGAGATAGATATAGACTTATATATATCAAAATGATCAGGGTGAAAAGAGAAATCGATTGAGCCATGTCCGTCCGTCTGTCCGTCTGTCCGTCTGTGAGCACGATAACTCGCGCAAAAATTGAGATATTTTGATGAAATTTGAAATGTAAGTTGGTATCAAGACAGGAACGGATGGTATTGAAAATGGGCGAAATCGGACCATGACCACGCCCACCTCCCCTATATAGTAAAAATCGGAAATTTGGTATCTCAGTCACTAATAGAGCTAGAGTGATAAAATTTCACACACGTATTGAGCTCAGGCCATTATGAAGAAATATGGTGAAATTTTGGAAAACGGGCGGTGCCACGCCCACTTATTAAGGGGCAAACATTGAAAGTTTTATGAGTCATAACTCAGAAACCGTTGAAGATATATCGATGGATTTTGGCAGGCGTGATATACTTACTTAGCCAAATGTTGTGACGAAAAATTGCCAAAATCGGTTGACGACCACGCCCACTTTTATATATGGGTCTTATAAAGTGACCTAATAAAAACATTTTAAGCGATATCTTTGTCAAATATAAAGATATATCATTGGAATTTTATGCCAGGAGTCCAACTGCGGACATACAACGAAAAACACAAAAATTTTGGAAAATGGGCGTGGCATCGCCTCTTTTTAGAAGCTGGAATATACGAGATTTCTGAGCCTATAACTCGACAAATAATTGATATATAATGACGAAACTTGGTGTGTACACTTTTATTACCTGTGGTAATACATGTTGAAAATTTTAGCGAAATCGGTTGACGACCACGCCCACTTTTATATATGGGTATTATAAAGTGACCTAATAAAAACATTTTAAGCGATATCTTTGTCAAATATACAGATAATTCATTGAAATTTTGTGGCAAAAGTTCCACAATAGACCGGAAACAAAAAATAGACAAATTTTAAAAATGGGCGTGGAACCGCCTCTTTCTAGACAAAGGAATATACTAGATTTCTTAGCCTATAACTCGACAAATAATTGAGATATTATGACGAAACTTGGTTTATACACTTTTATAACTTGTGTTAATAGACACGCAAAAATTTATTGAAATCGGTTTATAACCACGCCTACTTTTTAACAAAGATATTTCTGGAAAACCCTTTGGGAATTTGTAACGTGACATCTTTGTAACTAGAAGTCATAAAGGAATTAAATTTTGCACAAAGAATAATATTCATATGCTTAGTTGGATGACTGATAAAAAATTTGAAAATGGGCGTGGCTACGCCCACTTTATGCAGCACTCGCTTTATATAAAGTACCTACACCGTGTTTCCATCAAACGCAAACAAACAATGAAAGCATACAGCTGAGTATCTAATGTTCGATTCCACTCGAACTTAGGCTTCCTTACTTGTTTTTAAATGAGTGTTTTTAATACTTATACGTGCAAATAGCGGTTAAAATATGTATCTTAGAGAAATATTTTCTTTGGGTACATATAGTAAAGTTGAACAAGTATTAAATGTGTAAGTAAAACATTTTAACCCTCTACTTGCATCACAATGTGGTTCTTTTGAAACTTTTTCGAGGAGTTCGGAAGAAATAGAATTTTGAAAGCTGCTAGAGGGTTAAGGTGTTCTAGAAAATTATACGCCATAACATTCCACTAGGGGTCTCCTCGTATAAAATCTGTTTACAAGTAACATTAAATGACTCGAAGATAAAAATTTAGTTTAATTGAATTGGTTTCATTTAAACCTGTTCGCTTTTTTCCTACTGGGCATTATAGTTATGGAGCACATGAGCGGTACCTTATACAAAATTTAAATTTTTAATGTTAAAATAAAAGCATTAAAATGTTTGGTGTTTGATGTTTGCAAGTTGCAACAAGCTCTAAGATTTCACGCAGCGTTTATTATACACAAAATGTGGGAAAATCTTAACACTTGGCGAAAATAAAATAAAATTGGGTACTTGTAATGCTAAAACGTTGCTATTTTCTTTGTTTTTATATCATAAATGTTAAATTACAATTACATGTCGCGCTTTAGTAGCGGCTGTGAATGTAACTATACATTTAGTGTGAATATTATATGCATAAAATACTTTAAGACTATAAAGTCTATGTATGCATGTATGTATGTATGCACATGGGCTACATAAATTTAGTTTATTAATTAGCATTGCCTGTAAGCCGCAATGAAAGGCATTAAATTAATGCCAAGCAAAAGCATAGAAGAATTCATTTTACGATGAAGCGCTTTCACGCTATGAAAATTTTGCAAAGAGAACAGTTGCAAGTTGAAAAAAAATTATGTAGGCGACTTGTGGTGGGATTGGGGTTAAGCGCCAGAAAACTCTTCCAAGATCATTATTTGGCCTAATAATGTGATTTCCATGACTTGCATCTTCTTCGTTTAAAAAGCAAAATTGTTTACTTGGCACTTTTTCGTAGTTTGTACTCAGTATCTAGATAACTTCTTGGAACTAGTTTGAGCTAAGTTTGAGCATTAAGCACAAGGAGAGATTTTAGAGCCTTAAAAAAGCGTTTTAACTTCAACAAACTAAAGCGCTAAAATTTCTGTATAACATACTATGTAAATCCGTATAATCATAGATAAGTTATGGCCTATATATTTATATATAAGTGAATATAAAACGTAAACTTCAAAGTGCTTGGCAGTTTGCCAAGTGACATGCCTACAAGTATCCCTACAAATTTTCTGTCACGTCATCAAATGTGCAATCTGTGTATGAATCTCGATGTACATTTATACATGCATACATATGAAGCTATTTACATGAAGTATATAAGGAGCATTACAACTGTTGCCAAAGCTCACACCAACAAACTAACATATGTACCTACATACATTCATGTAATTGCATAAGCCTTTGCCGGTCTCGAGTACTTTCAAGCCGTTAGGCCTATGCAACATCAACAATTATTACATATCCCAAAAGCTTTGAAGAATGGCCAAGAAGGGCAGAGGAAACAGAAGCAAGCACCAACAAGTGAGCGGAAGGAAAGAGCCGCATTAAATTAAATTGCAGACAAAGGAATTTGGCGCAGTCCCTAAAGGAACATTGCGAAGTGTTAGTGGTTTTATATGAAAAAATCACAAACGTGAGTAGGGATCAGTTGACAGCCCATCTCTTCTAACCGAAATAAACTTAAATATTCCTACTCGCCCATCAAGATATTTTCAACCAATTGTCTTAAAGCAGTGTAGAACAAATTTTGAATTACATGAACCATTCCGTTGCTTATGTAAAAGTTGCAATTCTTATTATACTAATTTTGATATTTCAGAATCTATTTTGCAAATAAGAAGATCCCTGTTGTTCGCTCTTAACAAGTGACAACAGATACCTTACTTGTTACACTTATTACTACGTATATCAATATTTACTTTATTTGTACTATTATTTTAATTGTAAGTTCTTTCTTCTATATTATTATATTATGTATATACATACAACCATCTGAATGAATTTATTTTCTGTAGCTGAGTAGTGTAAGACCTCGACGTTGTATAAAATCCTCCCACTCAACACCTTGGCTAAATTTAAATTTAAATTAAAACAAGCAAGGAAGCCTAAGTTCGAGTGGAATCGAACATTAGATACTCAGCTGTATGCTTTCATTGTTTGTTTGCGTTTGATGAAAACACGGTGTATTTTATATAAAGCGAGTGCTGCATAAAGTGGGCGTAGCCACGCCCATTTTCAACATTTTTATCAGTCATCCAACTAAGCTTATGAATATTATTCTTTGTGCAAAATTTCATTCCTTTATGACTTCTAATTACAAAGATGTCACGTTACAAATTCCCAAAGGGTGTTCCAGAAATATCTTTGTTAAAAAGTAGGCGTGGTCATAAACCGATTTGAATAAATTTTTGCGTGTCTATTAACACAAGTTATAAAAGTATACAAACCAAGTTTCGTTATAATATCTCAATTATTTGTCGAGTTATAGGCTAAGAAATCTCGTGTATTCCTTTGTCTAAAAAGAGGCGGTGCCACGCGCATCTTCCAAAATTTTTATATTTTTTGTTTCCGGTCTATTGTGAAACTCATGCCACAAAATTTCTATGAATTATCTCTATATTTGACAAAGATATCGCTTAAAATATTTTTATTAGGCCCCTTTATAGTTCCCATATATAAAAGTGGGCGTGGTCGCCAACCGATTTCGCTAAAATTTTGAACATGTATTACCACAACTAATAAAAGTGTACACTGTAAGTTTCGTCATTATATTTAAATTATTTGTCGAGTTATGGGCTCAGAAATCACGTATATTCCTACTTCTAAAAAGAGGCGGTGCCACGCCCATTTTCTAAAATTTTTGTGCTTTTCGTTTTATATCCGCAGTTGGACTTCTGCCATAAAATTTCAATGATATACCTTTATATTTGACAGAGATATCGCTAAAAATGTTTTTATTAGGCCACTTTATAATACCCATATATAAAAGTGGGCGTGGTCGTCAACCGATTTTGGCAATTTTTCGTCCAAATATTTTCCTAAGTAAGTATATCACGCCTACCAAATTTCATCGATATATCTTCGACGGTTTCTGAGTTATGACATATAAAACTTTCAATGTTTGGCCCATAATAAGTGGGCGTGGCACCTCCCATTTTTCAAAATCTCACCAAATTTCTTCATAAGGGCCTGAGCTCCACACGTGGGTGAAATTTTATCACTCTAGCTCTATTAGTGACTGAGATACAAAATTTCCGATTTTTACTATATAGGGGAAGTGGGCGTGGTCATGGTCCGATTTCGCCCATTTTCAATACCATCCGTTTCAGTCTTGAGTTATCGTGCGTACAGACAGACAGACGGACGGACAGACGGACAGACGGACGGACATGGCTCAATCGATTTCTTTTTTCACCCTGATCAATTTGATATATATAAGTCAATATCTATCTCGATTATTTTATGGTGTTACAATCCACCGTTATGTGATTAAAACTATAATACTCTGTGTACTAGTACAGCTGAGTATAAAAATCCGCACGTCATGTGGATGCGCCCCTCGTGCGCTAGGGCGGGTGGAGGGTAACCGTTGGGTTTATTATTATTATTATTATTATTATTATTATTATTATTATTATTATTATTATTATTATTATTATTATTATTATTATTATTATTATTATTATTATTATTATTATTATTATTATTATTATTATTATTATTATTATTATTATTATTATTATTATTATTATTATTATTATTATTATTATTATTATTATTATTATTATTATTATTATTATTATTATTATTATTATTATTATTATTATTATTATTATTATTATTATTATTATTATTATTATTATTATTATTATTATTATTATTATTATTATTATTATTATTATTATTATTATTATTATTATTATTATTATTATTATTATTATTATTATTATTATTATTATTATTATTATTATTATTATTATTATTATTATTATTATTATTATTATTATTATTATTATTATTATTATTATTATTATTATTATTATTATTATTATTATTATTATTATTATTATTATTATTATTATTATTATTATTATTATTATTATTATTATTATTATTATTATTATTATTATTATTATTATTATTATTATTATTATTATTATTATTATTATTATTATTATTATTATTATTATTATTATTATTAAGTATATTTTATCAAAGAAAACATTTGACGTTTATGATTGCAAAACACATTTTCTTCTTGTTCCCAAAAAGCCGCTTAATCGTCAGAACGATTTTGGTCGAGACCGAGAAATTAAATTGCAAAATTTTTTTCTGCTTCAGGGTAATTAGAAAAATCAAGGGAGACTAAGTGATGCTAGAACTGATCTTTTCCATGTAGTGGATATAAACCTGTGCCTCTACTGGCGGACCAGTGAGTCTCAATAGAAATAACTTCTGGAGCGGCAACCATCTTCATTCATTAGCATAACATGACCTAATCAAGGCAGCCGTTGAATTTTACTCGCTAATTCGACGTCTGCATAAAGCGCGTCAGCCCTCTCTTCTTTGGTCTTCGCCGTCGTCGCAAACTCATAAAGATGCATAAATATTCGGAAGAACTTTTCTCTCGATTACTCGCCAAGTGCCAACTCATCTGCTGTTCATATTGTCCATGTTTCGGCATCACATATCAGAAAATTTACGGCAGACCCGCCATTTCAACTCATGTGAGTAAATGAGAAATATCACACACACATTTTAACCAATGTAGCGCAAATGACTCTGCGCTCTCCCACGTAATCTCTCTCATAATTTTGCCGAGGTCTGATTTGCGATTAGCAAACCCTTAGTGAATGGGACAAAACGACTTAAAAAGCATTTCGTGTTACCGAAATTACTCCCTTTTTCTTACTTATAAGCATTTCTCCCATTTACAAGACTCTCTACTATGAATATAAATCTTATTTTAATACTCACATTACAGAATCCTTTTCCTTTTTGTTTGTGCGCTGACGTAAAATGGTATTCAATTCTTTCATTACATCACTACCCTTACGCTCCAACTCGGAGAATAATTCTGTGTCACTAATTTTATGCAAGTCAGAACCGCTGCGACTTTTTATCGAACCACTACAAATGCAGAAGAAAACAAACCAATTAGTAAATGAACTTAAAAATTGGATAGATTAGATAGAGTAACAAGATTTCATTGCCACTCATTTAACACATACCGATCAATCGAGTCCACGCTACTATTCATATCGAAATCCATCATCAAATCATCAGAACAAATTGATTCGCATGGCGAGAGCGTATCCAGCGAATCGGCGCGCTCCATTACCGCTTTGCGCAGCAGCAGCGGCGTACGTAAACTCAACTCAATCGCTTGTTGCAATGCTGTACGCGATTTTGTTAAACTTTTCAACGAACATATTGAACCGCTCAAGCCACCAGCACTAGTAGTACCGATACTGGTGTTTTCCATAAGCGTCGGCGTATCGGTTTTATCTTTACGCGATGCCAAACTATCGCCGCCGCCCAAATCATGCGATTCGCTATTGAATAACAATGCCGGTTGATCGGCAATCTCATCATCAATCAAATTACCGCAATCGGAAAGCGATAACGAATGCGAAGCGTATGTTGGTGTGCCGGGCGAGATGGGACTGAGCGCTTCCAGTTCGGGTGATATCTCATCAATATTTTTATCCTGTAATTCTTCATTTGCTTTGTGCTTGCGTTGTTTGCCATTGGCGCCGGAGGAGGCAGCGGCGGCCTCTTCCGAACCGCTGCTGCTAACCAAACTGTCAGTGGGTGAGGTTTCATCATCCAAAAGGAAAGTGCTGCCAGCCAAAGCCATTTCAGCGAATTTCGTTTCATTTAATGTATTATAAAATGATTTTGGACGATCGGTACGCTTATCGTTATCTTGTTCGTTGCTCTTATCGACTTTACCAGCTAAAGCAGCTGCTGCGGCATGCGTTGCGCGCATTACAAGGCGTGGCGCCGTCATTTCCATGCATGATAAGTTATTTTCATGCGGCAAGGTTTCGGTGAGTGAAGCTGTAAAATATAAGGAAAACTAAGTGCATTTAGCTGCTCTCTTTTAACTGTTTCTTTGATCTTTTTTTTTGGTACTTACACAATGTGCTAATTTGCATGTCTGTCACCAAGGCGCTCAAATCATCCTCATCATTCAATTGCAGCGAGTCTTTCTTCTTACTCGCTTTCTTCTCATTCTTTTCCGTATCACTATCTTTGTCCTTGTGTGCATTTTCATTAGTTTTATTGCTGTCTTCGCTGCTAAAGCTGAGACTGCTGCAATCCTTAACGGCAAGCGATTCGCCGGCATTACACCATGAGAGCATTATTGAGCTGCCTGGTGAGGATGTTTTGCTGGAGCAAGTGTTGATGTCCTTAAACTGTAAAGGGAAATGTGCATGTAAGGAATAGAAGCTTGAACATAGTAGTCTTTTGAAAAGCGTCTTACCCTATTTCCCTTCTCCGAAGTTGAGCGATCCAAATAGAGCTTTTCCTCATCTGCTCCGCCTTCACTTTCTTCGGAAGAGTTACGCGTTATGTTGCATTGAGCAGGCGCTGTGGTGGGACGAGGCTTGTCTATGGAAATGAGAAAGAAAGCAGAGTTAATACTGTCATATAAATAGTGGGTAAAAGTAAGCATAAGTTGTGTCAGCATTAAGGTGGTTCATTAACTTCTTGAACAAAAATGAGTTTTTGAAAACTTTTACAGTGAATTTAGTAGCGGAAATCTCTCTTGTACTTAATGTATATTTTCCGTACATGAATGCATCTAACTCACTATTTATGTGTGAAGAAAATTCCACTCATACTTACCTTCATTAATCTTCTTGCTTTCCACGCCATGACTCGTTCCAGGCGCACTCCTCTGAACACCACCATTTCGATCATAACTCTCACGACTCAACACCGTATTCGAACGCACCAGGCCACAGAGCGACAAAGGCGCTGCTTGATTCTCAATTGGTAATTTCGGCAAAGCCAATGGCTCTACAAACGAACACGACTCACTCGCTGACGTTTCCATCGACGTCGTCGTCATGGACAATGGATCATCCAAATCGCGTACCTCAAACTTGTGACGGCCATTCATAACCATTTGCAAATTGCGCGGACGACTGCGGCTACGTTTTGGCGGCGATGCGTGTGCGTTCCTGCTGCGACCACCGCCTGCAGTGCCAACCCGACCACCACCACCGCCGACAGATGACGCTGAGCTATCCAATGCCATATCCATGCTGGCAATACCGGAATCAGCTGAAATTTCACGACTGCCCGAGAAACCGTGACGCGTTGTATTATTGGCCATCTGTTTGGCGGTTTTTAAATCCATATGAGGTGCGCTGACGGTGATGGTGCTGTTAAAATTATCAGTTACAGTGGCAGCGGAGGCCACGATGGTTAGGGGGTGCTGTGGTTGTGGCTGTAATTGGATTTGTTTAGCACGTGCGCCGCCGCCTCCAGTGACTGACGCATGTGTTGGGGTCATCATTGTTATTGTTGCCGCCGCTGCTGTTGGTGATGGTGTATAAATGCTGTTGCTGCCCGGTGTGGTTGGTGTGCTGGCGCCTAAACTAATGGCCACTGGAAATTCTGGTTTCGGCAAACTGACCGTGTGCAATGTAAATTTGGAAAATGTTGCAGGTGGTGCGCGCGGTGTCGGACGTAGACTGTGTAGAAATGGCAATGCGAATAGAAATAGGAATGATGATTGAGTGAAATTGCAAATTAATTAGTTATCTAATTTATTTTTTTATTTTCAATTTATTTTTTTATTTTTTTTTGTATTTTCTTCAAGCAATTCGTCAAACTCTCACTCACATAACATTTGTGTGCATGCCCGTATTGATGACGTTGCGCGACTGATGGAGCGTGTGCGGCATAGCAGCCACAGCCGTGGGCTGATGCGGCCAAGTGCGTAAGACGCCGCCGACGCCGCCGCCGCCGGTACCTGTGCCATAGCTGCCATATGTGTTCGGGATGCTGCTGCTCGGTGGCTGTTCGAAAAATTGGCGCCGCTGTATCTCAATTGTGCTATTCTGACTCAAATTGAACGTTATCGATTTGGGTTGTGATATTTTTGGTCGCCCATTCGCATCGCTGCTTGCGCCGCCACCAGCCTCATCAACATCATCGCAGCCCGATGTCAATGCCCGGCCGGCATGTGCACTTTTAGAGCGGCGTTTTACTGTGTGAAGCGCAGTAGAAAAAGGTGAAAAAAAAAAGAAATGTGTAGGTATTAGGGTGGTCCTCAAAATCAAATGATAATTTTTTCCAGTCTTATGCACTAAATCGATTAAAGTACGGTCAAAGATACCGCATACAAACTTTGGTCCCGATCGGAGATTGATGAAGGGTGTTGCAAAGGGGTCAAAATTCAGTTTACCATGTAAAGACGCAAAAAAATTATTTTAACTTTTTTTATATCTAAGAACGAAAATCGAGACTGCTGATTAAGGGGTGTTGCAAAGGCGAAAAATTTCAGACAACCATACCCGAGGGGGTGAGGTTGCGGAAATATGCTATAAAATTTGTTTCCATGCATTTGGGGACCACCCTAGTATGTATATTAGATTTGAAAATGTGTGTTTGCGTGTAAAGGTGATTTCAATAGTAGCTCATGGTGCGCCACACGACTTCGTAGCGATTTCGTGTACATTTATTGCACACACTTTATTTTATTTTTTTATATATATTCTATACCTTTCTTGAAATGTTATATTCTAAATTTCTGCTGCTTCTGCAGATTTTAAGTACTAAAAGGAGATTAACATGTCAGTACAAGAAGCGTACACTCAGAAAAAAAAACAAATTACTCTGATTATGGAAAAGTGGTAATGATTCGGCGCTTTAGACAATTTTCATTGTTTTGATGAACAATTTTCTTTAAAACGTGGTTTTATTTCTTGATTTGAAGAAAATTGTACATTAAAACAATGAAAATTGTATAAAGCGCCGAATCTTTACCACTTTTCTATAATCTGAGTATTTTTTTTTTTTTTGAGTGTACCCAAGTTGAATAATCTTACTCGCGACTGTTCAACTATTCGTTCTTCTGCCTTATGTTTCCTTATACCTAAATGTTTTTCCTCTCGCATTCATAAAGGGTATAAATCATTAAAATTTCGTTTGAAATGACTTTTGAATTGCGTTTTTTTTCTTTTCATACTCTTTTATTGGCCTTTAGCCTAAATTGAAAGTAACACACTGCACGATTTCGTGTGACATTTGCAATATTGTATTTACGAGTAGGCAGATAGATAGACCTTGCAATGACGGCAAAGTAATGAGAAATAGAAAAAAAAAAAAAAAAAAAAAAAAACATATCTAAGATGCTTGTGCCGCCAATTGCTTTTTAATTGAGTTCATGGACTTTTGGCAACATCACAACGCCAAAGTAAATAGAAACATTTTGCTTACAAAATGTGAAAGTAAAAGGGAGAAGATTAAAAATTAATCGATTCGAAGGTACATACCTACATAAGTAATCAAATGTAGTGGAAATTTGTTTACAATTTGTGTAATAGAAAATGAAAAGCGTGAAATTTTTGTTGCCTTTTGATAAATAAAGACAGCGAAGAGATTTTTAGCAAAGTTACATGCAGCAAGAGCATGCAGACCATCTCTTTTGAATTTAGATTGTCATAGCCGGTTGTTGTTTGTTGTTTTACAAGAGAATTGTTGGAGAAAAATGAACAAAAGTAGCAAATGAATTGTCCTGAAATTAATTTTTGTGTACATATGTATGTACATATTTAAGGCATTCAAAAATGTAAATTATAGAAAGGAGCATAAAATAAATATCTCATTTTGACAATTTAAACCAAAGTAGCGTGGAGAAAAAACCTGGTATTTATAACAACTAAAATTGAAATGTGTTTTATTTCATGGTATACTAAATTAAGCTAATCACTTGTTTTGCGAAGTATTAATAGTTTTTCACGAGATTTAATATGCTGACATCAAAAAGGTACATTAGGGTGATAGCAACTGAGATACGGGTCATAAGTACACCAGCGGTGCACTAGGGGTTAATTTACTGTCATAAAAACTAAAACACTTCTTGAAACAAAAAAATGCATGTATCGAATATTAAGATTCGACCATAAATACCGAAGATATGTAGAAAAATGTAATTAAGCGGCACTAGGGACGTCCTATACATTTTTTTTTTTTGTTGTGAAATGTCTTTAAAATGTGTTATGTGAGTTGCATATGAAGAAAAAATAAGATATGAAAAAAATTCAATTGAGCATTTAGGGAGGTTCTAAAAAATTATTTTTTGAAAATTTGTTCAAAAGTGTGTTATATGGGCGTACGGCGAATTTTTTTTGTAAATTTTCGGAGTTTTTAATCGAAAATACCCCATTGATGCACTTAGGGTTACTGAGCTTACGTAAGAAAAATCCTCTGCTTGAGAGAAAAGAGGCACAGATCTATAACATTTTAATGTCCGATTATAAATATACATATTATGGTTTTTATATACATGAAATTGAGCGACATCTAGCGTTATATAAACAAAAAATTCGTTGCTTCCAAAAATAAATTTTATTAAGGCGATTACGGCGAACCTTTCTTTGTGAGAACTCTTTTATAGGTACCTAATAATATTGCAAAAATATATATTTAATTATAATATTTCCCTAGGAACCTGGCGAAGAAACTATGCTTATTTTTTCATTCAACGGGCTGTTAGTTTTGTGAAGTTGTGGTTAGTTTGGCTAGTGACGTACGAGTTCGAGATTTTTTATTCGATAGTCTCATTTGTTCAAACAACTCGAATACTCTCGATGATTTTCATTCGTATTCGAGCCCAATTGCGAATAGCCATCAATCAAAGCAATCGCTAAATATTCTCGACCCTTTAACGATACTTCTCGCTTTCGAAGAAATCACTAAAACATCCCGGACTCGTCATGGAAAAGCTTATCACAAAAAATTAAGTCGCTGTTCGTGCCGGCATAAAATTATAAGTCCGCCCAATTAGTAGCAAAAACCAAATTATAAGAAAAATGTTGGCCTAAAAGGAGTTATTTTTTCGCCAGTGTACATATCATCATACATATTATCTATGTCTATAGAGTTTCAGCGAAAATGAATTTCACCCACTTAAAATTTTGATTATACCCAATGGAGTTCACAGCCAAACCACTTTCTTCTATTTTACATCGTCAAAATTTTATTTGCGCCCACTTACAATTGCTCACTAATGGCCTTTGCTGTCCACCGCCAACGCCGCCACCAACATTGTTATTATTGTTGCCATTGTTGCTACCATAACTGTTATTGTTATTTTCTGCATTATCCTGCATTCCATCCATTTGACCAGCGCGTTGCATTGTTAGACCAGCACCGGCTGAAGCGGGTCGTGCAATATTTGTGCCACGATAACCAAAACGTGAAGCAACACCTGGCAAATTGGCCGGTGGTGTTGGCTGTGATTGATTGGTGCGTTGTGTTGTTGTTGTTGTTGCAGCAGCAGCGGCAGTTGTGCCCATTTTCTCAAAATGCACTCGATCCAAAAGTTCTGCACGCCATAAAAATTAATTCGTAAGCATAATCCAAGTTGTTAGCAAGATTTTGGAAAGAAGTGGAACCGGAAGAATAAGAAGAATTAGAAGACAAGCGGATTATAGCAAATAAAGTCCTTTGACAAGCTAGTATTTTCTAATTCAATGCATTTATGTGGCTTTTAAATAAAAAAATAAGAAAGTGTAGCGCAAGTTCACACACAAAACTTGCACACAAGCAGCCCAAAACTCAAAACAAACAATAGTCTTATTAAAATTAATCATACACTTTTTGCCTCCCTCCACCCACAACCAGTCTAGTCAAATAGAATGTGCCACTAAAGTCATTGCACTCACCTGCATTGCCATTTTTATCGTGTTGTTGCTCTTTTTGTTGTTCTTTTTCTTGCTTTTCATTGCTTGTCCCATCATTTTCAGCACTATTTATCACAGTTGCCAATTTTTCATTATCCTCGTTGCGTTGTGTTGTTATTGTTGTTACATTATTACATTTGTCCTGCTTCTTTTTGTTGTCGCCGCCTCCAACGCCAGCTTCTAGTAATTTCTTGAATTTCTTTGGCGTCGTGTTGAGTTTCTTGCGAAAGCCGAAAGACATTGCCGTGCCTTTCGTCTCAATAACGCCTCCCACCACTCCGCCGCCAGTGCCACCAATTGTGCCGGTGTTGGTGGTGTTGTTGACGCCATATTTCTTCAAATGCTTTTTACTCTCAGCTTGACCCTGCGAATTGTGAGGTACATACATATGTATATTGAAATTTAATAGGTATTTAATGGAGTTTCAATTTGCGTAAATGCGCGTATGTGAAGCTAAATACATATACATAGGTATACTTCATGAAATTTGGTATGCAGTGGGCTTCGGAGGCGAAACTTTGAAAAATTCATTTTTTTCACTCACTTTTTTCTGGGTACCGAGATATAGGTCGTAGTGTGGACCCGGATTGCCCGGAATATTACTGAGCAATATTGCAATCAAGTGAAAGATGTCGAGCAGGGCTTTTACATGGTAATGGGAAATGAAAAGGGACGGAAAAGGAGAGGGATAATGAAACGAAAATGGAATGGGGAGAGAAGTAAAGGGAGAATGTAGGAGAGAGAAAGCGAGAGGGAACAGAATGGGGTCGGGTGAGAAAGGAAAATAGCATAGGAGGGGAGAGAAAAGAGAGGAAAAGATAAGGAGAGGTAAGGTAGAGCGATAGAGGAAGAGATAGGGAAATGGATTGTGAGAAGAAAAAGGAAATGAAAGAGAAAGGTAAAAAGAAAGGAAGTGGGAGAATAAAAGGAAGAAGAAAATTCGATATACATACATATATTTCTCTGAAATAGGGCGTTTTTGAAATAATTTTTCAAATAGGGCGTTCTTGAAGCAAAATCTGAAATTGGACGATATTGAAACAATTTTTGAAATAGGGCGATCTTATTCTCAGCCGTTGATATAGCAAGCAGTGAAGGCGAAGAAGATGCCACAAAGAGAGAGGAGAAGAGGAGAACAAGCGGAAATTAAGAGAAAAATGTAAAAAAAAAGCAATTTTAAGTAGTGAGAAAATAAACCGAAACTGAGATCACGGTCGAGAGCGACTCTCATCCAAAATTTTTTCTTTGTCTTACCCTAGAATAATGGTCGGCAAAGTTGTGAGAGTGTGATTTCTGCTACATTCCCTGCAGCGAAATCAACTAGTTGTAAACTAATTGACAACTAGTTGGCCATACAGCTCAACTAGTCAGCCATCTATCTTTTTTCCATATTAGCAACTGGTATTTTTAACACGATGATGACCTAGGAAATGGCAATTGTCAGTATCCACACCAGCATCATACCACTTGACTGACTAGTCAGCATACACACCAGCATCATACAAATTTGCTGATTAGTCAATGTAGATATCAGAACTATACCAGTTGACTGACAAGTTTTACATGCTGCTCCAATGAAAATAAAAATTGCAAAATAAAGTTTCTAATACATTTATTTAGTTATAAGAATATGATATTTAAATTAAAGTATTCAGGCACATTAGATTGTGATCTTGCATATTAAATATTTAGGTAAATTAACATTAACATTGTGAATAAGTAACACGTTGACCATTCTAAACTTGACATTTATATTGATGATTTTCTGACTTTATACAAACATATCATGTGCTTTTTTCTATGGCTGAAGTCATATATATAGTACTCCTATATTCGTAATACCTACGAGTTCCATCAGCCAACATTACAGTACAGAAATATAAAAAAGGAAAGAGAAAACCGAGCAATCAAATTTGAAAAATGACATATGAATTCAAAATAAACCGCAGTGACGGCACATTAAAAAAATTATAGGGAATTTACATATTTATTATTTGATTCTCGTATTAAAAAATTTAAAAAATGTAGAAGCGGTGCTATATTTGTGACAATAAAAGGGTTAAAATAAATAAAATATCTTTACATACATACGTAATAGATAGATAGATTTCTTACATAAATATGTATGTATACATATATATGTACTTATAAAAATCGTATAATAAAACAAACCAAATTTTAATTCTAGTATTTTAGCTTGCTGGTATTTTTGGCCTGTTAGTCTGTGACCGCCAGTCTGCTCCAGAAAGTGTGAGTAGATAGTTTACAGTTTTTAAGTGGTATGACCGAAGTATAATTTTGGCGATCTTGCAAGTTGACATCCACTGGGAATCGCCTGTACGTATCAATGCTTGAAAGATACTGCAGTAGTCCGGGACTCAAAAGGATTTTTTAATCCCAAGCTCCGTACAACCCAGTCCAGCTCCCACCCGTTCATCTTTTATCCGCTGTAAATATGTGGAACATATAGCGATTGGTTCGTAGTCCTTTCTTTCATCCGTCTTGTTATACTATTACACGTGGTCCCCTGTTCAGGTCGGTTTGGAGAGTAACGTAGTCTGAACTTTGGTCCTCATATGTTGCTGTGTCCAAATGTTCGTTGTCTAAATTGTCCTGTTACTCAGTTTAGAAATTCGCAGTACTTTTGCTTAGATCACCATGTTGGCGGCCTTCGAACGTACATACTTTACAAACATAAGCCTCGAACGGCAGAATTCTACTTTTTGATATAATGCCCATGGATCGGACCACAATTTTTTAACATGGAACGCTTTCGGCCGCGATTCATAAATATATGAGTGCATAGAAAATAGATTTTTCTAGAACATTTCCACTAATTTTCATACAAAAAATCACAAAAGTTTGGGTCTCAAAATAAATGTGGCAAATTTCTTATATTAATTATAATAAAATTCAAAAAACTAAAATCAAAGGGGTATAGGTCCCCTAGAACACAATGATGCCTTTCAATTTTTTTTTTAAACGCCTCTGAACTCAATTGAATGTATTTGTCACACATATTCACAGATGACATTAAATGTAATTGAGGCGCATGTGCAGAACTGCCAGTGACACAAAATTTTTGGATGAATTCATACACATTGCACAGATAGAATACTATCAATATAGAAGTACTATATATATGGCTGAAGTAGTATCTAATATACATTAACATCTCAAACTATGTTATATTTGTGGCATTCACCTGATTTAATGATCTAACAATTGCCAACCAACTAAAGCTACAATGGGCCTACTACGCAGGGTTCGAATACTACAACAACAATAAATAAGCTGCTTTACTTTTACTGAATACGTGTTCATTGCAACCTCCAGAAATCCCGGATACATTCGTTTTTAATTTAAAACCCTTTTTTTTTTGGCAAAACTTCTTGTTTCATAACTAATCTCAATTTGTCCCCTATGAATCTAGTTGGGCAACTCCCATAATTTATCTAGTCAGTTCACTGGTAGGTTGGCTGACTAGTTTGGACTTTCGCTGCAGGGTCCACACAAAAGTGCTATGGCCTGCCTATGGCTGCCCTAGAAGCTAAAGTGAATGCATTACTTTCCTAGGACATCACTATGAACAAATGGGTGCATTCTGGCCTACTCCATGTATAGAATACAAATGATAATACCTTTTCCAACTGGGAATTAATAAAAATTATAGTTATTATTTGAAGGTTTGAAATGAAGAAAGTACATAGAGAATAATAATAAATGACGTTTATAAGCAATAAAATTTGACGGTAATAAAATGCCCTGAGTATGAGAACAACATTGTAAATATGATGATTCATACATGACATGAAGAGAAGAGTGAGGCGTTTGCAGCGAAAAACTAATTGCGCACACACACTACTTTTTAATTTCTTTTTTTTTTGTCAATGGATCTACAAATTCAGTTATGCTAGGGACACACATCGTAGTATAGTACAAATATTGCGATCTATACCACATATTTGTCACTCTCATATTGTAGTTTAATTGAAAATTTTCATAGTAAAGCCAAATCATAGTATTCATATTATAATATTCTTGCCACATGTGTGTCTGAGGCTTTAGACTATGTATCCTGTGAGTTAGAGAAATAACGAATTTGTTGCTTGTAAGTTACACTCCACATTCACACACAACAAACACGCTGCGCCCAAAAGTCGGCAATGTATAAATATTATATACGCTTCTACGCAAAATGTGTGGAATGTAAGTGGTGGAACATATATGCTTGTTAGTATAGGCAAAGAACGTAAATCTACGTTCTTTGGTATAGGATAATAGCATGTTCATGGTGAGCCTGCGTTTTGCGTTTCGGAGGCATTTTTGCGTTTAGTCCAAAACGCAACATTAAATGTTACATTTCTCCATACAAATGCCACTACCAAAATGCAACTTAACGCAACTATTTTTTTGCGTTTTGAATGCTAACGCAGGAAGCAACCCTGAAATCTTCGAAAAAATTTGCCATTCGAATGGAAAATAGTGGCAACACTCTGGCAATACAAGAATGAAATACCTACAAGATTACGCATATAGAGCAGCACACGAGCTCCATGATGACGTCACTCTACATGTAATGAACGAAAGTAAACAAAACAGAGATCAAAATTAATACCAAAGCGGTTGGTACGTTTGGTTTGCAAAATTAGTGTATTATATTATTACATATTTTGCAAATTCTTGTTCTATATTTTTAATTAGACAAAACAGGAAAATAATCCTCAACACCTGATTGCGTAATCTGGGATATTACCTCCGTTTGTTTCGAACTTCTCAAATGCGCATTTACAAAACGCGGCAGCATGAACACTTTTCGAAAAGCCATCTTCGGAAATGCAAAATGTTGCGTTTCAAATCCAGCATGAACATAGTATAAAACTGCTGCTGCATGCAATTAAAGGTCCCCACAAACAGAAGCGATACGATACAGCCCACATATGCAAATCGTATCGCGTCCTACACGATTTTGCTGTGTGGGCTGTATCGTATCGCTCCTGTTTGTGGGGACCTTAAATTTGCTACTAACAAAGCATACATAGATGTGCGTTGTGTGTTGATACATGTAGATATGTATGTTTGTATCATGTCTACACCCCAAAAAGATTTTGAAGCATCTCATGCAAGATAGAATTGATTGAATTGATTTTAACTTGTACGTGCACAACAACGCGCTTATTATACGAACTAATAACACATTTTTCTTCCTTTCTTTCTTTCTTTTCACATTTCCATTTACCATTATATTTGTAGTATCGCCTTCGTTGAATGCCTGCGTCAATTCATAGACTTCGGCGTCGTTATCATTGATTATTTCCTCCTGCAATTGTTCCTGTTTTTGTTTTTGTTGTCCTGTTTTTAGCACTAAATTGTTAGTAAGCTCCTCGTATGTTTCGACAACGTCTTCCAAATTTATAACGAGGTTCTGGCATTCATCCATCTTGAATGCAAAACGAACCAAAAACTTTTAATTATTTAGCCCACCCACGTTTTCTGTTGTGGGGTGTGGGCTTTCGCTGATTTGATCGCAATTGCTGCGCTGCTTTACTTTGTTAAGGGGCGCCGTTTTCGTGGAGACACTTTGTGCACACGCACACAGACACAAATGTGAACAATGTATGAAAAACAAGAAATGTCCTTTCAGCCTTTTTTAAATTACAAAAGAATTGAGTCCTTTTCCCTTTTTATTTATTTACTCTGCATTTCTTTAAATTTCACATCTTGAAACACAGTTTAGTAATTTCAATCAAATTTCCTTTTTTGTGTGTGCAAATTATGTACACTCGCTTGCGTTGGCTTCTGCTTTTGTTGGACTGACTAGAAATCGAATTTTCAATTTGCACACTCGGCGCTTTGCTCTGTCGGACTCCTCGCAGAGTCCTTGAAAATGTGAATTAACATTCCTTGAGTTTCAGCACTTCCTGCAAAGTGCTTTTACGCAAAAAAATGTGTAATTCTTCTGTTCAATAACTTTTCAAAATACACTGTATCATAAATTTTCCAATACTTTTATTATTTTCTTGCAGTTTAGGTTTTTTCAAAATTTCACAATTTTTCACAACTTTGCTGCCTTCGCTTTTAGTTTCACAAAGGAAATATCCGTTTGGTAGCGAAAATCTGCGAGTTTTCCTTTCGTTTCTCGCTTTGCGTCTTGTGTTTTGGTTTGTTTGCTTTTCTTCGCTGTGGAACTCATTTTTGCTGCTCATGCGCTTTGCTGCGAAAATGTCACAACACATTTACCGTTCTTTGGTCATTTTCTGCACTTGCTGTCAAATGTTGGTTGCTGACTTGGGTAGTTGGTATTGGACAAAGGGGATATCTAGCGGATTTTTTTTAAAGCGATTTGAGGGTGGGTTTTTGTCATGTAACAGGGTGGTTTAGGGTTATAAATGCATTAAAAAGAAGTTGTTAGGTGAATATTGGCATACTAACAGAAATTTCAAGTAATAGGAAGGAAGCATACAAACACTTCAAAGCTTCTACTTGGTTGGCAATTGTAATATAAGTTTTCTGCGTTGTAACACGGATCGCTGTGCTATTACGATGGTTGCAGACAGCAACTTCGAAACAAATATTCCAAGTAGCAAAGAGTAGGGAGAGCCAAATCGGAGCTACCGTCCCACAGGTAGCGTTTTCCTCTACACCAATGGCTCGAAACTAAACGGCAAATTTGAAGGAGGTGTATTTTTCACAAGACCTGACCCTACAGCTGTTAGGTTACGTAATCATTGCAGCGCTTTCCAAGCTGAAAGTTTAGCATTAATGGAAGCGGTGATCCGTATAGGGCACCGGCCTATCCACAAGGATCTAATCATCTTTAGCGACAGCCAATCGGCCATTAGGTCTCTGGATTATTTCTTGTTCATTTCTGTATTGGTACTAACTTGTCGCCGCTCTGTACAGAACTGTTTTCACCCATGTGGTTGCCGGGAAACAGGGATATCGAAGATAATTGTATGGCATATGAGCTTGCAAGGCAAGATACTAACTACAGAGCGAGATATTCCCGACAAAGAACACATACATAAGTACGCCTTTTGCCACATGCAAGCTAATGCTATTTTTTTTATGTGGCCGCTGTGGTGCAGTGGGTAGAGTACTCGCCTGCTATGCCAGAGGTCTCGGGTTCAAACCCCAGTCCGAGCAAGCACCAAACAAATTTTTCTAATTAGTAAAAATCCAATTATTGGATTTTTTAAGAGCAGCGGTCACCTCTCGGCAGTGGGCGGCATACCCTCCGAGAGTATTTCTGCCATGAAAAAGCTTCTCACAAAAAATGCATTCGCCATTCGGAGCCGGCATTAAACTGTAGGTCCAACCAATTAGTAGGAAAAACAAAAAAAAAAGGAGCACACCTCGAATTGGGAGAGAAGCTCGGCCATAAAACTCGTCAGAGTTATAATAGCTCCATTGTATTATATTATTATATTAAGCTAATGCTATTTACGTAAAGGACTTGACGAGCTTCATCAGCTGCTGAAACTGGTTCAGTGAGGAGTAGTGATCTGTTCTCGTAGCATTACAAAAGTTCTATACTCTAACCTAAGTATGTCGCTATCACGGCAGCCACTCCAACCTAACCTAAAATAAGATTATAAGTTAATTTGTAGCCCAAAAGCACATTTCAGGCAATCATTAAGCTGAACATTAAATTTTTTGAAGATTTTTTGTTTCTATGACATTTAACGTTCGCGTTGCTTCCTCCTTCCCAATTGTTTCATGGTTATGCTGTAGTTATGCTTACGAGCAAAACACCGATGAAATTCGGACACATTTTCGTCATCGTTGAGAGGTGGTTACGCTTTAATCGATGATTAGAGCGCAAATACACAACATAATACATTATTACCCCGAAACCTCGGCGTGCTGGGTGCTTGTTTCACCCAGCAAATTTGATCGATGTGAGAGCCCAAAAATTCTCTCACTCGTCGGAGTGCACAACAACAATTATACGTTGCTCGTCGAGTATTGTCGTAAGGATAACTACGGCATTACGAGTAGAAACGAAAACAGTTGGAAAATTAAAAACAGTGCAGGGTGATAAAAATGATTTTTTTAGTGTCGGCTAAAAATCAGTACAAATCAGTACAAAATCCAAAAAATCAGTATTTCTTAAGGTTTTTAAAACCATCAGTACGGAGCACGAAAAATCAGTATTGTACTGATCAAATCAGTACGTCTGGCAACCCTACCTATCGGTAAGATGCATTCCGGCAGCCAGCTCGAACTATTTCGACTGAGACCATCTCGCATCTCTCCCTGGGTCTAGCGCCTTAAGGGGACCTACTCGAACGAACAACATCCTATGCTAGCCCTCCGCGTTCTTCCTCCCACACAGCTTGCTCTGGCGCAAGCACCAGGAACAGGCATTGGGGGCATTGGGAAGGAGAGACGGAGGTCCATTGCCCAGGCAGCGCCTCTTGAAGGTTTCAGTTGAGGATTTTTGCTGCCTCCTATCTAGTTAAAGTATTCTACAAAATACTACTTCTTCAGTTTCCACTTTGCGGGGAAGTTCTCTACTATAATTTTATTTATTTTTAGGTACTTTAAATATTTCGAGAGAGTTTAAAGGAGTTTTAAAGATAAATATCTTATATTAAAGTATACAAAAGCAGTTTTCCTAAGCATCACTTTAACTTACTAAAAATCTATTAAACGATAAAATTGTTTGTAAAACATTGCCTTTGACACTCACCTTTCTTATATCACCACCACCACTTCTTCTTCTGCTCAACACTGCCAAATAATTTTTGGCAATACGCCCTTTACTGCCAACTCTTCTGCCATCGACAACATCAACTTCATCACTGGAATATTTGACACCAATATTGACTTTGCACACTTCATCGTTTATTAACGTCAACGTTTGGTCTTTGGCTAATTTGCTATGCCGCTGCTCTGCCTTCTCCAGCACTGCCATCAGCTGTTGTTGCTGCTGCTGCTCTGTTATATTTTTGGCATTATTATTGGTGTCAGCGGCGGCCAGCGTCAGTTCACTGTCGCCATTGTCATCGTTCCGCCTTTGCTGTTCATTTGCTTCGTTTGGCTTTTCGTTTGTGTTTGACTGCAACACCAAATGAGCAGCCAAACAATGTTGTTGACTTTTATGAGTTGCAGTTATTATTTGCGTGTTGTTGTAAGTGTTGTCGTTGACGCATACAAAAATGGATGCCGTGGAAAAGTTAATATTATGGCTTTGTGTGGCGTATAAGTGGTTGTTGTTGTTGTGGTTGAGATTCTCAAAAGGTATGCTATTATTGTTACTGTTGGGGTTCTCGAAAGGTATGCTATGGTTGTTGTTGAGGTTCTCGAAAGGTAAGCTAATGTTGTTGTTATTGTCATTAGCAATGAAAATATCATCGTCGCTATCAATGACGTCATCAGCTTTCTTGTGTTTGTCGTTGTTGTTATTGTTTTTGATTTCATTGATAATATCAGTCTCAATGTTGCTGCTGTTATTTACACTGTTGTTGTTGTTATTACCACTGTTGGTATTGTTGTTGTTAATGTTCTTGTTGCTTTTGTTGATTTTGTTATTTTTTTCATTTTCACTGTTGCCTTTGTTATTGTAACAATTGAATTGCTCATCATCAGCATCGTCCGATGTGCTAACAAAGCTGCAACAATCATAGTCATATGCAGCAACATTGTTGCGCATTGCTGCAGCAACATTTGTAGCAACAGTTTCCGCAGCAGTGTTAGCAGTTGCCGCATTACTTTCTATAACATTTGTAAGCGTATGATTTTCGGTTGTTGTTGTTGTCGCTGTTATTTTTTCTGCATATGTTTCTGTGATTTTAGCAGTTTCTTCTGTGGTTTTTGTTGTTGTTGCGGCTGTAAATTTATTTGTTATATTATCATTGTTTTGTTGCGGCGGCGTTGATGATGACTTTTTTATTGCTTTCTGTGACTTTTTCTGTTGCCCCTTCCTCACACTTCCCCTCTCACTTTCATACTCAGAATCTTCTTCATCAACATCATCATCGTCATCATTGTCATCATCGTATTCATCATCCTCATCAGTATCAGCATCAGCATCAGCATCATCAGCATCATCATCATATTTCTGTTTCTCTTTCTGCATTTGAATTTCATTTGAATTTTGATATGATTTAGCCAATAAACATTGTCGGCGATTGGCGCCATCCTGTAGACGCCCATCGCTATCGCTGTTTGCCTTCACCCCATCATCATCCCCATCATCGCCAGCATTATCTCCATTACTAGTCGCCGTCGTCGTTGCTTCTGGAGCAGCTTTAGTGGCTTCCTGTTTCTCTTGCTGTTGTTTATATTGCTGTATTTTGTTAGCGTTGTTGTTGTTATTATTATTCTTGCTCTTCTTCTTCTTTTTACCACTCACATAGTAATATTCGCATAATTGATTTCCATGTTCGTCCTTGAGCACTATATATTCGGTGCTTTCAGCGAATTTACTCCAAATTTGGTTTGCTGTTGCCAAATCCTTTTCGGATAATGCGATTGTCAGCACAGAGGGATGTTTGGATATACACTTGCCCATATTTTCCGTTGCCGTCACCGTCGCCACTGCCGCCCATAGGTGTTGCGAATGTTGCCAAGAATGTTGTTAGTGGTGGTGTTGTTATAGGAAATAGGTTTGAGTGTATTGCTTTTCTATTATTAATTCGCTCACGTTTGTTGGGGTTGGGGCTGTTTTTCGATTGCGTACCTATAGATATTTATTTATTTGTATGTTTTGTAATCTTTGCCTGATACGCAAACTTTCATTTCGCTTTTTGCATATTTTCTTCTCTTTTTTTTCTCCTAGCTTTTATTGCATTAGCTGCTTTATGATATTCAATTGCCTTTTGTAGCTCTTTAAGCAAAACAAATTTGCTGGCCAACTACTAAATAAATTGGTTCGTAGGTATGGATATTAGATTATACTTATGTATATATACAAACATACATTTGTATATACTATCTATCAATGTACATATGTATATCTCACGGCGTCCGTTTGCTGCCTTTTGCTTTGCTTACTTTTCCGTTTTTCATAAATTTGTTATTCTTCTTCTTTGATGTTTCCTGTAAACGACAGTTACACCTCTATTTCTTACAATCTCTTTTTTTGGTTTTTGTTTTTTTGGCTTTTGGCTTCTAGCGCAGGACTTGCGTAAAACTAGTTAGTTATTTTTTTGGCGTCACAGTTATTATGGCACAGTTTCTCTATTATAATTTTTGGCAACTCACAAGAACTTTCTTAGTATTTATTTATTATTTTTGATATCAGTTACGCAGATAATGTCCAATCCATGTCTGAGCAAAATTTTAGTTAATTTCTTTTTCTTTTTCGTTGGTATTAGTTTACATCAGCATGTGCCAAGAAAAACTGAAAAGAGAAAAAGTAAAAGTTGCTTATTTTTCTCAGATTTAGAAGATGTATTAATTACACTGTCCAAAAACATTTTTGCAACAAAGTACGGAGATATTTGCCTACAAGGCAAGACATTTGGTGAACAAACTTATACTCCAGCACGTCTGAGTTCTTTTCTATTTGCACTCAAAGAGTTACTTTGACGAACGTTCTAGATTCATTTAGAAAAAAATTAAAGTGTGAGTAACGAGTACTTATGAACATTGATGTGTAAACAGTTCCGAAATCGGATTTTTATGCCCTTTCTTGTTTTCTTGTGATTAAAATGCGACTATAGTTTTTTATAATTTTGTGTTATTGTCACTGCTACTATTTCGTTGTTGTTTTCGCTTTTTTTAATTTTGTTGTTTTTGTTTTTGTTTTTGTTCTTGTTTTTTTTTGTTTTCGTTCTTTCTGTTTTTCTGTTTTTTTTTGTAGATTTTTGTTGTTTTTATTTTTATTTTTGTTTTTGCTCTTGTTGTTTTTGGTGTTGGTGTTGCTGCTGTTGTTATTGTTGTTGTATGTACATATATGTAGGTAGGCATGTCCATACATTTTTATGCACACATGTTGAGACATGTTGCTCCCTTTTTACTTTGTCTATTTGTCACGTTGTTGCAGAAAACAACAACAACAACTTCAAAACAACAATATATTCTAATTCTCCATTTATAACCTAATTTCTTATGAAATCTAACTTTGTTCCACAAAAATGATGAGTACGGCGTCCTGTCTCAGCAAAATAACATACCTACTGTGTAGCAAAGCAAAATTTAAAATTTGTAGAAGTGTATTAGGTATTTTTCTCTAGTTAAGTACATATCGTCGCTCCCAACGAAGACTAGGACGATTCAGTTAGCGTGGAAGACTAGCGCGATTCCTTGTTCGCGTGGAAGACTAGCACCCTTCGTTGTTCGCGTGGAAGACTAGCATGCTTCAGTTCTCTGCGTGGAAGACTAACATGCTTCACTTGTTTGGGTGGAAACTAACTTACTTATCAAATATCTTTCACTCCTCGGACTATCCTCCTTATGTGCTTAACCCCTAAGCTTATTTCTAACAAACAAAAGTATGTTATACCATGTCTCCACATAACGTGTTTCGCTCTTTTTTTCTGCATTCGCTCTCTAAATCTTGGTTCGACACGGAAACCAGTGCCGAAACTCGCTAATTTCCATACAAATTTCTGAGAGCGAGTGAAGAATGAAACACTTGTTTCGTTCTCAATTCTCTTGCCAAACGCGATGATATCGATGCCTTCTCTAATTCTGTACCGAAATCTCACACAGACCAAAACAAAAACGCAAAAATAAGCCAACATATAAACATTTAAGAATAACAAGAAAGAAAAATGTTAAACTGAATAACCATCAGCCACGTAGAGACGGTTTATTTAGCGAGATGTTTCGCTAGATGTTTCGCCGGCGAATAAAGTTTTGTGGAGACGGGCTTTTAGTTTCCACCCAAACAAGTGAAGCATGTCAGTCTTCCACGCAGAGAACTGAAGCATGCTAGTCTTCCACGCGAACAACGAACCGTGCTAGTCTTCGTTAGGAGCGACGATATGTACTTTTTTCTAAAAAAACGTAGAATCGTTCTTTAAATCTATTCATAAATCATGACTCGATCTTTTGCGCTCACTTAAGCCAAAATTTAACACCAATAACAAGTAAAATTGCTTACAAATAACAAGCAATTTGCTCCCTCTAATAAACAGAAATTGCTCTCAGCCATATTCAAAGACAATTGAATATGCTGTGATATTTGAACCAATTTATTTATAATTCACTTGCCAATAACACAGCAAGTAACGCTGCGGGCGATTTTTTTTTTTTTTTTTTTTTTTGAAAAGACAGGCATATATTTACATAATCGTGTATGTACCCAGTAGAAAAGCTTAAAAGAAAAGGCACTCGTGGAAGTGCTCCCAGAAACTGTCCAAAACGTTGAATCAAACATGTTCCCTTTTACATTGCATGTGTCATAGGGGAGCGAGTGCTCTACAAATGGTTAAGAAAAACCGACAGAATCAAAGTGCTTTATAAATTCTCTCACAGAAACAACAAGCGATCACTTCTGATGAATGGCTGCTCTAAAGTTGCTAATCTTGGTTGAAAAGCGCGAGCGCGCTGTTAATGTTCACCAAGGTCCAGCCTTTTAGATATTTTTTACTGGGTAGATATTAACTGACACTAAAATGCTAACTGCCGCCTGCCTGCCTTCTTATTGATTTTCAATTTCTACCAAATTTAGATACAATTTTGGAATATTCCTTTGACAGGTTGAATTAGATACATACGAAGTTAGCTACAAATAAGTGTTTGTGTTACTGGTGTGTTGTTGGTATCATGTTGCGAGCACCATCAATTTGTTTAGCTGCCCCTCATAAATATGCATTTGCTTACATATGTACATGCATGTTAGTATAGTAAATGTACTCATTTTCATACCCACAAAAAATCTAAGCCTTATTTAAGACTTAAAACAACAGATTTAAAGGCTTCAGAAATAAGGCCTGAAAATTATAAGGATAGCAAATTTGTATGGCGTAAGGCTTAAAATAATGCTGATTTTCCTGTGTTGATGTCATCATCTCTGAGATCACACCTTATGCCAAAGGCTTATCCGCCATGCGAAATAAGGCCTAGATAGGTATTAGAAAGTTGGGAGCAGACAGAGTGAGTGCATAAGAGGAGCAGAGCTGCGCAGTAGAAGGTTAACCACCAATTGAGAATGAGATATTCGTTAACGGTATCGATGTAAATCAATTTTTCAACCATTTAAGTAACACCATTATGTCCATATGTAAATATGTATATGTATATATATAGATGCATGCATGCTTGTCAAACTTCATTAAAATAAACAAGTTTAAGTGTCAATCTCCCAAATATCAAGTTAAACGCTTCATGCGCATTTAATTTGACATTAAATTCTTAATAAACTGGTTCTTATTATCTTAAGCGTTCATAATGCAACAACTGAAACGGCAACTATGAATTAAATTTATTTTCGGAAATAAAAAATATTGCATTTACATATAAAAAGTCTGCACCATAAAACGTATTCTTTACTAGCATCATCAGCAACAAAAACAAATCCCTTCCTTTCCCTTTTCCTATAGTAAAAAACAATTCATGTTCACGTTCAAGGCCGTTCATGCTGCCGAATGCATCATTTTTGTATACAATAAACAAACAAAAACACAAAAGAAAAACAGGTTAATAAACAGCTAATAGCATTGACAGACGGCAGCGATAATCCCGATTACCCCAACACTTAATTCGATTAAAATTTTACCCTGACAGACGGCAAGTATTGCGGATTAACAAAACAGCTGAAGGAAGGTAGGCGCAGCGGCGAATTCAAAAACTTCTTGTTTTATTTCCAAAGGTAGGGTAATGTCAAAATCAAAACGAAATCACATCATGGTCAATAGGAATGGGCGAGTCCCAAACGAATTCAGATTTCAACCAAGGCGAAATATCATTTTGACATTACACTCTAGCAATTACAATAACAAATTACATTCGAAATTTCTGAATTCACTTATACGCCTACCTTTCTAGATCTGCCTTGGGTTCTTCTTTTTCTTCCCTTTCATTCACAATAGACATTTTTCACCAGGGATGTCATTACAAAATGCTCTAATCCGCTAAAATGTTGAGGACTAACTCAAGAGATATTCCGGATTACCTCCAGTTAATTCTCAAGTTAAGTCCGAACTAGCTAGATATTCCGGATTATCGCTGCCGTCTGTCAATGCTATAAGCAACAGTTCAAGCCCAGATCACATTAAATACGCGCCTACGGCTTTGCAATAAGCACTTACTTACATATCGTCATTTAAACTTCATAATCGCCTAACCGATATTTGTGCCGAAAACTAAAACTGAATTCCTGGCGTGTAACTCTACAACTTCAAAGCTGAAAAGCACATTACAAGTAAATAGATACCTAAAGAGCTTTCCAAGCTTCCCAAAGACCAAATTTAGGGTATGGATAGATGCAGCTGGGCGCCAGAAGTTAAAGTTTCGTAAATCTCAATTTTGGCATAGGCGATTATGTCACTTTCACTTAGGCGGTTATAAAGTGTAAACGACGAAATATATGTATGTATGTAACAAATGCTGAACATTCTTCGATACGCTGCGGAATTCAATGCGAAGATCAGACACGTGTTAAAAAACTACAAGTTTTCTCACAAATATAAAATGAGCAACACAATTTAAGTGCCACTGTAAGAATTGTGCATGTGTGTGTTTCTGTGTGTGTTTGATCAAAAACAAATCAAAGCCGGTGCTGTGGCTCAACCGTAGAATGTACGGGCTAGTTGTGTTCAATGCGACTGTGAACGCGGCAGTGAATGGAGGTGGAGTGAGCAGCGTTTGTAGAAGATAAGCTTGTTTTTATGTAAAACGTTTTCTAGTCAAGCACAAGCGGTGTGCATTGGTTATCTGTGAGTGACAAGCAAAGCTTTAAAACAGAACACAAAGTGAAATCGTTGGCTGTATTAGCACTTACAGCAGAACAAATGTGCCCAAAAAACAGTGTTTTATAAAACAAACGTTAAGAAATGATGCTCTGATATTTTGAGTATCAACATTTTGGATATTTCGCTAGTGAACAATTTTTTTAAGATATTCGTTTACATGATTTTTGTGTAAACAGTGAAAATTTTTGCAAATTCAAGGTTTCTTTAAAACTCCTGTTTAAATTTTTCTTATTTTATGTTTTTTTTTTAATTTCAATGACTAATTCCAAAAAAGTTCATAATTAACTCAAAAATTGGTCTTGTTAAAGGGTTAACTACCTATGTTCTTTTTTTGTAATAAATACCCCCAATAATATAATATAATACAATGGCGTTATTATAACTCTGACGAGTTTTATGGCCGAGCTTCTCTCCCAATTCGAGGTGTGCTCCTTTTTGTTTTTCCTACTAATTGGGTGGACCTACAGTTTTATGCCGGCTCCGAACGGCGAATGCATTTTTTGTGAGAAGCTTTTTCATGGCAGAAATACTCTCGGAGGGTATGCCGCCCACTGCCGAGAGGTGACCGCTGCTCTTAAAAAACCCAATAATTGGATTTTTACTAATTAGAAAAATTTGTTTGGCTCGGACCGTGGTTTGAACCCGAGACCTCTGGCATAGCAGGCGAGCACTCTACCCACTGCACCACAGCGGCAGTAGCGGCAATAATAAAAAATTTAATTAAATAATTTTCGTGCTAAGCATTAAAAAGCTTTAAAGTATAAAGTACATAAATTTTTATCATAACATAAAAACAATCAATAAACATAAAAACAAACTTTCGAAAATTACCTTTAATAATATTGGTCGACAAAGAAAGAAAATTGTGTCCTTCTTTTAGTAGGATTTGATTGCCGCCCAGTGTAATAATACACTGGCGCGGATACAACTTCAAAGAGTCAGGGCGAGCTACTCTTCCAATTCGTGGCGTGTTCCATAATTTTGTTTTTTTACCCTACCAGTGAATATCGCACTAAGAACTCACTTATAACGAACCTTACCTTTTTCAACGCTCGAAAATATGTACTGAAAACCGATTAGCCACCATCCACCAGGGAAAATTTAAAACGATAAGCACTCTCTCTCTCTCTGATTTAAATTTCTCTTCGAGAATGTGCTAAATTTCGATTTCATAGCGTTTAGTAAATACACCAGAAGTGAGTTTCTGTAACAAAATCGGGAATATTGTCGATTATATTGGCGTCAATAAATACATACGTTCCATTCTTTATCACCACCTAAAAAGCAAGTGAGAATCTATCGAACGTCACTCAGTCGAAAACATTGTTAGAGTTCAGTTACAGAAACTCATGGCGTTTTCTTTTCTCGAAATAATGTTGCCCTGTTCGATTTTCTTAGCCATTTTGTAAGTTTGTCTGGTCCTTTCACCAAATATTGACCTCTAACTAAGTAAGAGGGCACCCTTATCTACAAATTCAGCCATTTTATAGAAAGTCATGATATGTAATTCGATAATTGGGATATAGGAGGGCAACATTTTTTCGTAGAAAAGAAAACGCCGTCAGTACAGATATACAGAAGGTTGCATTTTGATCATGTGTAATTTATTTTTCGAAGTGAATAACAACCTTTGACATACACACTATCGCAGTTGAGATTTGCAGGTTCGGTTGCCAATCGTTTTAGAATTGTTAAAAAAGCATAATGTTTATTGGGAATAATCGATGTTTTACTATAAATATGTGCTTAACTGCTTAACTATTTGTATATTGAATTAATTTAATTTAATTAATAGTGCTTAATTAAAATTACTAATGACATTTGCATTAAAAATTTTTTTTTGTTTCTTTTTTTTCACTCACAAATCGAACGACAGGTACTGTCTGTGCCTAGTTACTTCTAAGTGCATCTATTTTTACAAGCATACATATGTACCAGTGGCGGACCTAGCATAAATTGCCTGGGCAAGCCTATGTGTGAAGCATAACCATTAGCCATTTATGTAATTTCCTTTGCTGTATTATTTAAAAGTCTGATTGCGTTCCGTCATTGACTTTGATTTGGAGTTCTCGATTTCTTTTTAACATTTTCGAGTGGCCCGAATAAATGCTTTTCAATGCTCGAACGCTCGTTTGTTTGTTTATTACGCGTATGTTTGTACGGGCATTTGAACAATTCGGGTATTTGAAGATCGTTTTTTCTCGTTTATTTTTTTTTTTTTTTGTTTTTTTCATATGTATTTTTTATTTGTGTTTTCCTGATACACATTTTTTTGTTTGTATACTAAGAGAAAAGGAATTAAAAATAAAATTTTTATTTTTATAATGCACGTTTTAAACCAAGTAATTTTTATTTTATAAATGAAAATTTTTAAATTAAAAATAAATTTTTTAAATTAAAATGTATTTAGGATTTAAAAAGAAATATGTTTAAATTAAAAATTAAAATAATGGAATAAAAACGAAAGTTTCCCTTCAAAATCTCATAGTGCTTAAAATAAAAATAAACATTTTTAAATTAAAATTGTTTTTTCTTGATTTTGCAATTTTACTCTGAAAATTTTTAAAATAAAAAATTTCGTATTTACATAATTCTTAAATATGAAAACGTGCGCAAGGGAAATCTTATACGAATACGCAGAGGTATTTTTAGTTTCCTTATACCGACGGAAATTTCAGCAGTAGCAAGTGTATTTGCTTATTGCCTAAAAAAATGGGTGCTTTAGTGTTTGAAAAACTGAGGTCCAATTTGATTTCCACCGCTTTTTAAAATTATTTTGATATTGTGCCAATAGTCGCCAAAAATCACAATCAACCCTTTTATAATCTGGTATTTGATATTTATGTTTGCATGCACATGTAGATGTAAGAAATTATGTGCATAAGTATGTACCTACATGCAAACGAAAATCAAATCAAATATTCATATGGCTGTGAATTCTGAACTTTTGAATGCCGAAGCCAGCTTCATATTCGCATACAAATTTGATGTGAAAAATAAAAAAAGTGCTTTGCTGGTGCTTTTAAGTCTGAAAATAAGCAATTGGTTTCTCCTTAGCGAAAGCGAGAAAACAAGCTTTGTTATTCTGTTTTGAAAGCCACGTAAAAGCTAATGTGGGGAAACGTTGAAGCATGCTCACTGTGCTGTGATTGGCTGTACAAACAAAATACACATTGTGAGGTGGATTGGTGGTGTATTGGCGCTATTTTCTTAGCAGGCTTTTAGGGGCATGTTACAGTGGGGGCTATATTATTGAGAACTTAAATAGTAAACACATTTAAAACGCAAAATAACCAGATTTTAAAGAATTTCGTATGAAATGAACGAAACTGTGTACGCAAGCCGGGCTTCTCGGCTTGTATGAAGCGACCGCCTGTGATATGTACATACAAACATACATACATATATGAATGATAACATTCAATTAAATGGTGTGCTTAAGGTCCCCACAAACAGACGCGATACGATACAGTCCACATATGCAATTGTGCATGACGCGATACGATTTTTCATATGTGGGCTGTATCGTATCGCTTCTGTTTGAGTAGGGCTTTATTGTGAAAACTTTAATAAGCAGTTTGCATGTAACAAATTGATTATAGATGTGTTCGCAATAAAAAGTATATAAATATTAAAAAAAGCCATAAAGTAACTTGCAGCCGTACACCGTATACCGTATATAATGGGTAGTATTAGTGAAGAAGATTTATGCAAGGTGAACTGCGGTATGGTTGTGGATGAAGTTGATGAGCCAAGCAAAGAAGTGGTAAGTTAAATTTTGTATGTAGCTATTTATGCAAATGTGTATGTTCTATTAGATTTTGAAAATGGAAATCATACATATATTTACATAAATATTATAAATATCGTCGTTTAAACTTTATAAACGTCTAAGTTAAGCTTCCATAACCGCCTAATCCACGCTTGTCAAAAACGATATCTAAGTTTCTGACACCCAGATCTATGTCTTCAGATACATTAGAGAGAAATATAAAGCTTCACAAGACCAAAGTTATGGCAGGCATCGATAGAGCTGAACGTCAGAAATTCCTGGGTAGGCAAATCTCATTTTCGACAAAAGTGTCGCTTAGGCGGTTATGAAGTTTAAACGGCGATATAAGTTTATATATAAAAAGATACACATACAAAAGAATAAAAAAAATTTTAATGATCATAAGTGCATTTGGTTGATTTTGACTGTCTTTTTTTAGCACCACTTAAAACGTTTGTATGCAAATACAAAATTTTAATTTTTATTAATACTTTCGATCATTTGTATATCGCTAGCTTAGAGTGCAAACTGTGTAAGTCCATTTTTATGAAAAAGTGTATTTTTATCTAGAGCGCTAGAAAAATCAAATACGCACCACGTTAAAGAATTCTGTGACTTGTCACATTTCTACTCGTTGTTATTCAGTGATACGCAAATTGTGTAAGTCCAAAAAACGAAGAAAATTGTGTAAGTCGAAAATTTTACATGAACAGAAATTTTTTTTCTCATTTCGAAATTTTTTTATTTTTTGTTTTTTGTCTCTCCTACAAAGTTTGAAAAAAGGACTTACACAATTTGCACTCTAAGCTAGCGATATACAAGGTTGACTCGATATGTCCCTAGAAACATGCCGGCACATCGTAATCCCAGCAGATGTCTGAGAAACTGAGAGAATGGTTTTCATTCAAATAGACCAATATGTTGGCTTCATCAAAGCAACTCATAATTCTGCTCATATCGGTTTATGAATATTTTTTGAGTCTATTATCCCCCTTCTGCTATTTACAACAATTGTGTTTTGAACCAATTTATGTTCATGGAAAGTATAAGAACGAGTTTTTCATTGCAATGCTATCATTACCTACACCACAACTAAGTAAATGACGTGCATCCCTCGTATGCTGACCGAAATAAAAATTTACATACATGCAATCTACCATAAAAAGTATGTATGAATAGTCATTCAACGCTTAAACATGCTCTACACTTATAAACCTAGAAACCTACATATCGTCGCTTAAACTTTATAACCACCTAAGCGACACTTGTACCAAAAATTAAAATTGCAAAATCCTGAACTTCTGACGCTCAGCTCAACTACTTCAGAGCTCAAACAGGCATTAGAAGGAAATATAGAGCTTCCCAAACATCCAAGTTATGGTACGGATCGATAGAGCTGGACAACAGGCACCTCAATTTTTATTTTGGCACAAGTGTCGGTTAGGCGTTTATGACGATATGTTCATATCGACGAAAATACACGCACATATTCCATTGTTATTATAAGACATTTAACAAACAAGTTTCCGCTGTACCGAAAACATAATTACTTCATTACATACAGACATGCCCGTACCTATTATACTATGTACATTAGCACAGATATCTTTTAACGCAATTATGGACGCTTATTTAAGCATCAAACTTGAAAACAGACAAAAAACCATCTAAATTATTTTTTTCACTATTTTTTTTTTTTTCATTAGCAAAATAATCGTAAAAGAAGATCATTTGAAATGCCAAATGAAATTTAAAGGTTAATAACAAACAGACAGGTCCAAAATCGTTGTAGTTATCATCAGGTTTTTGTTTGCTGCTCGCAAATTCAATATTTTTTTATATGACCATCAATTCAATTAGAATTTTAATATAAATTTCAAATAAGTATTTTCTAAGTATTGAAATCAGCTTTTTACGTTTTGTTGCCTATTGTACATGCTAGAAGGTAAAAGGGAATTGTTTTGCTACTATATTTTTGGTAACTTAGAATTTGAATTTACGTACATACATACATACATATGTCAATTTTATGTTCGTTGTAAAAATATTTTGGAATATTCCATTTACTCATGCTGCATGCTGTTATATCATTAATAATAATATAATAATACAATGGCGCTATTATAACTCTGACGAGTTTTATGGCCGAGCTTCTCTCCCAATTCGAGGTGTGCTCCTTTTCGTTTTTCCTACTAATTGGGTGGACCTACGGTTTTATGCCGGCTCCGAACGGCGAATGCATTTTTTGTGAGAAGCTTTTTTCATGGCAGAAATACACTCGGAGGGTATGCCGCCCACTGCCGAGAGGTGACCGCTGCTCTTAAAAAAACCCAATAATTGGATTTTTACTAATTAGAAAAATTGTTTTGGTGTTTTGCTCGGACCGTGGTTTGAACCCGATACCTCTGGCATAGCAGGCGAGCACTCTACCCACTGCACCACAGCGGCCACATATCATTGTTTTATTTAAGTGTTCTTGTGTAAATGATTTAAACAAATCGTCATTGTAATAAATACTATAGATACATTTACTTGTCAAAAATAACACTTTTGAAAAATTAAGATAAATCGGTTAGCGTGCTAAAGTATCACTTATGTAAGTAGCAACTATTGTATTTTTATGCTTTGGTTCATTAACAGTCCAACAGCATATTTGTTAAATGTGTACATAGAAAAAAAAAAAAAAACACTTACTAATAACAAATTAGAGCTATTAACAGAATTCGAAACAAATATGTATCAAACTTTAGAAATATGTTGTGTATGAATAATAGGATTTTTAGTCAAAGCAAGGAAATATTATTGAAAAAAAATGAAGATAGCAAAGATCAGCAATGATTTAAGCGATATACATATGTAATTTTACCCACAATGATTCCTAAAATTATGAAGGATATTTGTGGATCTGTCATCACACGGTCTAACCAATTCGAACTTTTTCTTTGCATATCACTTTTGGTGAACAAAGTTACTCGTATATTTCAGCGCCTCTGAGCCGTATTAGTACAAGAAATTATGTGTCAAAAATAGAAAAATAGAGAATGTTATAATTATTGAGCTCGAGGTGTTAATTTTTGCTATTCACTTTTACATAAAACTTACGCGAGCTAGGAATTTCTTACAGTGGCATGCACAGCAGAGCAGCAAGAAAAATGTTGCTGTAATATCAATGGTACAATGTTGCTGGCAACATGTTGCGCGGTGTTTTTAATGTGTGATTTTAGAGAATTTGTGCATTTCTTCGTAAGTTTTCTGTAAAAAATTTATAGCAAGAATGCATTACATTTACTTCGAAAACAGAAAAATACCATAAATTCTCCCGCATACACTGAGAGAAAAAAAATATATGGAGGGGTCAAAGAAATTGTTTACCTATTTTGAACACTACTTTCTTTGTTTTGAGTAAATTTTCCTTAAAACATGTTAAAAGGTTTATAAAATATTGTTGTTACATGCGTTACCATGGTTTCATATACTTGTTTTGAAAAAATTCATACATTAAAATAATGAAAAATTCTTTAAGCGCCATTCCATTCCCAACTTTCCTTGTTTTGAAGACTTGATTTCTTTAATTTTGAGAAATTAAATTCCCATACAAATCCCCATGGCAACGAATTTGTTTGAATGTTTTTTTATGTTTTTTCCACATTTTTGAGAAAATTTACACAAAACAAAGAAAATTTTGTATTGGGACGCGTGTTAGGAAAATTATGTCTTTGATCGAGAGAAATTTTTTTTTTGAGTGTACATACATACACAACTTTTAAGAAATTTCAAATCAAATACGCTTAGACTTCCTTAATGACCTCCTCGTATTTACCTTACTCTTTTTGTCTACAAAAGTACTTTAGTAAAGTAATTAAATTCTCTTTTAATAAAACTTTTCCTATTCCAATTTTTGCACCCAAAAAAAGTTTTTTTTTTTTTAATAAAAGTAAAAGTTGTTTTCGATCTCTGATTGTGTTGTACATACATACAGTATGTATTATGTACGTTAAAAAGAAAACAAACAAATTTAATGAAATGCCTTTATGTCGGAACTCTATAGCGACTTTTGATATTTTGGTTATTCTCCTTTTTACTATAGCTTTGTGGAAGAGTAATCACTTCATGTATACATACATACACATGTAAATATGTATGTAGATGGGTGGTGCGAAGGTCAATTTGCGGAATTGTACGCATTTATTTTTAGCCTTACATTGAATGCAAAATACGCTTAACCCTTAAATCCGCTTTAAACAACTTTTTTCTGGCTATAAAATATTTTTTTGTTAACAAACACAAACAAGTACAAATTTAATAACTGCAAATATAATTATTTAACTTGATGTTTACATCTTTGAGCTGTGTTCAGTTTGAGGGACAACATTTTTTGTTGACTTAAAAAGAGAAAAAGGCAAAAAAAAGTTAAAAGAAGAGAACAAAAAAACGATAAAGAAACCATTAAAATTACATACGCGCCGTCATTTAAAAGGTTCAAGCAACAAACAGAGAGTTCAAAAGGCTAATTTATATACATAAATTGTTTTGATACGTCAATGCAATAAGTAAAAAAAAAAGGGTAAATATGACATAAACATTTATAGCGCTGATAAATTAATCCGCGATTTTATGTTCGATTCAACAACGAAAAAAATGTACTTAAATCAACACAAACAACTTTATAGTATCTTTCGCTCTAGAATAATAAAAAGAAAAGAATGTAAAAACAAAACTTAAGGCATTCAAAATCTGTGTTCTTTTGTTAAATGAGTGCAATGAGCGTTCTTTTCTAAAAAAAAACCCTAAGCTACAAAAATGTGAAAATGTAACATTTATAGCACTTCCCGCCATTGACTGGTGAGATACATAATTACCATTTCGATTATCTGGTATGTTAATAATAATAATAATACAATGGCGCTATTATAACTCTGACAAGTTTTATGGCCGAGCTTCTCTCCCAATTCGAGATGTGCTCCTTTTTGTTTTTCCTACTAATTGGGTGGACCTACAGATTTATGCCGGCTCCAGCGAATGCATTTTTTGTGAGAAGCTTTTTCATGGCAGAAATACACTCGGAGGGTATGCCGCCCATTGCCGAGAGGTGACCGCTGCTCTTAAAAAACCCAATAATTGGATTTTTACTAATTAGAAAAATTGTTTTGGTGTTTGCTCGGACTGGGGTTTGAACCCGAGACCTCTGGCATAGCAGGCGAGCACTCTACCCACTGCACCACAGCGGCCACTCTGATATGTTACAGTAACAAATTAACACGGTATAATATCCTAAATCATCTACTTTAAAGCGGTACCGATAAAGGGCTACAATTTTTTTCTTTTCGAACAACGCAGGGTGACATTGAAATATATATAATTATAGGGCAGTGCAATTTTTAAAAATTTGCACACCTTAAAAAATAGCAACATAGATTGTGTAGCAAAGAAAAGGATTTTAATTTAGAAGCGTATCTATGCAAATATAAATTGAAGAAATATACAACCAAATTCAACTTTGTACATTAGAAATGTGACTTAGTGCCAATAAGACACAATAATACATATACATAGGTACACATTAGTATTTATTCCAAATGTATTTTTAATGAGTGCAATCGAATTTGAAATTAAAGAATATAGCAAAGCATACATTAAATATAGCAGACAATAGCTATTTTGTATCAGAAAAAATAATGCTTTGTAGGTTCATATTGGTGAACTCAAACTTTGCAACTCATTTAATGCTATTCGTTCAGAAATGGAATTTTTATGTATTCTATTCTTTGTTTCTATTTACTTTTCTCAAAACAAATTATGCAAAATTTATACCTACTAAAACTCAAACATAAAATTGTTCATCAATCGAAATGATAATGTCAAGATTTCAGTACTTTAAATACCGTCGTGACAATCGTTAATGTTTCTTTGCTTACTGCGCGTTCTCGGACATAATCTTCTATATAAATTTTGAGAACAATAATAAAAGACAAAGTTTCATATTGAAACCAGAAGTCTCTTTGATTTACGGCAACTAAGTATTTATGTGTGTTTGCTTACAAATGCGCAATTTTTGCTTTTCGTTTTCGTTAACGATTAATATAAGTTTGCAAGCAAGTTTTTACTATTTGTATTACTACTAAATTTGTCGATTCTTTCAATTTTGCTTAGCTTATTTTGTGTAAAACGCATAAGACACAAGCAGCATTGTAAGATATATACAGCAAATGTTAGTTATGTAAACTAAAAATATTAAACTTACCTTTTTTTCAACTTGAGGTTAGCAATTTTTTAAGTGGAATATCTACATAAGCTCATAGTTTAATGCTTTAATGTGACACGAGTGTTTTTTTAAATCAAAACCAGAATCTGTTACATCTCCTCATATTATAGAGATAATCTGTCATTATACAAGCTTAAGTTGTAATTTTTTCTGTTTTTTTTTTTTTTGCTTTTCAATACTTAACCCTAGAACACTGAACCACTGGGAGGCGCAAGATTTTTTTCTTTATGCGATGATTTTCGAACACATTGAAATAGAGCTTGTGTGCGTACGTTAATCGCGTGGTAGTCTTGTTTTCAATTCCGAGACGTTCGTGTTGCCTGAGAAGCGAGGTTGAGTGTTAACGTTAATTTTTTTTTCCTAGAACACAGATCCCGAAGTTTCTATGAGCGTAATATAAGAAAACATGTCCAACTTTATTTTCAAGTGCAAAATAAGACTAACTTTATTTTCAATCAGATATTAAAGGCACAGAAGAAGCAAATCAAACTTGACAAGGGATGACGGAAACTCATTCCGCAACACACCGCAATCCTACCCTGTGAAAAAAACAAACAGCAAAAAAGAAAGCACAGAAAAACTCTTCTTTTTTATTTATGAAGTCAGTACCTACAAATATAAATGAATTTGAATGTAAATTTAAGTTTCTAACTTTTAATTTAATACGTTTTATAAATTTAAAAAAAATTATATTTTTGAAAAAAATATTTAAGATTCTTAATTTTTCATGTGCATTTTCTGTTTCTGCATAAACAATTTAAAGAATAAACTCTTGTGTTGCGGCTTCGGAGGAATGTGAATAAAACAGGCGCAATTGTGTGGATACAGCTATAATCAGCTCGCCTCAGGCTCAGTTTTATTTCCTAATTAGAATACATACATATTTTTTAGGATTACAAATACAAATAACAAATAAAATCTTACATTTGGTTTTTTCCTCCCTCTTAGTTTGCCGCTCAACCAAGTATTAAAATGAAATGATGAAATGCAAATTTTACTGAACAGAGGGGGTTGCCAGATGGGCCTGATTTTTAAGTTTTCTTTTACACATTACACGTCAAGTACAGGGTTACATAAATATATAAGACGTCACATTCATTGGACTTCACTTCTCGCCAACATCTTGATTTATATTCAATGGATTATTTTCTTTTTTGCTGTTTGCTTTTCCGACAGGGTAATCTAATTATATATATATATATATTTAGGGGATTCACAACCTGTCATATTGCGTCATATCGTCATAAGTCATAATATTTTGTGGTTGCATTCTACGCTATATGTGCACTAAATAAATAGAACTCTGCACGATATGTTTTTGGGTCGTCGTATTTGATCATCTGTTTTTGTTTACTTCTTCACAGGGTTCCGGAAAAATCTTTTATAACTATTTCCGTACAATATTTTAATATGACATATGACTTTATGACACTTTGTGAATCACCTAATTATATATATATATATAAGAAAAAGTAGCCTCACGGGCGAGGTTAGTGTTAATGTGTAAAAAAAGGTGTAGGTACTTTTCTTGGGTTAAAATCAATCGTTGATAATTTCATAATTTACATTCATGGCGCACATGCAAGAGACATTGTTGTAAGCTCTCTTAATTGTTTACGTAGGCACGTCTCTGATTGCTTTTCCTTTCTTCATAAACTATAGTTTCCTTTTATCATATTACTCACTTACTGGCTTAGGTCTCGAACAAGTAAATGAGTTTGTGGATTTAGGTGTAATAATGGACTGGAAACTTAGTTTTAACATTCATATTAATGCTACAGCAAATAAGGCAAGAGGTGTCTTAGCGTTTGTAAAACGTTGGTCAAAGGAATTCAGCGACCCATACATAACTAAAACACTCTTTACAACTTTAGTAAGACCTATATTGGAATATGGTTCCATAGTTTGGAATCCATACTATCAGATTCACTCTGATCGCTTAGAGTCAGTCCAAAAACAGTTTTTGCTTTTTGCTTTAAGAAATTTGCCTTGGGATTCTGGTTACAATCTTCCACCGTATACTAGCCGTTTAAAACTCCTTAATCTTCCGTCTCTTGCAAGTCGACGAGAAATGTTAGGGGTAATATTTATCGTTAAGCTTTTGAATGGCTTAATTCTTTCTCCTTTCTTGCTAGCTGAAATAAACTTTAACATTCCTTCTCGTTCAACAAGACACTTCAACCCTATCTATTTAAAGCAGTGTAAATCAAACTTTGAATTAAATGAACCTTTCCGGGGTTTATGTAAGAGCTTTAATTCCTATTCCAGCTTTTTAGATATTTCGGACTCACTTTTCATTATAAGGGAAAAAATACTGTCTTATCTTAACACATAGTAGCGATTATTCTGTTATAATTCTCAAGACTAACTTCAAATGTACTATACTCAGCTGATGATTTTATTTCTCTGTAGCTGAGCAGTTTAAGATCTCGACGCTTAACAAACTCCTACCACTCAACACCTCGGCGTTTTATGTAAATAAAAAATATCCGTACGTCATGCGGGTGAGCCTCTCGTGCGGTCGGGCGGGATTGGAGGGCGTGGGTTATTATTAGTATTATTATTATAAAAAAAAAAAAGAAATTATAAAGTAGCGTGTAGGAATATTGAAACGCAATGCAATCAACGTGCTGTTTATTAGCGAGTTAATTGTTAGTTTGTGCACATTTATATGAGCTTTTGTGAGTAGTAAAGTAAATTAGCAAATGCTGACTTATTAGCATCAATTAGTATATGATTCATAATAGATTGTTTTTAACGTATGTTTTTAACAGTATATCACAAAGAATTGGGGTCAAAGGTGCGCGAGCAAGCAATTGTAACGAGTAAAAATTATTGCTTGTCTCTCGCTAAAGCGAACGAGTGCATTTGGTAGCGTGTGCGTTAATTTTAAAACAAAAATTTTCGCTCGCTTATTATAAGGAATTTGATATTAGTGATTGAAAAGGTTCTTTTTGGATATTGTTGTGATTCTTTATTCTTTAAATATCGTGCCAACGCACAACAAAACAAAATCACTTTATAAATTCAGAAGTTCAGTAGGTACAACTAAATAATATATTACCATTTCGTTTGTATTAATTAAAGTCACCTTTGACTATACATGTTTGTATACTTTCTTTTTTATTTAATACAAATACATACATATACATATATACCGTGTTTTTAGATATTCTGAATTATAATTACTAATTTTTAATTAATCTACTAACTAATTATAGTCAAAAATTCCCTCTTTTTTCCATTCGTCGCCTTGCCGGCACAAATTTCTGTGATCGCTTTGCAATAGAAAACCGGTTCAAGATTGTGCACCGGCTTGTTTTTGATATGTATATCGTTAACAAAGTCAAACCTCTTTTATGTACCTACATATGCGACGGTCAAGCGAAGAGACCGGAATGTGTACAAGTCGTTGGCAATGCATCTTTTTTATTTTCGTTTGCGAATTTAGTTATTGGCATTGATATTTGAAAACGTATCTATGCCGGTAACTTGTTTTCGTAGCAATTTATTTTTCATGTACTCGTACCTATAGACTTCAGTTGCACTAATGCGGTTACCGCATAAGTGTTGTCGAAAATGCGACCACAAAACTATGTATATAGGTATGTTAAATATGTAAATAATGTATGCATACACTGTAGATATGTGTGCGCATTTGTGGTTACGAGGGAAGCTGCGAAAGTGGTCAAAAAGAAAAATACTCCAAAAGACACAACTGCTAAATGTTTGGTTAAGTATAGTAGCGTTTTCTTTTCTACAGAAATATGTCGTAATTTTGAGGTGTGCAAAGTTTTTAAAATTTGCCTTCAACCTGTGAAATTATTGCCGAACTGAAAGGTGCAATGTCACCCTGTATGATTTGAAAGGAGCAAACATTTTACCTCTTTATCGCTGTCGCTTTAACGCAGAGTTGTGAGACCGCAGACCTATTTGCGCGCTACATTGGTTGAAATGTGTGTGATGTTTCTCATTTACCCGTGCCGAATCAGAAAGAAACAAATAGCACATATACAGCTAATTGAAAAGGCATTATCCCCCTCTCTCTCTGATGGCAGAGAGGAGTTCTTAATCAAAAGTAGTGCTGCCCTCTCTTTATGTTGCAGTCATTTAACAAAAGAACATGTATAATTGTTTGATGGGGCAGCAGGAAAACGACACTTTTGTATACAAAAGAAAATGCCATAAGGAATTTGGCACGGTTTTTGGAAATAGAAATAATTCTGTGGCAATTTGCAATAATCGCTTAAGCCGAAAAATATGATTTCGAGATAAATTGATTTTTATATTCGAAGGCGTTTCTTAACAAATCATAAAAGTCGACTAAAAACTATGGACTCAAAACCAGTGAGCCATCCACAATGTTACGATCATATTTTGCAAATAAAACCAAATGTCATGAAAAAAATTGATCAAGTATATACATCTACTTTGGCTGTTATAGCAAGATTAATATACCTCTATTGTAAGTTAAGCCTTAATGTTTTTACTTATATCTTTTTATTGAATTAAGTTATAAGTATTGGGATTTTACAGAAATATACGCCCGGTTTCACCAACGTGACTAAAGCTAAAACTAAGTTTTGACTTAAGTTAGCCCAGATTTGGGGCTAAATTACTTTTGGGTTTCACCAAATAGTCTAAGAAAATAGTTTTGCAACCCACCTTTTATGGCAAATACCGGGTTTTTTGGTTGTTTTGGTTGCTGTATTTGCTCAATTTTTTGGTTGTTGAATTCGCTAAAGCGACTTAAATTCCACTGGTCGACAAGTTTTTGTTACGGAAATAAAATTCTACTTTTCTAAAGGATTTCGGTGCGCTGAATCCGAATCTGAAGTCAGATTTTCTGTAATACGTACAGTTTTTTAGATATTCATGCCCAAAGAGGCGAAAAACACGTTTTTTGGCTATATTCACTGCTCAATATCTTTTAAATTACTTACTTATTTTAAAAATTGCTTAAAGCTATTGAAAGCGCTGACATTTCTCTTGAAGTAACCGTTTTAATATTTCAGATATCTTTCTTGTAACTTGCAATATTGCATATTAAGCTTCATTACTTTTGCAATATTTTCTCCATACAAATATAATTAAAAATTTTGAAGCACGCTTTTAGGCAGTTTATTATATCATGGACGTATGTAAGTGGCTTCGTAAAAAAAATTATTCTTCTAAGCAACTACAAAATTTGATTGCGCCTATAACATACTACAAAAGCTGCCGTTGTTTTCGACGAAAAATACCTTATTGTGCAAAAACATATATTACTATATACCTAAATTAGATATCCGAAAAATTAAAACTTTGTCTTCAAGAGAAATGACCGAGCTTTCAATAGCTTTAATCAATTTTTAAAATAAGTAAGTAATTTAAAAGATATTGAGGAGTGAATATAGCCAAAAATCGCGTTTTCGCCTCTTTGGGCATGAATATCTAAAAAACTGTACGTATTACAGAAAATCTGACTTCAGACTTGGATTCAGCGCACCGAAATCCTTTAGGAAAGTAGAATTTTATTTCTGTAACAAAAATTTGTTGAAATTTTGTCGACCAGTGTTCTTAGTTTCGTTTTAGTCAAGACAAAAGCTGAATAACTTGAGACTTAGCTTATACCATGTATCCACATAACGTGTTTCGCTCTCTTTTTCTCCATTTTCTCTCTCAATCTTGTTTCGACACGGAAACCAGTGCCGAAACCCGCCAATTTCCATACAAAATTTCTGAGAGCGAGTGAAGATTGAAACACTGTTTCATTCTGAATCATCTTGCCAACCTCGATGATATCGATGTCTTCTCTAATTTTGTATCGAAAATCTATCGAAATCTCACACAGACCAAAAACAAAAACGCAAAAATAAGCAAACATACAAACATCTAAGAAGAGCAAGAAAGAGAAATCTTAGGGGCCTATTACGAATTAATACGATACACGCTAAACGCTTGCAGTCGGGTACTTCGTATTACGAAATAATTTCTATCGTGTGAAACCCGATAGACTGTAATGGAAATAAAGTGAACGCATAACTAATTGAACCCTAAACAAATGTCATTCACGATAGTGCACCTAGCGGGCGTGTGGAATTCATAATATGGAAACTCATTTTATACGATACGCTTGCAAGCGGCCGATAGCTATCGTATGACAATCCATAATAAGGGGGTTAAACTGAATCACGATCAGCCACGTGGAGACGGATTATTTAGCGAGATGTTTTGCTACATGTTTCTTTGGTGAAACAAGTTATGTGGAGACGGGCTTTTAGTTGCATGGTGAAACTGAAAACATAAAAAAATCGGCTTAACTAAGTTGGGACCGGTTGGTGAAACCGGGCCATAGAGTTTTAAAAAGAGAATAACTTGGTATATATAACTCGAAATCCTCCTAAGTCGACTTAAGTGGTTATTGCTTGTGACCACAGAATTTTTTCTTAATTTTTAAAGACTTTTAGACGATTTCTTTTTTTGCTGAAAAGAATTTTCGTGTAGTAAAATTACTGCTCAATTTCTATAAAAAAAAATTATCGTTCTTCGGCGATTATCCAAAATTTTCTAGCTTACTAACAATTCTTATTTTACTGCAGAAACTACCACATGGATCACCATCACATGGCGTTGTAGAGGAAAAACCACCGTTATCAACGCATATTTCCATCGAAGTAGATGGTGGTAAGAAGCAGGCGAATCATGTTAACCAAGAAGCACAAAGCAATGGTGAAATCAAAAACCAAGATGAGCACATAAAACAAAAACAACAACAACCACAGATCAATTGTAAAAAATGCGCAAAATGTAAACAGTGTCTACTTATTACGCTAACGATTTGTGCAACAACAACAGCAGTGGTGTTTGTGTGGTATTATTTTGGCTGGTTATACGGTTTGCCAGCGGTGGGCGCTGCCATATTTACGGTCATGTTGGCGGCGTTGGGTTGGCGTTGGTTTTATATTGCTGCAGTGACAGTTAAACGTGATCTAATGTAAGCAAAGAATTTGTGCTCATTTCTTTTAATGCGGACATTTACTTTAGTATGTAATTCTTTTTATGTTATTTGCTGTTTCTTTAGTGGAGCCTGGGCTTACATTAAGTTACTGATATTCATCAAGCATTGCGAACACAAAAACTTATCAATTGATGATCTGTTTCAAAAGATTGTCGAAAAACAACCTGACAACTTGGCGCTCATCAGTGAAACACAAACGTGGACCTTTCGGCAACTTAATGAATTTTCAAATCGCATGGCAACGCTCTTTCACAGTCATGGCTATAAAAAAGGTGCGGTTGTGGGTTTAATGTTAGAAAATCGTGTGGAATATGTTGGCGTTTGGTTGGGTCTATCAAAGTTGGGTATTGTGACGGCATTTATAAATACAAATTTGCGCGGACCATCGCTACGTCACAGCATTACGGTAGCCAAGTGCGCAGCACTCATTTATGGTGAAGATTTTACTGAGGCGATTCGTGATATTGCTGAAGAAGTTGGTACTATAAAATTTTATCAATTAAATAATGAAGCAAATAAGCAAGTGGAAAATGCAGCAGAAGATTTGACGACGCTACTGAGAGCGGTGACGCTTGAAAAGCAGCTGCCAAGTAGTGTTGAACATCCAGATCATCATGATAAGCTGATGTATATTTATACATCGGGTACAACGGGTTTACCGAAGGCGGCGGTCATTTCACATTCGCGGTAAGTATGTAAGTTTACACGAACTTTCCACCGCGAGTTGTCACTGGTAGTAGGCATGGCTTGACACATCGATTGTGAATGAAACGATGGTTGACAGCGCTCGTTATTTCTGCTACCTTTTGGTACGAGACTTGTTAACCTTTAAGTGACGAGGTGAAATTTTTTTACATAGTTTACGACGTGGTGGTAAATTTTTTTCTACGCATTTTACTTAAAACTCTCAATAAAAAATAAATTTTTTTATAAAAGTTTTTGCATTGGAAAGAGGTCAGTCCTTTTTCAAATGAAATTGATAAAAAAATTAATTAAATTTATTAAATCAACAAAATTTTTACTAAAATTCACAAGGCCTTGTTCTTTCAAAATAGCGAAAACATCACATGAGAACCTCATAGATAAAAGGTAAAACAAAAACTTTCTTTAAACTTCAGAGACGGTTTTTCATAAAAAAATATATATTTTTAAATATATAATAGGAATTTTATTTATAAACATTTTTTGTAGAAAATGCTGGCCAGTATTTTTGAAGTTTTTTTTCATAATAACGTGAGCGTATAAAATGAACCATGAAACGAATTTTTTAATTTTTCTTCCAATAATTATTTGAAGAAGTGGTAAAATTAACAATCCATGTTAATCAAATTGCCAGTGAGAGAAGTTTTAAATGGAAATAAATTATTTTTGAAGAAAAAGTTACGTTAACGTCGAGGTGTGGTAATTTTTACACCGATATCATAATTTATCCTTTATTTGAGACCTTCTACCATAGAAACTATACTGATCGAAAATTATGATGACATGAGTAGATTCTAAAAGCATCAAAATGCTGCAGAGAGTGGTAAATTTAAAAAAATTGCATTCGAAGAAAAACTAACGTTACCCTAGACGTGGGGTAATTTTTACATCACCATCATCATTTCTCGTCAAATGTTACACCTTCCTCCATAAAAACAAAATGGGCCAATAATTACAACGAGATGGGAAGATACTAAGAGAGTAAACTTGCTGGACGGTAAGTTAAAAGAGATATTTAAAGAAATTGTAAGTCGGTGTAAAAATTACCACCACGTCGCAAGTTAAAGGTTAACTTGTGCACTCCCCCTACTGTGGCGGAAGCCGAAATGAAAATACCATTTAAGTAAATAACAAATTTCCCTCATTTCAGTTTCGTTTTCATATCGGTCGGTGTGCATCACGTTTTACGCTTCAATAACAAAGACGTTTTCTACAATCCCTTGCCACTCTATCACACTGCCGGCGGTTTAATGACCGTCGGACAAGCGCTAATTTTTGGCAATACTGTAGTTATACGCAAAAAGTTTTCGGCATCGGCATATTTTGCTGATTGTGTGCAGTACAGTTGCACGGTAAGCGCTCTTAACTAACAAAAGCTCTAACTCTCACGCATGATCTCTTTTCCTCTCTCTTTCGCACACAGATCGCACAATACATTGGCGAAATGGCGCGCTATATCTTGGCGACACCACCGAGTGAATACGATCGCAAACACAAAATTCGCATAATCTATGGCAATGGTTTGCGACCGCAAATTTGGCAACGTTTTGTCGAACGTTTCAATATACCCAAAGTGGGTGAATTCTATGGGGCAACCGAGGGTAATGCAAATATAGTCAATAACGATAATACAGTTGGCGCCATTGGATTTGTTTCACGCATACTGCCACAAATCTATCCCATCTCGATTATAAAAGCCGATCCGAACACCGGCGAACCGTTACGCAGCGCTGATGGTTTGTGTCAACGCTGTCGACCCGGAGAGGCGGGCGTATTCATTGGCAAAATCATCAAAGGTAATCCGTCGCGCGAATTTCTCGGTTATGCCGATGCAAGTGCATCGTCGAAGAAAATCGCACGTGATGTATTCAAAAAGGGTGATATGGCCTTCCTGTCGGGCGATTTGTTAACGTCGGATGAACGTGGTTATCTCTATTTCATGGATCGCACGGGCGATACGTTCCGTTGGAAGGGTGAAAATGTGTCGACCAGTGAGGTGGAGGCACAAGTGAGTAATTGTGTCAATTATAAGGATTGCATTGTTTATGGTGTGACGATTGCGCATACGGAGGGACGTGCTGGCATGGCGGCGATCTATGATCCGCAATGTGAGCTGGATTTGGAGCGTTTTGCGCGCGATATAGCACAGCTGTTGCCCGGCTATGCGCGTCCGCAATTTTTGCGTCTCTTAACAAAGATCGATTTGACGGGCACATGTAAATTGCGTAAAGTGGATTTGCAAAAGGAGGGCTATAATCCGTATTTAATTAATGATACACTTTATTATCGTACGGTTGCGGGTAAATATGAATTGCTGACTAATGATGTGTACGATAAGATTAATAGAGGTGAAATTAGGTTTTGAGGTGTGACGTTGATGGATTTTATTGTTTGCCTTAAAGCTTTAGCATTTTAAGTGTTTTTTGTTTTTTATGATTAAACATAATTTAGCTTCTTAATGGAATTTAATAATGAAGTTTTTATTTCGTGAGCAAGTTGAAAAATATATACGAACTGTTTCTTGCCAATTTTTATGTAATGTGATTTTTTAAGTCTTTGTTATACTCAGCTGTACTAGTACACAGAGTATTATAGTTTTAATCACATAACGGTGGATTGTAACAGAATGAAATAATCGAGATAGATATAGACTTATATATATCAAAATGATCAGGGTGAAAAGAGGAATCGATTGAGCCATGTCCGTCCGTCCGTCCGTCCGTCTGTCCGTCCGTCTATCCGTCCGTCTGTCCGTCTGTAAACACTCTAACTCGCGCAAAAATTGAGATATTTTGATGAAATTTGGAATGCAAGTTGGTATCGAGACTGGGACGGTTGGTATTTAAAATGGGCGAAATCGGACCATGACCACGCCCACTTTTCCTATATAGAAAAAATCGGAAATTTTGTATCTCAGTCCCAAATATAGCTGGAGTGATGAAATTTTACCCACGTGTTGAGCTCAGGCCCCTATGAAGAAATTTGATGAGATTTTGGAAAATGGGCGGTGCCACGCCCACTTATTAAAGGTCAAACATTGAAAGCTTTATATGTCATAACTCAGAAACTATTGAAGATATATCGATGAAATTTGGTACGCGTGATTTAATTACTTAGACAAACATTTGGACGGAAAATAGTTAAAATCGGTTGACGGCCACGCCCACTTTTATATATATGTATTATAAAGTGACCTAATAAAAACATTTTAAGCCATATCTCTGTCAAATATAAAGATCTGTCACTGAAATTTTGTCGCGTGGGTCCAACTATGGACATAAAACGAAAAACACAAAAATTTTGGAAAATGGGCGGTGCCACGCCCACTTATTAAGGGGCAAACATTGAAAGTTTTATGAGTCATAACTCATAAACCGTTGAAGATATATCGATGAAATTTGGTACGCGTGATATACTTACTTAGGTAAATGTTTCGACGAAAAATTGCCAAAATCGGTTAACGACCACGCCCACTTTTATATATGGGAACTATAAAGGGGCCTAATAAAAACATTTAAAGCGATATCTCTGTCAAATATAAAGATATGTCATTGATATTTCATGGATGGAGTCCACCTGCGGATATAAAACGAAAACCACAAAAATTTTGGAAAATGGGCGTGGCACCGCCTCTTTTTAGAAGCAGGAATATACGAGATTTCTGAGCCCATAACTCGACAAATAATTTATATATAATGACGAAACTTGGTGTGTACACTTTTATTACTTGTGGTAATACATGTTCAAAATTTTAGCGAAATCGGTTGACGACCACGCCCACTTTTATATATGGGTATTATAAAGTGGCCTAATAAAAATATTTTAAGCGATATCTTTGTCAAATATAAAGATAATTCATTCAGATTTTGTGGCATGAGTTCCACAATAGACCGGAAACAAAAAATAGAATAATTTGGAAAATGGGCGCGGCACCGCCTCTTTTTAGACAAAGGAATATACGAAATTTCGGAGCCAATAACTCGACAAATAATTGGGATATTATGACGAAACTTGGTTCATACACTTTTATAACTTGTGTTAATAGACGCGCAAACAATTATTGAAATCGGTGTATGACCACGCCTACTTTTTATCAAACATATTTCTGGAAAACCTTTTGGGAATTTGTAACGTGACATCGTTGTAACTAGAAGTCATAAAGGAATGAAATGTTGCACAAAGAATAATATTCATATGCTTAGTTGGATGAGTGATAAAAATGTTGAAAATGGGCGCGGCTACGCCCACTTTATGCAGCACTCGCTTTATATAAAATACACCGTGATTCCATCAAACGCAAACAAACAATGGAAGCATACAGCTGAGTATCTAATGTTCGATTCCACTCGAACTTAGGCTTCCTTACTTGTTTTTTTTTTGATGTTGTAAATAAAATATGATTTTTTGACTGTTTGAAATTAACATTTTCACAGGAAGTGTTTAATTCAACACATGTATGGTGTTATCAAAGACAGCTTTGTTTACCTACAGTATAGTAGTTAGGAAGGAGCGAGACGGCCTCAGTCATGGTTCAAGGTGCTTGGCGGAAGGTATAAACCGCATTTATCTTGTCCCAATGTGGGATAAACAGGATAAAGAATAACAAAAACAACATATCGTAAAGGCCCTTCACTACAGGGAGTGCGATAGTTGTCTTCGTTGATATTTCGTGTGCCTTTAGCAACGTCTCTATTGGCGCTTGGGCCTCGATTGGATGGGAATATATCCAATCATCCAGCGCTGGACCGAGAACCTTTTGAGTTGTCGAACGGTGACGGTGACGGATGGGTTGGACCTTTCGACGATGTCAAGGAAGGCACCTGGGGGCACCCCGCAAGGAGGAGCGCTCTCACTCCTGTTGTGAGATCTAGTGAATAACAAAACACTCCTCATAAAATACTAAAACTTACGAAGCCCATGTTTAGTATAACGCCTCCAATACGATTTTGGTAACACTAAGGAACCTAACCTAATATTCGATAATCTACACTATTTCCAGATGGACTTTAGAAAGTGCCAACTGGATTCTAGAAACGACAATTGGACTTTAGAAAGGGGAAATTGGATTTTAGAAAGCGTTAAATGGATTTTAGAATGTGCGTGTAAAGCAAATTTTACACAGAATTTTTCGAAATTCTTCATTTCATATGAAAGTATAATGTACATTTACGTAATTATATAAATTTTCAAGAATCCAATTTGCAGTTTCTAAAATCCAATTTCCCTTTTCCAAAATCCAATTGTCGTTTCTAAAATTCAGTTGGCGCCTTCTAAAATCCATCTGAAAATGGTATAGATTATTTTCTCCATATTTCAAGGCTATTGCATTCTCTATGCAGCCCTGATAACAAGGTATGCTCGAATTATAATAAATAGAGCTCAATAAGCACTGGAAATTGCTAAAATACTTTTAATTGTATTAATAATTTATTTATATATAAAATAATAATACAAAAATTACACTAGAATTAATTGAGTTGAGTACGAGCTACTGAGGCCTTGAACACAATAACGAGGCTCAAGTCTCCATATACATATACACCATTTAATACTATTTGACAACTTAATAATGCATGTGAAATTTAAATCGACGGGGTTGACCGTATTTAATTGCTTAACCCACGATTTATAACTACACTTGTCACTTTTGGCTTAGATAATTTGCGCTCTAATGTCATTATACACAACACACACACATGAAACTAAATGTTGGCTTTGCTTTTTAATCGCCGCTAACTAATATTCCTATTGTTACACAAAATCATAACGGAATCTGTTAATTTCCCTCTTCAATTTACTTACAAATCTAATTAAATTATATCCCAAAGCAATATGAGCGCCGCTCAACCGCAGCTCACTTCTGCTGCCTTGCTGTCCACTTGGCTTGGTGGCTCCGTTAATGCGCTGATGCTCTGCTCCGCTGCCTGTAGCGCCGTTTCTCTGCTGCAACTCTGCTTCTGTGCTGCTTTTTCTAATGTGACGAAGTTCAGTAGGATTTTATTGAAGAAAAAAAGCAGAAGAAGAAGAAGAAGAAGAAGAAGAAGAAGAAGAAAGCAACAATTTATATGAATTGTAGTTAATTGCAGGAGACCTATCTAACTACATAGATACCTACATATCTATTCATTTATTAACTGCAAACGTTTTTTTCTTTTTTTAGTGTAACTGGGTCACAATTGTTATTCGTAGGGAGGGAGGGGACAGAAAAAGAAGAAGGGCGAGTGAGTTGCATAATAAAAATAATTATTATTGTGTCCTTTATTAGCTCGGAGTCATAAAAGCGTTAAATTAAAATGTTTTTAACATTGCGTTTATTTAAGTATATGAAAAAGATATATATGTATGTATGTACAATGTATGTATTAAGGCAGAGTGAAAATTTTTTTTGGAAATTCAATTTGTTCCAAAGCCATAAAGCCTTCTATGTAGCCCAGAAATAAGCCTGTAAAATTTTATTGACCTACTCGCATGTTTAGAGGTGCCCCAGCCCCACAAAGTTGAAAGCAATAAGCACGATCTGGTATAAATGTGAAATTTCTAAAATTATAAAATCAAAACACGAAGTATGAGGATTGATAGACATGGCTAAGCTGAGTATTAAAGTGAATTTTTTTTTGGAAACAACAACAACAAAAGTTATTAAAGGTCAAAATTTATATTATGCATTTTTTAAATTGCAATTACTTAAAAACTACTGAACCGATTTCGAATATTTTTATACCATTCGATAGGTATTTTGATTCTTTGACATAAATCTTATGTGGGTTCCATAACACCTCCCTACGGGGGTCAACCCCTCTTTTACCCCCCTTACTTTTCATGTATAAAATGTATATCAAATTAAAGGGAATCAAAGTGCATATCGAATGGTATAAAAATATTCGAAATCGGTTCAGTAGTTTTAAGTAATTGCAATTTAAAAAATGCATAATATAAACTTTGACCTTTAATAATTTTTGTTGTTATTGTTTCCAAAAATAAAAAATTCACTTTAATACTCAGCTTAGGCATGTTTATCAATCCTCATACTTCGTTTTTTGATTTTATAATTTTCAAAATTTCATATTTGTACCAGATCGTGCTTATTGCTTTCAACTTTGCGGGGCTGGCGGCAGTTCAAAACGTCATCCTATCGCCATAAAATTTTGTGGGGTTCATTAACTCGTATAAAGGCAACTTTTCATTGCTGGTACGTTCCCATAAAAAAAAAAACAAAAAAAAATCTCCATTTGTTTTCACTCCACCTTAATGTACATTGTATGTATGTACATATGTAGTATTTCATATTTTTAATAAAAAGCCTTGATATTAAAGTCTACTCGACTTGATGCAATGCAGCAAATTAAATTTAATGCAAATTTCCTTACATTAAACTACCTTGAACAATTTGTGAATGAAGAATGCATTTTTATTTAGCTAATTGCGAGAGAATGGAAAGAGCAAGTAGTAAAAAAGCACGTAAGTAACAGGAAAGGTAATGGAAATAAATTTTATAAGATACTAATGAGACTGAGCGGCATATAAACTGCTGTGGATTTGAATTAAGTTGTGGATTTCTATTGAGCTAGAGGTAAGCAGAGAAAAAAAGTTATTCCAAGTACGAAGAATTACCAATAATTTTAATAAAAAGTAACAGTTATCCACTTTTATTAATTTAAGAAAGAGAGTTTGCTAGCTAAAAGATATAGAAAAAGTATGACAGAAAAGCCTTCAAAAATCTAAATTTCTGTCATCAAATTGTCTGCATAAAAAATGGCGAGGCAAACTGCAATCTGTGAGCGCACACGACACGCTCTTATTCATCTATCAAATGTGTATAAATTTATTAACTTGCGCTTTATGCATTTTTTTCGTTTTCGTTTCTTTGCAGCGCGTGCTATTTGGAAATTTGTTTTACATTGTGACACAAACTTTATAATGATTTTGCAAAAAGTAAAAAGTATTCACTTTTTTTGTATGTCATACTGCGTCGTCAGAGCTGCTGCTGCTGCTGCACATTTCACAGCCACTCATAACTTTTGTACAAATGCGCAAATGTTAGTTGCTTTTTTTTAATATTTTACTGCTTTCAGCTATTCAGAACTTCATCATTGTCGTCGTCAAACAGTCGCTTGCTAGTCATTGTGATGGCTTGCGATGACCAGCTTTCCACCCAACCACCCAGTGAATCATTCTTTCACCCTCGCCGTTTTATACTCTCGTTGCAATGCATTAGAAAAATAGCGTGCGCGCGACTTTGAACGAGGATGGTTTGAAGTCGTAATGTCAAGCGTTTCATCAACGTTAAAAAAATATATTCACAGGCTAAATACATACATTCGTGCACACAAACTATTGCTGCACTTGTTCGCTTGACAGTTAGAGTTGACAGAAAGCGCCGCCGCCACGCAGCATGCAGTACGAATGATTGCGAAGGACGCGAGGGTGGTAGAGAAGGACGCTGATTGCAAGTTTGCCACCAGTTGATGCCTGTGTCTGGCCTGCAGTTATAAAAATATATTTAAATATACACACACACCCATATGTATCTACATACCTACAAACAAATGCAGCATTGTCTATCTTCTATCTGTACATACAAATCTACGCTCCCGCTCGGCTGCCACAATTGAAAGTCATCGGAAGTTATGTGTCGCTTTCAAATGTAATTGGAACTTCCGCTCGAGTTTCGCTCACTCGCTTTTTTGTGTTTTTTTTTTTTATTTGTGCTGTTGTCGCCATCATTTTTATTGCTCATTTTGAAATTATCTGCATGCATTTTTTTTCCCTTTTTTTTCTATTTTTCCACTTACATTTTTCAAAGCAATGCTACACGCGGCGCTTTTGCTCACTCTGCTCCAATATTTTTTACATTTTTTTAATTTGTTCTTCTTCTTTTTGCCTGTTTTGTTCGTCATTTAGATACAGTGTTATGATATCGTTGCACAATTTGATTGAGTGCTGTTCGCCTTTTTTTTAACTTTTTTATCGCTTTTTTCTTCTTTTTTTATACATTTGTTTTATCATTTTATTACTCTTTTGTTCGAATTACTTTTTTTCATTTGCAGATCTCATTTTGCATAATATGTGCTTACTTTAAGAGTAAAAAGAAAAATGACATTATTTCCATTCGAGGCTAACCCATTTATCAGAATCCAACTGAAAGTCCTTGTACCCGATTCGCGGAATCATAAGAAGATAGGGGCTTCCGGCTGAACGTTAATATGGTAACATTGGTTCTGCGAAAAGTATACTCGTACTAATTTACACATACTCGCATACTCTAATAAAAGCGGTAAGATAACTGATGACATCGTCGTATATATATCACCCGTAAAGCATGTCGCTCACCATGTAATCCCAGTTATGTACTTACATCCATCACTGCTCGATGGTGATTTGATTATTCCATTGCCATATAACCATCATACTATGTATTTTCTTAATCGCATTATAGGTAATCACATCATTGGTTTATCATGACATAATTTAATCACCAGATTATCACCTTTACAAAACAGTTGATCATCATCAAATATATGATCACCTTAAAAAACAATTTATCATCACCTCTTCAAAGGAATTGATCATCACCTCATCAAAGACATGATTGCATTATAATCACATCATCGTCTTATACTTACATCACTCGATCATCACACTATCGCCGTGCAAAACAGTCGATCATCACATCATCACACACGTAATCGCATTATAATCACATCATCGCATTATCATTACATCCTTTGATCAGCAGCTTATTTCCTTTTCAAAAAATTTGATCATCGCGTCATCACATCATCATAATATTAGTTCATCTGATCATCACATCGTCGTAGCATTATAGTCACATCATCGTACTATCATCACATCGTTCGATCATTACAACAACGAAAAAAATCGAGAGCTCTACTTTGCATTGAATTCACATCATTACATCATCATAACATCATGTCATCATTATATCATCGCATCATCACATTGTTGAATCATCAAAATATGGAAATCACATCATAACATCAGTTTTTCACATAATCATAGCATCTGATCATCATATCATCACAGTGTAACATTAAAGTCACAACATCGTACTATCATCACAACGTTTTATCACCAAAGCACAATCTTTTTGCATTGAAATCACGTCATTACATCATCATAACATTTAATAATCGCGTCAAACATCGTCATAATTAGGGCAACAGAAGATATGCAAATGCATATTTTTCTGTTGCAGTCCTATTTACATATGATAAATATATATAGGCGTTTTAGCTCAAGACGAAGAGAATAAGCCTAACTTGTTAGGGCATATTTTCGCATATTTAGGTCAAAAGACTTATTTTTGCATATTTTGACTTATTTGCATATTTTTGGCATATTTTGCTTTAAATTCATATTTTAGCATAGTATTTCGTCATATTTTTCCATCTCACTCGTAAAATTGTTTTTATTTACTTGAAAGAGTTTTTAGTGCTTAGCACGAAATTTTTATTTTTAATTCAAATGGTTTTTCGTGAAATAGCTATACACTCAACCTTCGCTGTAAATAGTTGTTGAATTTTTTTCCACTTACCCCAACAATTAAAAATTGTTTTTATTTACATTTTTTACTCTGGCAACTTTGTTTTGTATATGCGCATACTATTTGCCATTCCTCTTTTTCTGACAAGTTCAAGGCGAATTTAATAACTTTCGCAATGGGTGAGTTTCTAAGACAAAGCTGCTCCGCAACTGTTGAGTGTTTGTCTTAGAAACGCACTGTTGAGTAGTTCCGCTCAGCTCAACAGTTGGCAACTTTTCGCCATTTTTTCCATCACAAATTTTGTTCGCTACTTGAGCTCAACATGTTGTGTAAAGCCAAACAGCTGATAAATTCATCAAGCTGTTTCTAACACGTAGCTGTATAACTCAACTGTTACCCAACTGTTGGCAACTGTTGAGCTCAACAGTTGCGGAGCAGCTTTGTCTTAGAAACTTACCCAATGCTTCATTCAAATGTGTTACACGAATCAGCTGTGTATCTACATATGTACATAGGCATACGTCAGACGGTCAATATATATTGATGAAATCTGTGGATCGCGATTCATATTGACAGTGTAGCATCGAGTATTGATGGATCGCGATTCTGGATCGCAGAATGTTTAGAAATTTTTAAATCCACGATTCGGATCGCAGTATTGGCAATAAGCGAATTGAAAGTGAAAGTGCGAAAAGGACGGAAGTAAAATATTTTGTACCTCAGAGCGAGAAAAATATCGCAAAATATCGCAAAAAACACGCTACATAGTGACTGAAATTCTTACTTTTAAATACGCCCCGATAACTTCAGTTGACGTGGAAAGATCTTTTTCTACGCTTAAAAACTTACCGCGCCAATCGACATAGTTTTCTATTTGAAGTTGACAGCAATTTGAATAAATAAGTATTCAAGTTTTGCACTGGAATTTTGATTGCCATCCACGCATAAAATTTTAAATTCATGCAGATAAATATATGTATGTATGTATATATTTTCGTAAGTACAAATACTTGTTTTCTTTTGGTAACGAAGATGTGTTTCGCAAATGTGAATTTTTTTATTTCGTCTTTTGAACCTATAAAATGTACCTTTAATAAACATAATTTTTGTTACAAAGTGTTCTAATTTTATTTAAAACTAATTTTTGATATTTGTTCGAGCCAGGGTTTGAACCTGGAACCTCTTACATGAAAGGTGGGCACACAACCTACCATGCCGTATATCTTTTTATTAAGTACTAGCAAATACACGTCCCGCTTCGCAGCGACGAACAAAAGTTTTCTGTTATGATGGGTCTTTACCTTTACCTTTACCTTTACTTTTACCTTTACCTTTACCTTTACCTTTACCTTTACCTTTACCTTTACCTTTACCTTTACCTTTACCTTTACCTTTACCTTTACCTTTACCTTTACCTTTACCTTTACCTTTACCTTTACCTTTACCTTTACCTTTACCTTTACCTTTACCTTTACCTTTACCTTTACCTTTACCTTTACCTTTACCTTTACCTTTACCTTTACCTTTACCTTTACCTTTACCTTTACCTTTACCTTTACCTTTACCTTTACCTTTACCTTTACCTTTACCTCTACCTTTACCTTTACCTCTACCTTTACCTTTACCTTTACCTTTACTTTTACCGGGACCATCCATCACCATCCGGGCTCACTACTTGAGCCATCTCTGGGAAACCGACTTAAAAAATAAAAATGAAAATATCAGTATGTTGAAGCCCTGCTCGACACCTTTCATTTGATACCAATATCGTTTAGAAACATTCGAGGGTCATCTGGGTCCACGTTTTGACCCATATTTGGGGACCCGGCCTAGGCGTCGCAATGAAAATAACTTTATGTTGAAGGCCTGCTCAGCACCTTTCATTTGATACTCATATTGCTCAAACACTTGCTGGGTCACTCTGGGTCCACATTTGGGCCTATATTCCGGGAAGTTCCCTATTATGTGCGCTAATACCATATGAATCCACTGTGAAAATTTCATAAAGATCGGTTGATTACTTTGGGAGTCCATAAAGGACACACACACACATTCATTTTTATATAATAGATATAAACAAAATTTTAAGGGCATATTTTCAGTGCTTAAACCAAGTTTTAAGAGCATATTTTAAGCGCTTAAACCATATTTTTAAGGACATATTTTTAGCGCTAAAAACGAGTTTTTTAGGGCATATTTTCTGTTGCCCTAGTCATAATATTAGTTCGTCCGATCACCACATCGTAGCATTATAGTCACATCATCGTACCATTATCACATCGTTTGATCATCACAAAAGCACGTCTTTGCATTGAAATCATTACGTTTAACATAAGATACGTTTTCACATCATCGTAATATTTGAGCGTCATATTATCACATCGTAGCATTGTAATGATATCATCATATTATGATCACATCTTCTGATAATTACAACATCGCCTTTGAAATCACTTCACCAGATTCTTTTATTATCATAGTTTCACATCACTATAACCCAATGTCATCACATCATAGCATTATCGCTTTAATATCACATCAACGTAAATTAAAAAAATTTATACATACCATCCGTTCAATATCACATAAAACTTTCTTAAAAACAAAAACTATTAACAATGCACATATTTTACCACGACCCCAACAAACATACCTACATACATATTTATATGCACTTGGTCACTACTAAACATTTATGCACGCAATCTGCCAGTCGGTAAGACATTGCACTTGCAACCACACATACTCACTCACACATATATGTACACATATATGTATAGATATAAATATATTACATTTACGCTAGCAGCTTTTTGATGCAGAAAATTAATTAATGGCAAAAAATAATATAATTAATGGACAGCAAAAAGGGAAATGAATATTGCACGAGCGATGCTAAGATATTTGCCGCGTGATGGAATAAGGAGAAGCGAAAGGATAAAGAAACAAAAAAAAACAAACAAAAAACGAAATGCCACAAAAACGTGTGCAAGAAAAGGGCAACAAATAAACTGAATTAAAAAGGGGCAAATCGAAAGCGAACACAACGCATTTTTATTCCTGCAAACTGGAAGCCTACAAGCCGCCAGCCGCAATGACTTGGTAGTATTATGTGCCTTTTGCAAAGCCAACAACAACAATAACTACAGCATAAACTACAACAACAATAAGCAGAGACTGGCGACAACCAACGACACGTCCGAACGACCATCCAAGATTAAATGCAAAGTCAAACCGCAATCTCTCCGAGACCATGACGTGACAACAAGCCCCCGAAGTGCGTCCGTGTGCGAGGAAGAGTGAAGTGATGCGCCGCCACATTGAATGACTTGATAGGCAATCGCAATTGGTATTGGTGGTTAAAATGTTAAGCCAGCCGTCTGTAGCGAAAAGTTGGGTGTGTTTGAGAGGAGTGTCTGTTTTTGTTTTTGCTGTTGTGGGCGAAGGAGTCGTTTTGAGTTGATGATGCCTCATCATCATGTGACTTATGTGAACTAGCGTGTACCCGTCCTTCCCTGCGCGACGTATTGTGCGTTGAGTGACAAATATTACGAGCACGCGGTCGGGTGTGCTTTGGAGCGCGCTTTATTAAAAAGAAAAAAAGTAAGAGCAGAAAATTGCAGAAATGACTGCTGAGTTAAAGAAAGGCATTGGTGAAGAATATTTTTTGAATTATTATTGCATATTGCGCGCGTTGTTGTTGTGGTTGTTGTGGTTGTTGTTGTTGCTAAGGGTGTTTAATTAGAAAGAAGATGCTGGGTTATGCATTACTTGTTCCCTTTTTGTCCCTTTTCTGCTTCTGCTTTTCTGCGCTAATAACTAAAGCTCACATTACAGCCCAGTCGCAAATGACCATTCATTGCTGCGATGTTAGCCAAGGATATTTTTTATATAACTACGCATGGGCTTGTGTGGCTGTGCTCTTGTATGGCATTAATGATGCTGCCCTGCGTTTTATGCAGATGAGTTTAATTTCCGTAAGCAGCCTTGCTCTGCGAATTTAATCAAAATATAACGTGCCTGCGATAATAATTATGGTGGCGAAATGGCGATAGGAAATAATTTTAGGATTTTATTGAATCTATTATGCGTTTAACCATCACTGCTTTTATGGCGTGCATATTAAAAAGCTTTAGTGTATGCCGCAAAAGCATCTTTGATAACGTTAAAAGGATAAAGAGCAATTAAAACTATCGTTTCGTTTTTTTTTTTTTTTGTCTGCTAGTAGTGGTAATAAAAGTCAAAGTCAAAAAACGGAAATAATTAAAAACTGCTCACGAACGCCAATAGTGTGTTCACTTTAGTCTTAATTTTCAGAGTTTCAGAGCTGCTTAGAGTGAAGAAGTCATAGGAAGAAAATAAAGAGGGGTATAAAAGATTCGCTGCAACCGTACTACTACCATAATACTCCTCCTACCATGTACTTTTAGCTGCTATTAAAATCCATCATCAGAAAATTAAAAATAAAATATTGCAATATGATTTATTGTCAAAAGAAGACACAAGCTTCCAGAAAGCGGCATACTGCGTATTCTTGTCCTGTGCTAAAAACGCAGTTATCAATCAATTCAGAGCTGGTTTCATTGGATTTCCACCCGACATCAATTTACAGAGAACAAACTTAGGTATTTATAACATAAGAAATTCTAGTACTTTTGTAAAATTTTTTAAGAATTTTTCTGAAAAAAATTTTTAGTACATTTTTCCACCTTTTTTTTTTAGTAGAATCTTACACTTTTTAGAAATTGTTTAATATTTTTTTTATCAGAAAGTTTTTAGTAGATTTTTAGACTATTTTAAATTTTTTTGCAAAATTTTTTTAAGAATTTTTGTCTGTTAAAAATTTGTAGAAGACTTATAGAGCATTTTTAAGCATTTTTGCAAATAAGAAATTTTTAGTAGTTTTTTTAGATTATTTTAAAATTTTTGTCATAAAATTTTTTAGTACATTTTTAAAACTCCTTTGTAAGAATTTTACACTTTTAGAATTTTTTGCAAAATTTTTTTAAGAATTTTTGTCTAAAAAATTTTCTGTACCTACATTTTTGGAAATTTTTTAGAAAAATTTCATACTTTTTAGAACTCTATGCAAACATTTTTTAAAAATTTTGCCTCTAAGAAAGATTTTTGGAAAATTTTTATATTTTTTTGAAACATTTTCGAGGAACATTTGTCTGTGAAAACTTTTTCGAAAATTTTTCTAATATGTATTTCAAGGATTTTTGTATCCAAAAAAACTTTTATTAGATATTTAGAACTTTTTTGGAAAAATTTTACACTTTTTAGAACGTTTTTGAAATTTTTTTTTTTAATTTTAGTACATTTTTATAATTTTTTTTGAACATTTTTAGAACAAAATTAGAACACTTTTTAGAACTTTTTTGTATCAAAGCTATTTGTAGTAGATAATTAACAATTTTTAGATATTTTTGAAACATTTTTTGAAAATATTTGTCTGTAAAAAAATTTTACATTTTTACAAAATTTTTATTTACACTTCTAATATTTTTTGAAACAGTCTTAGTAAATTTTGAGAATATTTTCAAAACATATCTCGAATGGATTTAGACAATATTATGTTATATTCTAGCACATTTTTAGAGCAGTTTTGAAGCAAGTTTAGGAAGTTTTTGGATAGCTTTTGGATGAAAGCGAACAAGCATTAACACGACAAATAGTTAAAATTACAAACTAATACTAACTCTACTTCCCCTGCAGGGAACTCAATAACTAGTGAGGAAAATTTCTAGTTCCGAACTAGCGAAAAGGTGTCAAAGGGGAACTAGATCAATTGTAGTTAGACCCTCACCAGTTCAGAAGGAGTGAATTGAGTGACCATTATAAGACACACTTTGATTTGTATGCAATTTCGAAGTGATAAAAATTCTATGAAAATTTTTCGTTCGTTCAATTGCCGTCGGCTTTATATGTTTCTGCAATTCTCAGATGTTTAGTGAAGCATTTTATATAAAGAGTTTTCTATTTGCATCTTGTATGAAATGAAATGTTCCCCTAATTATGCTTTTCCGATCCCTCAGGCTTATTTTTATTTTTTTTATTTTATTACTTTTTAAATATCATTGTAAATTTTTACTAAATAAATAAATAAAAAATATTAGTAAAAAAAAAAAATTTTTTTAAATTATCATCCACCTTGACACCGACAGGATTCGAACCCGCGCCCCTCAGATTGAGGCACATGCGTTAGCGAGTCGGCCATCGCGCGACTTGCATGAAGTGTGTCAAATGCTTCACTTAAACGGCAGATGTAAAACTGTAGAATTTGTAGGTACTTGTAGATAGTTCAGAACTATCGAAATTGTGCCAATAAACGAACTAGTATAAACTGTAGAATTTAGTACTAGTTCAGAACTATCGAAAATGTAATGCAGAGGGTGACAATTGACACCGCCTAGGACATCGCCGTGTTAAATTCGCCAGTTGATAACATGCAAAAGAGATTTAGCTCGCACTAGTAGTGTAGAAAAATGCACTAGAAGCGACCTAGTTCGGAACTAGAGATTTTCCCTACAGGGTTTATACATGAATACATACATAAAGAAATGCATACATAAAGGAATACATATGTTCGTAAAAGTAAAAGTGTCTAAACTTTCGTAAATATTATTAAATATTACGGACATAAATTTCGACTTAAAATATTAATTCTATTTCCAACTACCATCCATTTCGTACATTTCGAAAATCCTCACATCCACTTAGGTACTTACTAGCTTTCCCCTTCATGGATCACCTGTATAATCCTCCAACAACTCATCATTTATAAAATAAAACCAAAGAATGTACTAAAAGTCATAATAAAGCAGAGAACAGCAGCATAAATAAGCCAAGCAAAATCAAGCTGCACCAGCATTTGACAATCTTTTGTTCGCAACTTATATTTGATTAATGATGTAACACACTTAAAAACTTAAGTGGAAAAGCTAGTAATACGGGCAGCAAACACGACCAACAAAAAAGCAAAAAAAGAAGAAAAATGAAAGCATAAAAAATAAAGCATCACTCGCTTACCCAGCAAAAATCTGGTCATCGCTATTACCTGTCAGGCATGATAGAAGGCCTTGCCATGGAACATCTGGCGAGTTCATCACTTCTTTCACGCATTGCCAGTAATGCAGAGTGGAATGAGCTTCCATTACCCATTCCACGTAATGCAAAGTAGAATGGAGCGCAAAAATTAACTGGAATAAATACCAGTGGAAATTTCCATCATGCCTTACATTTTTCGCATTCTTTCTCTGCTTCCCTGTAAGGTATTCTTTATTTGATTCACTAGAATCCTTGCGGTATTGCGTGATTTATTCGTTCGGTAGTAATTCAATGGGTAAGTCCTTCCTTCCAATGACAAGCCCATGTTAATGTCAGGCATTCTGTCAACGAATGTGGAAGCGATTGCCAGGGTTTTTCTCGATTACCCTCTTAATTCCACGGTCATCGAGTTTTTTGGTGAGTAGTTGCTGCGTGGAAAAACGTATGTGTATGTATAGGTATGTACATATATACATATATCAGCAATAATCAACAAAACTCTATAATAATCTAAAACTCTTGCTGTTGATTTTTTTGTTTTTGTTGATTGTGGTGCGAAAAACTAAACCAATTTATGTTGTATAAACTACACACGTAGCCTGCAATGACGAAACAGTGTAAGTAGTTGTTAAACAGACAAAATTTTTAATGCCCGTACAGATGTAGGTACACATGTACATATATACATACATGTAAACACATAGTACCTATTTTCATATAGCTGCCTTTTACTTATTTCCCTGCAACAAATGCGATTAATCCGGGACGTGTCCGGGATCAATCGCAAGGGAGCATGCAACTAATACAATTTTACATCTATTTATATGGAGTGAATTGATCGCATTTGTTCGAGCATGTCCTATGAAGAGACTAATTGTTCAACTTGTATACCCGAACGGGTACAAATGTAGATTAATCACTAACATACCGAACGGGTACAAATGTAGATCAATCACTTTATTCCCGAACGGGTACAAATGTATATTAATCGCTTTCATCCCCAACGGGTACAAATGTAGATCAATCGCTTCCAGCACGAACGGGTACAAATGTAGGTTTTTCCAAGTTGTTCGCCAAGACAATTTTTAATAACAATCTTTAAAAAATTGTAAATGTTCATGCATATATAAATAAAGATTATATAATGTTTTACTTTTGAAAAAAAAGGAATTTTTCATAGAACATTTTAGGCAACATTTTGTTAAAATTATTATTCATCATTGTTATTAATTTTTCATAGAACATTTTAGGCAACATTTTGTTAAAATTATTATTCATCATTGTTATTAAAAGAAAGGGTGTTCAATTCGTTTTACCGGTTGTTCTACAAATTTTTAAATACATTGCATATTTTTGTAAAATTTCTACATTTAAGGAATCTAGATTTGTACCCCTTCGGAACGAAAAAGATTAATCTACATTTATATCCGTTCGGGATAAAAGCGATTAATCTATATTTATACCCGTTAGGGAACAATTGGTCTACAATTAGTCTACATTTATACCCGTACGGGAACAATCGGGGACTAATTGTGGACCGATTGTTCTCGAAAGAGATCAATCGAGGACAAATCTCTTTCGGGATTGATCGCACATTTTTTTGCAGGGTTGCGCTTAGACAATTATGTGTATACGTTTGTAAGCGCCAAATTCTGGCGTAAATACTTACATAACTATTTTCACATTACTTCCTGCCGTATGCCATGGCGTATACGTAATGTGAATTGTGGGTTGCAATATATTTGGCTGTGTGTGTGTAATAACATGTCTCCACATAACGTGTTTCGCTCTTTTTTTCTGCATTTTCTCTCTCAATCTTGTTTCGACACGGAAACCAGTGCCGAAACTCGCCAATCTCACACAGGCCAAAACAAAAACGCAAAATATAAGCAAACATACAAATATTTAAGAAGAGCAAGAAAGAGAAATGTTAAACTGAATCACGATCAGCCACGTGGAGACGGATTATTTAGCGAGATGTTTTGCTAAATGTTTTGTTGGTGAAACAAGTTATGTGGAGACGGGCTTTTAGCTACCCGGCATGACTCCAATAGACAATTGATAAAAGTTCGTTTTGATTTCAATATTATTATTATTGATTTTAATACTCGTATTTGTTTATTTCTTTTTCTACTCTGAAAAAAAAAAACGTTGTAAATCTAAAGACTTTCGCTGTTAAATCAACTACTTTCCGCATTTGAAATGTGCCCAACAACGCTTCGTTGTTGTTTCAAAGGTGCGAGCGTTGTTGATTTAAGTCAATAACGGAGATTGTTGGAAAAAATGTTCACCTAAAAATAAATTTTTGTTTGCATTTTACTCTTCATCTTCTCTCCGCCCGGGTCCCAAGCCTCCGCTTGTTCTCCTATTCTTCTCTCCTTCTTATCATTAACTGGTTGCTATCTTTATTTCTTATTGTGATTTGTCTTCTTTATTTTATATTCTCCTCAGGATTCGAACCATGACATCAACCTGAATTTCTATCCAATCATCACATAGTGGAACATTCAACATTATATTGAATTGTAGTAACCTATTTATACTTCCATTTCCTAAAAGGGAATCCATGAATTATTTGAATCATTGTAAAAACAAAATTTAAAAAAATTCATTCTCATTAGTTTTGTTTACAACGGAAACTGTTGGGTCAAATACTTTTGCCTTTAAATCAACAACTGGGAGAAAATTGTTGCTAAAAATAAACTTTTGTTTGGATTTTTCTCTTCATCTTCTCTCCATCATTATTTTTTTTGTTGGTTTTCTCACAAAAAAATATTTTCTCACAAAAAATTTTTTAAAAGCAATCAAGTTTTTGAAACAACAACGCCCGTTTTTGAATAAATTGTTGGACCAAAAACTTTGCTGTAAAAACAAAAACTTTTGCTGTTGAATCAAGGACGGAGATTCAACAGCCGAAAGTTGTTGGTTTAACGACGGGTATTTTTTTCAGAGTATGGCAAATATATTTCTAAAAGTGGTGGGTTTTAGAAATTTTTAGACTGAAAGATAACCTTGCCAATTTTAAAAACACTTATTTGGAAAATTCTTATAATATTTTTATACAAATTTTAGTACAATTTTTAGAACATTTTCAGTAAATCTTATTAAATATCTAGAACATTTTAGTATATTTTAATAAATTTTTTTTTATAGAATTGTAAAACATTTTAAATATTTTGAAAAGTTCTTATAACATTTTTAATATATTTCAAGAAAATTTTTAGTACATTTTTAGAACATGTTTAGAACATTTTTAGAAAGGTTTTAGAAAATTTTTTTTTTTAACGGCTTAGAAAATTTGTAGTACATTATTAAAAAATTTTTGGTAGATTTTCTTCAAAAGGAAATTTTTACAACATTTTTCGAATATCTTAGCAAAGTTTCTAGTGTTTTTTAGTGGATTTTTAATAAATTTTTAGTACGTTTTTGAAACATTTTCGCACACTTGAAGAAAAATTTTAGTACATTTTTAGAAAAAATTTAGAAATTTTCGAGTATATTTTTAGAACATTTTTATAAATTTTTTAAAATACCTTTGGAATATTTTTAGTAAATTTTTAGCGTAATTTTAACACATTTTTTGTACATTTTTAGAAATTTTTTAAAACACCTTTGGAATATTTTTAGTAAATTTTTAGAATATTTTTAGTGTAATTTTAATAAATTTTTTGTACATTTTTGGAAAATTCTGAGAACAATTTTGGTACAATTTTAGAAAATTTTTGATTCATTAACTATAAAATTTTTAGAGCTTGTTTAGAACATTTCACAAGAAATTTTAGAATATTTTTAAAATATATTGAGTACATACACTACAAATATGGCATTTATAACACCGGTACAAATGAACAATAGAGAGGTACGCCACTCTTCATACAATAAATGTTAAGAAGGTTACATTATAAACCATACACTTCCCTTAAAACTACCTTCTTTTTTTCACTTAGAAAATGTCAACTTTAATTGGTTGCTTCTCACCTGCCACACTTGCCGCTTTCCATGATGTGTTCCATGTGCGCAGTGAGTGGACGTACAATGAATGTTCCTAATACAATTTATGAAAATGACAAATGGAAACTTTGCTGTCACAATATGTAAAACTTTGCCGGAAATCGCATAAAAAAATTACTTAAAACAAAAAAATTAGAGAAAAAACTACAAACAAATAAAAGCAAAGCTCGCATGCTGCGGGTGCTGTAAGTAGGGAAGTGTGTGCACTTCTAAGTCAAATGCGGCTACACGAAGTTTATGAATGAGCTAGTGAGTGCGGATATCCGCAAGCGATTCTCACATATTCACATGCATGTGTGTATGCCGAATCAAAAAGTTTCACCGGAAGCAATGGTGTTGGCACTTAGTAGAGCCGTCGAGTGGCTCAGCGGTAAACGAAGTGGTTTGTTGGTAGCAGAGCATTTTGGTCCAACTGTTAGTATTAGTATTTGGTAGTAAGTGATTGAAACAAAAGACTGAAAAGGAGTGGTCGACAGCAGCCCAGCCACCAACCCACACAGCCCAAAAGTATGCAACCAAAACTAACAAAATTGAGAAAAATAAAACAGAATCTCAGCAGTGAGGATTTGAAGCTAACAAAAGCATATCTACAGACACAATATAAATAAGTTAATAGGTTTAGGTTTGCATGAGAGCATTGGTGTGCACACATTTGTTCATGCATGTATGTAACTCTGGAATATGACAATCCTGAGTGCTGAGCATTAAGTATTTTTGTACAAGTGTTTTTGGTCCCTTTGGCAGAGAAAAGTTTGTGTCAACGATTAAAAGTAAAATAAAGTTAGCGTAAACGAGCACATGCCAGCGTCGAAAGTGTCAACAAACCAACAAGAAAAAATAAATAAAATGGTAATAAAGGAATCGGATATAGTTTGTATTGTATTTAAATACCCGGTGTTGAAGTTTTGAAGCGAAAGGTTTGTAGGCTTCAAAAAAGTACCAAAATGCAGAATTTGAAAATTTTTAATACGTTCTTTAAAAACTTTTTCGGTATTTTATGAACAGTAGCACAAATTTTTTAAATTAAAAAAAATTTTTTCAAACCATTTTTTTAACAATTTTTAGAATATTTTGGGAATGTTTTTACAAAATTTCCAGCACATTTTTAAAACATTTTAGAACATTTTTAGTATATTTTTTAACGCTTTTGGAGCATTGTTAAAAAACTTTTAGTACATTAGAAAAAAATACAATTTTAGCACATTTTTAGTGTGTTTTTGGAACATTTTTATATATTTTTGAAGAATTTTACATAATTTTCACTACTTTATTTTTATCTACTACTTTATTTTTATATATATATTGTGGCCGCTGTGGTGCAGTGGGTAGAGTGCTCGCCTGCTATGCCTGCTATGCCAGAGGTCGCGGGTTCAAACCACAGTCCGAGCCAAACAAATTTTTCTAATTAGTAAAAATCCAATTATTGGGTTTTTTAAGAGCAGCGGTCACCTCTCGGCAGTGGGCGGCATACCCTCCGAGAGTATTTCTGCCATGAAAAAGCTTCTCACAAAAAATGCATTCGCCGTTCGGAGCCGGCATAAAACTGTAGGTCCACCCAATTAGTAGGAAAAACAAAAAGGAGCACACCTCGAATTGGGAGAGAAGCTCGGCCATAAAACTCGTCAGAGTTATAATAGCGCCATTGTATTATATTATTATTATTATTATTACTTTATTTTTTATCACTTTTTGAAAATTTTTAGAAAATATTTATTACTATATTGTTAGAAAAACTTTTAGCATATTTTCGGCATTTTCTTGGAACAGTTTCAGTACATTTATAGTATATTTTTTTAACAATTTTGGAAAATTTTTAGATAACTTTTAGTACAATTTAAAAATAATTTTTAGAACCTTTTGGTAATTTTTTAAAATATTTTTGGAACAGTTTTAGTATATATTTAGAAGATTTTAGATACATTTTAGTACCTTTTTAAAACATTTTTAGAACATTTTGAAACACTACTTTTTTAATTTTTTAGAAAATTATGCGAATATTTTTGGAACATTTTTGCTAATTTTCTTTAATTTTAAGAATATTTTAGTACATTTTTAAAACACTTTAGAACATTTTCAGTACTACTTCTTTAATTTTTTGAAAACTATAGAAATTTTTTTGCAACAATTTGGAAACGGTTTTAGCACATTTTTAACACCGTTTAAAAAATAGTTTTAGCATATTTATAAATCCCTTTAGAACATTTATAGTTTTGAAAACTTGAAAAATTTTTAGAATTTGTTTAGTACAGTTTTATAATAATTTTTAGCACACTTCTATAACATTATTTAGATATTTTTGGATTATTTTTGAGAACAAGAACCCTTGTGGAATAGTTTTGAGCAAATTTTAGAAAATTTTTAAATTATTTCTGAAAGAAGTTTTTCGAGCACTGAAAGGCAATAAAGACAAACAGAATATTCCGTCATACTTTGTCAATTTTGGTTAAAAGAAAAGCGGTTTCGGCGTTGTGCCATCTTCTTTTTTTTTCGAAGTTACATATGTACATATAGTGAAAATTTTACCACATAATTTTCTTCCTAGTTCATGCATATGACATGATAATTTCAGTTAATATCTCTATTTTGAGTAATTTTTAAAAGCACAACAGGCTATAGAATTATACACTCACAAACCAAACGCAGGTAAGTCTATACAATATCCAAAATGTTGTATAGATAAATGTATATATATATATATATATATAAATGTATATATATATATATATATATATATATATATATATATATATATATATATATATATATATATATATATATATATATATATATATATATAGGTACCTTACTATATTTGCAACTACACGTGTATGCATGTAGGTATGTTTGTATGCACGTAGATATGTATGTGAGTATGATGTGATATGGCGTCTAAATATTAAGTGACATAAATTATGAAAAAGTTTTGCACTTCACTTATAAAGCCATAACCATTAGCAGCACTAACAGCAACACTAGCAGAAGCAGAGCCAGCAGCACACAAGTCTCTTCTGCGCTATGATAGCTAACCAACTTGAACTATACATGGGAGAGGGCGGCTATAGAAATATTCACACACTGAAGAAAAACAAAAATTACCCAAAAAAGCATTAAAAACGAAAAAAAAAATCAAACAAAACTTTTTAAAGGAAAAAAAAATCTCAAGTCAGTGAAATATGAACTCAAGCCCAGCTAACGCAGCGCAACACCAACACTTGTGTGTGTGTGTGTGTGTGTGTGTGTGTGTGTGTGTGTGTGTGTGTGTGTGTGTGTGTGTGTGTGTGTGTGTGATAAGACTTGGCGGCGCCATATAATACTTAGATATGAGTAATCAGATTATATTAACTGTCACTCACAAGCTTCAAGCTATATACACATACAAAGAAACATAAACAGAGATGGTGCCCGTGAAAGACATATTCTTTAAGCGTTATAACGTGAGAATCAGATATCCGTGGCATACACACATATGTGAGTATGTGATAATTTTTCAGTAAATTAACTTTTATTTGAAACGTTTGAAATGGATAATACAAATTCAGCAGATTAAATCAATTATTAGCGCAAAATTTCATCATAACATAAATTGTTGTTGATTTTATGTAAGTATTCCATTTCATTCTTTGCTTTTTGTCAATTGGCCTTTGCTCTTTAACGCCAGAATTTAGTACTAATGATGTAGATATGTATATTAGATATTCGATTCCATTTGAAGTAGCTTATTTTGCTTGATTTGATTTTTCCTCGCTCCTTCTGTACTTCATTAGGTACTTGACAATAAAATTTTTAAATAGTTAGATAGTTGTACATGCTAATTAAAACTTTTTTTATTGCTTGCTTTTATGATCCATCTAATGACATCACTTTTGTTACTCATACGCCTCCGTGTCACAAAACAAACACTTCCTTTTCACGTGTAGTTACGCCTCTACAATTCCGATAGCGCAGGACATTAGCTGTGTTTCACTTAGCTAAGCTAATTGCCGCTTTTATAAAAATTAATTAAACAACAAAAAGGAAAAAGCAATTCTAAGCAATTTTCTTAATTTCTTTTTATTCTTTTTTATGTGCGTAGATATGAGTATGTTTCTATGTACATATTTAGTATTAGTTGTCTTTCTTTCTCTCATATTAGCATAAAAATCTCACTAAGCGCTTTCTCAATGCCAACCTTCTGCGCAACAAAAGAAAAAACCAAACAGCAAATGCACGTAATTTCCAGCACGACGACGCACATTAATGCACACACAAAAGAAATTATACGTATATAAAAATGCAAATGCTTAGTGATGGAATGCGAATAAAGATAGTGAAAAGTTCGCTTCAAAATGACGAATACACAACCAGTTGTCGACTTTAGCATAAAAAGTTTACTTTTCAATATTGTTATACATGGAAACGAATGTGTGCGTTGGTCCACGTAAATATGCCTCTTTGGCTTGCTGAGATTCCACGGAATACGCTTAGTTTCCTAGAGAACCGATTTCGATCTCCCTTCATCTAGTTTAGGTCAGATTTTCCCGGAAATCCCACAGGTCGACTCCTCGACTTACGGATTGTTTGATAAGTCTACGACATTTTATACTTGGCGGCCAATAATTTTGAACTAGTATCGCCGGTGCTCGAAATTCGACCATGCAATTTATTTTTTCAACTTTGTATTGGTACAAAAATTATTCCTTTTCGCGGAGATAAGCAACACTTTCCAAATTCTAGTTGTACCGCAACTCTGATTTGCCCTTTTGATCATGGTCCGACGCGAAATCGTGGTCAAAATCAAGGTATATCTAGGAAGGTAGGCCCGGTGGTGAATTCAGAAATTTCCCATGTATTTTGTTATTGTAATTGGTAGAGTGTAATGTCAAAATGATATTTCGCCGTGGTTAAAATCTGAATTCGCTTGGGGCTCGTCCATTCCTATTGGCCATGATGTGAATTCGCTTTGATTTTGACATTACACTCTACCTTTGTAAATAAAAAAAGAAGTTTTTCAATTCGCCGCCGAGCCTACCTCTTAGATATGCCTTGGTCAAAATTAAAATTACTCAGTGTGCTCTCCCGCACTCTCTCTCATTTTTCGCTTTAATGGAAAATCAATAGGAGATATTTGGCCGCGTTGATTTTGATCTGAGCGTAAACTGGGCCAATGCATATAAAATAGAGAGAGCGCTTTTAAATTAAAGCGACTCTTCAACTGTGTTTACGATATTTGTAAACACGTTTACGATATCTATTTCTCTTAACTAAAAATTTTATTTATTAATTAAATAATTTATAGAAAAAATTATATGCCTATGCACTGCTCCTGACTCATACGAACACATCCATATCAATTTTATGTGGATATGTGTATGTTAAATGTGCTAAACAGCCTGGCAATTGTTTGTATGGAAAACATGTTAGCCTACTAACATATAGATTCAACACTGCCCACGTCAACTACCATTTCTTAAAAAAACTAAAAGTAAGTTTTGAAACGATCCTTCACAAATCATTTTGGCCGAATGGCGCGTTTGTTCGCGAATTTGAATTTAGACCAAATAAAAACAACATGAACGTCGTGAGATTACCTAATTCTCAGTCAGTTTCAAAAAACTAATTATATCAACTGTAAGCTTTTACTACCAAAACGTTAGAGGTTTGAATACCAAATTAACTGATCTGTACTTAAATGGATTTTGCTGTAATTACAAAATTATTTGTTTGACTGAAACATGGCTCAAACCTCACGTCTTGAACTCAGAAGTTCTTCCGAATCAATATGAAATCTACAGAAATGACCGCGTAAATAGAATTGGCGGTGGTGTTCTAATTGCAGTGCACACATCGTTGCCATCTGAGGATGTTAGTGTTTCATCCAATGCTTACTTTGAGCTCAAATGCATACGTGTGTTGATTGGTAAAGGATATATGTATCTAACCCTTTGCTATATCCCACCAAATTCCAACACGTCAATTTACAATGAGCTTCTGTTAACACTTAAATCTATAAACTCTAGGATGACACTTTCTGATACTCTGGTAGTACTGGGTGATTTTAACCTCCCGAGCATATATTGGAACGTTAATGACTCGGATATTGTACCTGTTTCTTCTAAAGATAATCACATTTTTTTCCTTGAAGAAATGGCTGAACTCTGCCTCAACCAAATAAACTTGAATTCAAATAAATTTGGCAGGATATTAGACCTAGTATACGTTAATGATATTCCGAACTGTGACCCTCTAGTTCTTCCGGAGGATGTTTATCATCCTGCTATTGAGTTCTCTTATGAAGTTATTAACGAAAATGGAACTAAAAATTATTTCAGTTCTAGTGATCAATTTGTTTTTGCAAAGGCGAACTTCAAGAAAATAAATAAAGAGTTGTCGCGCTTTCCCTGGCCAAACTATGTAGATGATATTGACCTTTGTGTTGAACATTTCAATAACACCATCTATAACCTATTTCTAAAGTATGTTCCTAAACGCAGGGTCAATGAAGAACAAACACAGTTATGGTTCACCAAAGAGCTTAAAAAATTAAAAAATAAAAAGTCACGCTTTTTTAAGCTATACAAAAAATCTGGTCTTCATAGAGATTACGTCAAGTACTCAGTCTTGCGGCATAGATACATGGCATTAAACAAAAAATGTTACAAATCATTCTTATGCAAAATGAAGAAAAAACTGGTTCACGATCCCAAATCATTCTATAACTTCGTCAACTCAAAACGTAGAGTTCATAGTTTTCCGTCCGCCATGAATTATAATAACACTGCGTCTTCTGATAGCCAACTTATTGCTAACATGTTCGCAAAATTTTTTAGTTCGAATTATTCTATGGACTCTCCTAAAAGTAGTGATTATCCGTTTAGACTTACCCCATCCAATTTAACTCATGTCTCAGTTATATCTCCGGAAGTAGTCTTAAATTCATTAAAAACCTTAAAAGATTCATTTAGATCTGGACCGGATTTCATTCCGGCTTGCTTTCTTAAAAAGTGTGCTGTAAATATTTACAAGCCCCTAACATCCTTATTTAACTTGTCTCTAAAAAAAGGTGTTTTCCCATTAGTTTGGAAGGAATCTTTTATAATACCCCTACACAAAAATGGCAGTAGGTCTTCTATTGAAAATTATCGAGGCATAGCCAAGCTGTCAGCGGTTCCAAAATTATTTGAAGCAATCATTGTTAATTATCTGAAGTACTCTATTTCCTCATCAATATCGCCATCTCAACATGGGTTTTCTACTGGAAAATCTACCACAACTAATTTATTGCAGTTCACAACTTATGTTTCAAATGGATTTAGAGAAAATGCTCACACAGATGTAATTTACACGGATTTTAGTAAAGCTTTTGACAAAGTATGTCATTCATTGCTCATCCGTAAACTAGGTCTAATAGGTCTTCAACCCAGTTTTATTCGATGGATATCTTCATACCTACATGGTAGAACTCAAAAAGTTATTTTCAAAAATTGTTCTTCCGATGTCATTTTCGTTCCTTCGGGCGTTCCCCAAGGAAGCCACCTTGGGCCAATTCTGTTCCTGCTATTCATTGATGATATTTCGTCTGTAATAAAACATTCTAAGATCTTATTATATGCTGATGATGTAAAACTATTTAAATCATTTTCCTCTATAGAAGATAGATCTTTCTTACAAGCAGATCTTAACAACCTTGTTCATTGGTGTAAAGCAAACTACATGCCGCTAAACTTAAAAAAATGTAAAGTTATGTGCTTTTCTCGTAGAACAGTACAACCAGCTTCTTATAAAATATCACAGCATAATCTAGATCAGGTAACTAATTTTATCGATCTTGGCGTCACAATGGACTCCAAACTCACCTTTAACCTCCATATAAACTCCACTGTCAACAAAGCTAAAGCTGTCTTTGCATTTATAAAGCGATGGTCTAAGGAGTTCAATGATCCTTACGTCACAAAAGCTCTATTTACAAGCTTAGTTAGACCTATCTTGGAATACGCATCTATTATTTGGAATCCCCACTACCAGTGTTTTTCAGATAAAATAGAATCTGTCCAAAAGCAGTTCCTGCTTTTTGCTTTGCGGAACTTTCGTTGGGACTCAGATTACATTCTTCCACCTTACACTTCTCGTTTAAAACTCATTAATTTGCCTTCACTTTCTAGTCGTAGAGAGATGCTTGGTATAGTTTTTATGGTTAAATTAATCACTGGACTTATAAATAGCCCATGCCTTCTAAGTGAGTTATATTTTAACGTTCCATGTAGAGTATCGAGGCATTTCAAGCCACTATTTGTGAAACCTTGCAAAACAAATTTCGAATTAAATGAACCATTCCGCCGCTTATGCCATGACTTTAATAATCACTCCAGCACGTTTGACACTTCAGACTCGCTTTTTATTATAAAAAAAATAGTTCTAGCCTCACTTAATAAATGATATGCAATCAGCTGATGAATTTTGTTCTGTAGCTGAATAGTTTTAGATCTCGACACCTAACAAACCCCTTCCTGTACGACTCGGCACAAAAAAAAAAAAAAAAACAAAAAAAAAACATATCCGTGCGTCATGCGGATTGGCGCCCCTCGCGTCGGTCGGGCGGGATATGGAGGGTAAACCGTTGGGTATTATTATTATTAAAAAGTTTAAGCAACCTGCGCAATTGAGTTTGTGTTTGAGAGCTATTTAAAGCGGATTTTTCTTCTCGAAGCAATAACGATCGCATATGACAAGAAAAAAATTATGTTTCATCACGACAATACACGACCACACACGTGTGTTGTCAACACGGCAAAAGTTCTACGAATTGTTACCTCACCATCCAGATTTGGCCCCCTCCAATTATTTCCTGTTTGCAAATCTGAAGAAATACATAGCTGGATGGTAAGAGATTCGGGCCAAATGAAGAGGTCATCACACAAACAAATGCCTATTTTGAGAGCCTTGAAAATCCTATTTTTGAAAGGGATAAGAAAATCGGAAAACGCTGGACTAAGTGTATCGAGCTACAAGGAGATTGTGATGAAAAATAAAATTCAATTTTGCCGAAAAAATTATTTTTTATTCAAAGTGTCACGCTTTTATAAAGCTATTCTCGTACATATATCACAAAATCAAATGAATGGTATTAAAACTTCAAAGTAGTTACATTTTCTTAACTTCTTTTGGTTTTTTGTAAACTTTTTTTTTAAGTTTCTTATGATCAACGTTACGTTAGTACTTAGTATACAAGCTGACACGCCATAGTCCGAGCAACAATTGGACGTTGGAATCATTGATTTGAATATATGTAAGAAGAAGAACTCAATTTTTAAAAATGATTTGCTTGAAAAAGGGCGACCGACTGAACCAAATCCATCTGCACTTCTGTCCCTTAAGCAATATTTCCAATATTTGAGTGAAGGAAAAAAAAATTTTAGTTTTTTTTTGTAATTTTTATTATTTATATTATTTTTTCTTTATAATTTTTATACATTTTCTAATGCGTGAGTGAACGAAAATAGCTTTTTAATTTTTTTTATAATTTTTATTTTAGCATATTCTTCTATTGTTATTTTATTAATTTATTTATGTTCGAATTAAGTTTCTTTATACTTATATTTTGGCTCATTTCTTTTGCTACCAATTCGACTGACTCAGAATTGTTTATCAAGATAAACTTGTATACTCACTGGACAGCAGTTAGACTTTGTGGACTTGCCCTCTGCCAAAATTGGTAAAATGCAGCGGCAAACTTTTTATTGAAAGAAAAAAAGAACTAAAACAAAGTATGTAATTGTTTCTCATCTTCTATTATCTACATAATACAAACTACAAAAAGCACATTTAATACACCGCCGCTGCATCTGCTCCACCGCTTTTATTTGCCTAAGACAGCATTTTGATGTGCAAATGAAGCGAAATGCTTACAAGTGCTGGTAAATTTAACTTTTTCAATCGGTTTTTATACTCAGCTGTACTAGTACACAGAGTATTATAGTTTTAATCACATAACGGTGGATTGTAACAGAATGAAATAATCGAGATAGATATAGACTTATATATATCAAAATGATCAGGTTGGTATTGAAAATGGGCGAAATCGGACCATGACCACGCTCACTTTTCCTATATAGAAAAAATTGGAAATTTGGTATCTCAGTCACTAATATAGCTAGAGCGATGAAATTTTACCCACGTGTTGAGCTCAGGCCCCTAGGAAGAAATTTTATGAAATTTTGGAAAATGGGCGGTGCCACGCCCAATTATTAAGGGTCAAACCTTGAAAGTTTTATATGTCATAACTCAGAAACCATTGAAGATATATCGATCAAATTTGGTACGCGTGATATACTTACTTAGGCAAACGTTCGTACGGAAAATAGTTAAAATCGGTTGACGGCCACGCCCACTTTTATATATGTATATTATAAAGTGACCTAATAAAAACATTTTAGGCCATATCTCTGTCAAATATAAAGATATATCATTGAAATTTTGTCGTATGGTTACAACTATGGATATAAAACAAAAAACACAAAAATTTTGGAAAATGGGCGGTGCCACGCCCACTTATTAAGGGGCAAACATTGCAAGTTTTATGAGTTATAACTCAGAAACCGTTAAAGATATATCGATGAAATTCGGTACGCGTGATATACTTACTTAGGCAAATGTTTCGACAAAAAATTTCCTAAATCGGTTGACGACCACGCCCACTTTTATATATGTATATCATAAAGTGGCCTAATAAAAACATTTTAAGCGATATCTCTGTCAAATATAAAGATATATCATTGAAATTTTATGGAAGGTGTCCAACTATGGACATAAAACAAAAAATATAAAAATTTTTGAAAATGGGCGTGGCATCGCCTCCTTTTAGAAGCAGGAATATACGAGATTTCGGAGCCCATAACTCGACAAATATTCGATATATTAGACGAAACTTGGAGTATGCACTTTTATTACTTCTGGTAATACATGTTGAAAATTTTAGCGAAATCGGTTGACGACCACGCCCACTTTTATATATGTATATCATAAAGTGGCCTAATAAAAACATTTTAAGCGATATCTTTGTCAAATGTAAAGATAATTTATTAAAATTTTGTGGTATGATTTCTACAATAGACCGGAAACAAAAAATAGAAAAATTTTGGAAAATGGGCGTGGCACCGCCTCCTTTTGGACAAAGGGATATACGAGATTTCTTAGCCTTTAACTCGACAAATAATTGAGATATTATGACGAAACTTGGTTTATACACTTTTATAACTTGTGTTAATAGACACGCAAAAATTTATTGAAATCGGTTTATGACCACGCCTACTTTTTATCAAAGATATTTCTGGAACACGCTTTGGAAATTTGTAACTGGAAGTCATAAAGGAATGAAATTTTGCATAAAGAATAATATTCATATGATTAGTTGGATGACTGATAAAAATTTTGAAAATGGGCGTGGCTACGCCCACTTTATGCAGCACCCACTTTATATAAAATCCATCAAACGCAAACAAACAATGAAAACATACAGCTGAGTATCTAATGTTCGATTCCACTTGAACTTAGGCTTCCTTACTTGTTTTTTTGTATTTTGTATTCACAAGTAAAAAATTTCGCTTTTCATGACATCTTCTACTCGCTAGTTTCAATTTACTTCGCCTCTCTTCCGCCTACAATTTCGCCATTAAAAAAACTTGCAACTAACTTTTTGGTGTTACAATTGAGATTTTCAGCGCAACCAAAAAAAAAGTTCAAAACTATAAAAATAAAATACAAAAAAAAAACTGTGAATTTGCTGGTAAAGTTTGTATATATGTAGTAAAAAAAACTAGTCTGTTAAAAATTCACTATCAGCAGCGTGTACTAATTGACAGTAAATATCAAATTATCATGCCTCGAATCAGCAGCAAAAAAATTGAAGAAAATAACGAAATGAAAAAGATAGCGAAAGCGCAACTTCAATGCAACATTTTATGCATTTAAGTGCTAAAGAGATAAAAACTTTTTAAAGATTGTAAGAGTTGAAAAGTAACTATATTTATTTCAAATCAGTATGACACTTAATAGCAATGAAGTAATCTTTTTAAAAACTTGAAGTGACCTCAAATAATTCTTGTTTAATTAATTTTTTCTCCCGCTTTTTGTCTTGATCGTCGTGAATGTCGTTAGTAGTCTGACGACTGCACTAGTCGTAGTGTAACTGCGAATGTTTGTTAATTGCCAAAATTGGAAAATTTAAATTGGTGCCCATTTTTAAAGCGTAAATGCTAAAAATAATATACAAAAATTAATACTTTTATAATGCTTCCAGAAAAAGAATAAAAGTAGAGTTACTTGGGTAGTCTATTACTCCAGATTGGGAATATCAATTCATAGGCTCTCCAAAATTTTAACGATCGCTTTGCCTACATATGTCGCAGCCTAATAAGCGAATGCCGTAGAATCTGTCACATCTGGATCGTAGAAATGTGTATTTCTAGACGCAAAAATTTACTACCTACATATCGTCGTTTAAACTTCATAATCTATAAACCGTCTATGCCAAAATTGGGATTTGCCTAACTTTAATTGCTGGCACCCAGCTCGTGAAATTTGGTCTTTGGGAAGCTTGGCAAGCTCTATATTTCCGATAAATGTCGTTTTCAGTTTTGAAGTCATAGAGTTGGGCATCAATAAATCAATTTTATATTTTGACACAAATGTCGGTTAGGCGGTTTTAAGGATTAAACGGCGATATGTAGATGCATATGTATATCAAGCGTTAGAGGACCTAGTTGCAACACAGTTGCTTCCAATTTCATTGTTAGAGGTTTACGCATGTTGAATGCTATTCAAAGCTCATTCTGAGAGACTTTCTACAGAGTGAATGGATAGAAAAGGAAAACTTTCTGAGAAACAACGCGATACCGAAATGGGGATGTTCAAAAGGTCTGTTCCTTTTTGATGGAAAAATTGTTGAGCGCAAAGCTCGTGGTATAATAATAGAAAATAAATTCTGTGATAGTTGGAGAAAAATAAATGAGCTTGGGAATTGAACTATTTTTTAGTTCCATATCTTGCTATATGGGGAAGAGTGATTATATTAGTGTGATGCCGAAATTTCAATGCCTTTGATGGTATTCATCTTCTTAATAATTGGCGAGTCACCGTTTAAACGATTTTTCCGAGTCTAATAAAGCGCACCAATCGTCTCTGTTTCTTGCAGCCTGACGCCAATTGGAAACACCAAGGGAGGCCGCGTCGCCGTTCACCTCATCTTCCCAACGCAGTGGAGGTCTACCTTTTCTTCTGCCTTTAGCGGGTTTCGATAGAAATACTTTCTGCGCCGGAACACTTTCATCCGGAAGCATACCGGGAATTGGGAGAGAATTTCGCTCTGAATCTCGTCAAATTTAAATACAGAGGTCCTTGGCGGGCATTTAAACTTATGGTGTTTTCGATTCTGGCATAAAATGTTACCCTTTAATATTTCAATTATCAAATTACATAACCTGACTTCGTTTTAAATGGCTGGAGTTGTAGATAATGATGCCCTTTGACTTAGTTAAAGGTCAATATTCGCTGAAATGACCACACGAGCTTGCAAGATGGCTAAGAAAATCAAACAGGGCAACATGTTTTCGAGAACCGAAAACGGCATAAGTCTAACCTAACATAATGTATTTTGATACAACCCCAATTGACATGGAAATGTTGAATTGACCCTTAAGTATTCCCTTTCGCACCTTGTCGTTAAATGTTTCAGTTCACTTCAAATTAAACTTCATTCCATTAAAATTTCTTTCGCGCGACAAAAATGTTACAGCTCTCCTTTGTTATTTATTTTATATAATTTAATTTTTTCTTTTATTAAACATTTAAAGGACATTTTTTATGCTTGTTGTTGTTATTGTTGTCGGTTCAACCGCAAGTTAATTTGCGCTTAAAAAAAACTTTAAGAACGCAAAAGATTTTCCAAGTATCGAAGGCCGACACCAACTGACACTTAACTGTTAGTTACATTACTTCATATATGCAGACAAATGCACACACACACACAAACACTATTTAGCTTACTAATAAACACAAAATTTTCATTAAAATTTTATTGAAATGAAAAAGTTGCTCCTTGCTGTGTGGCCGCCGCAGTCAGTCAAATCGTAGCCATTGCATTTACAGCAAATACAATAATAACAATGCATTTTTTGTTGTTGTTGTTGGCATTATTTGTTGTGTTGATGAGTTTAGTTTTCATTCATGCTCATCATCATTATAACGCAATACGAAACAGCGCGATGCGAAGCTCTTTGTGTGCAGCGTGTGAAGTTGTAAACAGAGGAAAATATTTAATTTGCCTGACTAAATAAAGGATGTTTTTCGCTGTTATGGAGTTGGTGTATATACATAGAAACTAGCAGCACGATGGGTGCTTCTTCTTTTCTTAGTCTTTACATATTTTGCTCAGAAGCGTGAACCGGCAAATGAATCCGTCGTACATGAGCTGTTGTTGCGCTAAAGCGATTTGTTTCCTGTTGTCGGCATAACACTTTGTTTGTGTTGCTTTAATTGTTTTTATTGTTGTTTTTATTGTTGTTGTTATTGTAGTTGTTATTGTAGTTGTAGGTGTTATTATACTCAGCTGTACTAGTACACAGAGTATTATAGTTTTGATTTCCTAACGGTGGATTGTAACAGAATGAAATAATCGAGATAGATATAGACTTATATATATCAAAATGATCAGGGTGAAAAGAGAAATCGATTGAGCCATGTCCGTCCGTCTGTCCGTCTGTCCGTCTGTGAGCACGATAACTCGCGCAAAAATTGAGATATTTTGATGAAATTTGAAATGTAAGTTGGTATCAAGACAGGAACGGATGGTATTGAAAATGGGCGAAATCGGACCATGACCACGCCCACCTCCCCTATATAGTAAAAATCGGAAATTTTGTATCTCAGTCACTAATAGGGCTAGAGTGATAAAATTTCACACACGTATTGAGCTCAGGCCCTTATGAAGAAATATGGTGAAATTTTGGAAAATGGGCGGTGCCACGCCCACTTATTAAGGGGCAAACATTGAAAGTTTTATGAGTCATAACTCAGAAACCGTTGAAGATATATCGATGAATTTTGGTAGGCGTGATATACTTACTTAGGCAAATGTTTTGACGAAAAATTGCCAAAATCGGTTGACGACCACGCCCACTTTTATATATGGGTCTTATAAAGTGACCTAATAAAAACATTTTAAGCGATATCTCTGTCAACTATAAAGATATATCATTGAAATTTTATGGAAGGTGTCCAACTATGGACATATAATAATACAAAAATTTTGGAAAATGGGCGTGGCACCGCCTCCTTTTAGAAGCAGGAATATACGACATTTCTGAGCCCATAACTCGACAAATAATCGATATATTATGACGAAACTTGGTTTATACACTTTCACTACTTGTAGTAATACATGTTCAAAATTTTAGCGAAATCGGTTGACGACCACGCCCACTTTTATATATGGGTATTATAAAGTGGCCTAATAAAAACATTTTAAGCGATATCTTTGTCAAATATAAAGATAATTCATTGAAATTTTGTGGCATGAGTTCTACAATAGATCGGAAACAAAAAATAGAAAAATTTCGGGAAAATGGGCGTGGCACCGCCTCTTTTCAGACAAAGGAATCAACGAGATTTCGGAGCCCATAACTCGACAAATAATTGAGATATTATGACGAAACTTGGTTTATACACTTTTATAACTTGTGTTAATAGACACGCAAAAATTTATTGAAATCGGTTTATGACCACGCCTACTTTTTAACAAAGATATTTCTGGAACACCCTTTGGGAATTTGTAACGTGACATCTTTGTAACTCATAAAGGGATGAAATTTTGCACAAAGAATAATATTCATAAGCTTAGTTGGATGACTGATAAAAATTTAGCAAATGGGCGTGGCTACACCCACTTTATGCAGCACTCGATTTATATAAACTACCTACACCGTGTTTCCATCAAACGCAAACAAACAATGAAAGCATACAGTTGAGTATCTAATGTTCGATTCCACTCGAACTTAGGCTTCCTTACTTGTTGTAGTTGTTATTGCTTGTTGTTGACGTAAATTGTGCAGCTACTTCTCTGACTATAATAAGTGCAATAATAACTTTTTTGCCATTATTTGGCGCGCCATTTATGATTTCCTTACGCGAGCACGTCGAAAATGCATTAGGGTGTAATCTACTTATGTACATACGTATATAGTGAGAGGTTTCTTCTACTGATACAGTTTACCTGAGACATAGTAGGAAATAACTATATGGGGTGCTCCCTTGAATAACAGCAGTGGAGCACGGGCTCCTTCAGCGACCACGAGATCAACTACAGAACCGTTTACATGACTTGTAATCTCCCTTTTTTCTATTTTCTTTTTTGATATCTTAGAGCGATCCATTTTTTTAAACCATGTAGGTGCCTACACAGCACTCTCCAGCCTTGGTAAAACGAAGCATATTTTTTTGCCTGTTTTTGGCAGTGCTCCGGGAGCATTCCCATGTCACCTAAGAAGCGCTCGTAGCATAATCTCATTTTCTACTCCTTACTAATATGAAAGCTAGGAATTTAAGTAAAAATTTTTATATAGAAAAGAAGGACTATTCTCGTGTTCAAACCCAGACACTTTCACTTCGACTCTGAAAAAAAAAATCGTTGTAAATCTAAAGACTTTCGCTGTTAAATCAACTACTTTCCGCAGTTGAAATATGCCCAACAACGCTCCGTTGTTGTTTCAAAGGTGCGAGCGTTGTTGATTTAAGTCAATAACGGAGATTGTTGGAAAAAATTTTCACCTAAAAATAAATTTTTGTTTGCATTTTATTCTTCATCTTCTCTCCGCCCGGGTCCCAACTGAAAACATGTAGCCTCCGCTTGTTTTCCTATTCTTCTCTCCTTCTTATCATTCACTGGTTGCTATCTTTATTTCTTATTCTGATTTTTCTTCTTTATTTTATATTCTCCTCCGGATTCGAACCATGACATCAACCTGAAATTTTATCCAATCATCACATAGTGGAACATTCAACATTATATTGAATTGTAGTAACCTATTTATACTTCCATTTCCTAAAAGGGAATCCATGAATTATTTGAATCATTGTAAAAACAAAATTTAAAAAAATTCATTCTCATTAGTTTTGTTTACAACGGAAACTGTTGGGTGAAATACTTTTGCCTTTAAATCAACAACGGGGAGAAAATTGTTGCTAAAAATATACTTTTGTTTGGATTTTTCTCTTCATCTTCTCTCCATCATTATTTTCTTTGTTGGTTTTCTCACAAAAATTTTTTAAAGGCAAGCAAGTTTTTGAAACAACTACGCCCGTTTTTGAATAAATTGTTGGATCAAAAACTTTGCTTTAAAACAAATAAGTTGTTGATTTAACTACGGGTATTTTTTTCAGAGCAAATATATAAACATAGACCTTGACGCAATTGCTTCTGTTTCACGCTCTAAACGTTTGTCGTAGGTAAGTACTTACTTATTTAGCTTTCGGCAAATGTAGCTAAAATTATTTCGTTTCATGAAGAACTCCCACTACCTCGCACTTTTTTTACTACTTTAATTTGTCATAATTTCACTTTTTTTTTCAAGCAACGAAATAAAATCGAAAATAAAAACCGCATAACTTAACATTTCATGCGGCGCACTCAAATCACGACACGAACCATTTCCATTGTCAGGACGCAGAGCAATTTTTATTTTAAATTGCACTTTTTTCACAAAATAATAAAAAGGCAACATTGCACGTTACAACATAATTCTTCATCAAAGTGGCAAAATGGCGCAAAGTGAACAAAAGTACATGCATACATACTTATGTATCTAGTCAACAATTGTATAACAAATATTGCATGGCAGTCAGCAATTGCATTGCACTTCGCTAATTGAACGAATACCCCCAACACATAATTATAGAAACACGGCTGCCATGTCACTCAGTCAGGAGGCAGACCATCCAGCCAGTCAGCCAATCAGTCAGTCAGTCAATCACTTAGTTCGTCTGACAGATAGTGCGTTCTAAAAATGAGCAAATACGTGTATGTATATGTGTTTAGAACACGCACTCAACCAACCAACCAGCCAACGATTGTACTATTTTTTTAGGAAATAAGCATTCCTATGAGCATAAAATCCCTTAGGGCGACTAACATAAGCTTCAACACCCACATAAAAGCGTTGAATTTATTAACAGAGAGATTATGCACATACAAACATAATGTTCGTTTGTGTGTTGTGCGTTAGTACAGTTAAGTGTTTAAATCAACAGATACGCGAGATTTTAATTTTTATTTAGCCTTAGCAGTAGTAACAGCTAATTTTACTCGTTGGTTTGATAAACAAGCGTGATCAGCTGATTGATACGTTATCGACTGGCAATTGTACTCCAAATGGCAGAGAGACTTAAATACTATGAAATATTGACAGGAGCGTTCAAGGTGTTTTATTGGATTGTTACGATTGTTCAAACATCTCGAATTCTCACGATGACTTTCATTCGTATTCGAGTGCAGTCGCGTATAGCCGTCAATCGAAGCAATCGCTAAGACATCTCGAACATATTAGCGATTCCTCTCGCTTTCAAAGCAATGGCTAAAACAACTCGTTCTAGACCATCACTAATCGAAACAACGAGTCGGACTCAGAAAACATCTCGACTGTGTGCTCGATGATCGTGCCAACTTTTGACTCATTTGTGATTTTGCAACGATGGCGATTCGCTATATTGCGACGGATTGATATTTCTTTAGATCTTCAATAACAATTATTTTAGGATGGATACTTTTCGATCAGCTCATAATTGTGGAAAAGCGGGTAAATATTAATACCTAATACGGAATACCGAATAGGAATACGAATACCGAATACGGAATACGGATACCGAACATCGAATACGGAATACGCAATAACGAATACGAATACCGAACACGAATACCGAATATGAAACCCGAATACCGAATATGAAATCCGAATACCGAATATGAAATCAGAATACCGAATATGAAATCCGAATACCGAACACTGAACACGAATACCGAATACTGAAAACGAATACAGAAAACGAATACCGAACTCGAATACCGAACACGAATATCGAATACGAAAACCGAATTCTGAGCGCGAACACCAAATATTCGACATTTCTTTCCCATAATCGAGAAGATGGAAAAATTAGTGATTTTTATATTTATTTGTTATAATTGTTAGGGTATCTGGTTTTTACGCAAACTTTACTACTTGCCTGTAGATATTTACATCCATACATATGTATATGTATGTATGCATACATATTCAATTGCACTTTTTGCAAACGTTATTTTTATAATGATCATTATTCATTTAAATATATTGATATATTTTCTTTTTGCAATTATAATTTTATGCTCTATTTGATTTTTTTTTTAATTTTTATAAAATATTTCAATAAATACTTTTATATATGAATTTCATTCGTTATCGCTAGTAATCTATGCACGACCTTCTTCCACAATTTTTTTGCATGCAGCTCGCGCAATAACATAAATAAAAAAAAATTGTTGTTGTTGGTATAACAAATCAGCGCAATTAACTGATTAATTTTAATGAATTCCCACTACACTTATATATATATTTACAATCTAATGTGTCGAATGAACTTGAACGCTTGATTAAACACTGAAAATTCGCATAAAATAAAAAAATATTTATTTGTGCTAAGTGATAGATATTTTGATTTTAATTTGCGATATACTCGTAGGTATAATATTTTAATAATTTTAATAGAATTTCGCATATTATGTTTATATGAAGGTCAACTTTTCGTTGAATGTAGTGCTCTCAATAAATATTTAAAAAAAGTTTGAAATTGACACAATTCTGACATTCAGGATTTTCAATACAAAGCAGCCAGCCAATTGAATTATAATTATATGGTAATTATCAGCAGCTTATAACACGATCTAATATGCACAGACAAAGCTTAAGTGCACTTTGTGATTTGAGAGAATAGAATAAAAATTTAAATTAATAATAAATCAGCTGCAAAATAATTGCAAAAAATAAAACTTTTAGCGAATACATACACATATGTTTTTAGTTACAAAAAAAAAAAATAGTACTATTCCAAGAGGATACAAATTTAATGAAAATTATTCGCTTTAAATAAGAAATGAGTATATGAGCTAGTCTTCCAAAACTACGGCATAATAACTTCTCAGAAAATGGATCTAAAAAATGGTTCCAGTTAGCTTAGAATATGCCGAATATACGGCTTGATTATGCTGTTGAAGAAGTTTAGTCCGATATGTTTAGACAATTGAGAGAAACGCCATAGTTGCAAAATCACAGTCGAGTTGACCCGCTCCTACACGATCGAACTGTCATTGCGATTGTTCTGAGTCGGATGTTGTTTTGATTAGTGAAGGACAAGTCTGAAATGTTTTCGGATAGCTTTGAAAGCGAGTCCGAGATATTTTAGCGATTGCTTCATTTGAATGCTATTCGCGACTTGACTCGAATACGAATCGATATCATCGTGAGCATTCGAGATATTTGAGCAATCGAGACAATCGCATAAAACATCTCGGGTTCGCCCACACAAGTTAAACCAAAGCCAGTTACCTAATGAACTTTCTGCGTTTTAATTATGAAAATATTCCTAAACGTATGTACAAAGCATGTGCAGATACCTACTGCACCAATATTCAATTACTTTTAACAACAACGGCAAAAAAAAAATCCTTTTTAACTCAAAAGCTAAGTAACTTCAGAATTTGCTTTTTATTTCGTTCGGTTTATTTCCTTTTTTGATTATTTTATATTCATTTGCACCAACATTATTGAAAGCACTACCAACACCAGCCACCTTTACCACCGCCATGGCCATTACCATCATTATTATTATTATTATTACCCACCCACAACTGAAGAGCGAGTCAACCACTCGCACGGACTGAATAAAAGGAAAGCCATAAAACCTAATTGAAAAGCCATCAACGTTTACATATACATATATACAAGATATGTATATACACATGTATGTATTTCTTTGTGGACACCACATTCGCTCTTTGTCTGACAAACTGACATACAAAGTCCCATAGCATATACCTTAACGTCCTTTTTATACAAACATACATATATGTATGAATGTATGTGCCCACCAAAGGTTACAATAAGGATTTTACATACATAAATTGTATATTAACAAGTAAAAGCGCGGCTGTCTTCGGCCGTACCGAAGACTTCATACCTTTCATGAGTGGGGAAATGAAAAGTTACCTATGTATGTACATAGCCTGATTAAGTTTAATTTATAATTTTAATTCTGTGGGTTATTTATGGAAAGATTTATTAGAAAAAATGGTGTCTTGGCTATTTAAATGGAGGAGCTACACACCAAAATGTCCATATCTGAACAATCGGTTGTAGGGGAGCTATATGTTATAGTGGTCCGATCTTGGCAATTTTCGGTAACCCCGTTTGGGCCCATATGGGTACAAATACTTTAAAATTTCACGCCGTTAGCTGTTAAAATAGAGGAGTTATACACCAAAATGTCCATATCTGAACAATCGGTTGTATGGGGGCTATATGTTATAGTGGTCCGATCTTGACAATTTTCGGTAATCCCGTTTGGGCCCATATGGGTACAAATACTTTAAAATTTCACGCTGTTAGCTGTTAAAATGGAGGAGTTATACACCAAAATGTCCATATCTGAACAATCGGTTGTATGGGAACTATATGTTATAATGGTCCGATCTTGACAATTTTCGATAACCCCGTTTGGGCCAATATGGGTACAAATACTTCAAAATTTCACACCGTTAGCTGTTAAAATGGAGAAGTTATACACCAAAATGTCCATATCTGAACAATCGGTTGTAGGGGAGCTATATGTTATAGTGGTCCGATCTTGGCAATTTTCGGTAACCCCGTTTGGGCCCATATGGGTACAAATACTTTAAAATTTCACGCCGTTAGCTGTTAAAATAGAGGAGTTATACACCAAAATGTCCATATCTGAACAATCGGTTGTATGGGAGCTATATGTTATAGTGGTCCGATCTTGACAATTTTCGGTAATCCCGTTTGGGCCCATATGGGTACAAATACTTCAAAATTTCAGGCCGTTAGCTGTTAAAATGGAGAAGTTATACACCAAAATGTGTATATCTGAATAATCGGATATTGTGGAACTATATGTTATAGCGGTCCGATCTTGACAATTTTCGGTAACCTTGTTTGGGCCAAAATGGTTACGTCTACTTCAAAGTTTCACGTCCTTAGCTGTTTAAATTGGGAAGTTATGCACAAATTACATCCAAAAATTTCATGTATATCTGAATAATCGGTTGTTTTCTATATGTTATAGTGGTCCGATTCGGCCGGTTCCGACAAATGATCAGCTGCATATAACAACATACCTGTATTCTGAATTTCATTCAGATATCTCAAAAACTGAGGGACTAGTTTGCGTTCACACAGACGGACGGACGGACAGACGGACTGACGGACATGGCTTAATCGACTCAGCTCGTGATTCTGACCATATCGGTATATATTTTGGTGGGTCCCCCACGCTTCCTTCTGGTACTTTCGACAAAAATTTTTTGGCACTAAGTTATAATACCATTTCATTCTCATGAAAGGTATAAAAATACAAACAAATGACACCGCATAAAAGTAGGGATGGGATTTAATACCTGCAAATGGTAGTTTGTGTGTGAATCGTCACGCCAACCGGCCGGAAAGGTCCCTAAACCACATAAGCATTAAGTGCACAAAAAAAAAATATGGATAAGTAAGGGCAAATGTAAAATTTTATACTCAGCGGTGAGAGTCTTATTTAACAATACATTGCATTTAAAACTGTCTTCCACAACAGCAACGGCTTTGAGATAATTTATTGCTTTTAAAACTGTCAATCAATTCATGCGCGCTTTGAAAACTGCCGATAAATTTTTTCGAGAACGGTGGGAATTTAAATAATAAATTGCCTTTTAATAAATTACTTCGAGAAAAACGAGGATTGAAATAATAAATTGCATTTGAAACTGTTAATAAATTTCTCCAAAAAAGGCATGCTATAGAATAACACATTGTTATTAAAATTGTATAATATGTATACGTCTAGCAGAGAAGAGCCTCGTTCTCTAATGCTACAGTTACCCACAAACGATCTCCGTTGAAAACGCGAAAACTTATGTTTCTAAAAAATTTGTTGGTCTATTCAGATAGCGCAAGTTTAAAGGAAACTGAGTATAATATGAAAGAAAATAAAAATTATTATAGTGAATTATGCCACTAAGAATGATATGTATCGCTTGTCAACAGTGTCAAACACTCAACGAACATCACTCAAACTCAGTGATATTATTATAAATACATATGAATATGTATCTATCTTTAAAAAAATATTATATAAATGCATGTCTAACACATTTGACTTGCTTTCATCACTCACCCTTCACATAATATACATATATAAATATGTATACCAGAGTTGGGCAAAATTTATTCGAATAACGAATAATAGATGAATAAATTTTTTTTATCTTTATTTGAATAATAAATAATTTTGTTTATTCAGAAACCAAATTATTCGAATAATAGAAAATTTTCATTTACATATGTAAAAACAAACAAACATACAAACAAAAAAAAATAAACAAACATTTTTTTTATCATTACTCAGTTGTTTTTTTTTTGTTGTACCCTAAGTTTTTATTTATTATTTGAAATCTATATATATAAAAATGGTGTAAAAAATGTTACTAACCTCATCAGATGAGAACGGCTGGGCCGATTTCTGTAAAACTTTTTGTCAATTGTTCGTATTCTCGAGGAGATGGTTCGTACGGAAAAATTTTTTGGAAAATCCCTCCGGAAAAGTCCGAAAATTGGAAAAATCGGTGTGTATGTGTGTATGTGTGCATCTGTGGCTGTGTGTATGTGTGCATCTGTGGCTGTGTGTTCTTTATAAACTCCCAAAGTAACCAACCGTTCTTTATGAAATTTTCACAGTAGATTCACGTGGTGTTAGTATACATAGTAGGGTATATAGAATTTCGAAAAATTGGGAGCTTTCCGGAATACAGGCCTAAATGAGGACCCAGATCGATCCACCAAGCCTTCGAGCAATATTGGTATCAAATGAAAAGGTGTTTAACAGTCCTTCAACATAAAGTAATTTTCATTGCGATACCTAGGCCGGGTTCCCAGATATGGGTTAAAACGTGGGACCGAGTGACCCTGGAAAGTTTCTGAGCGATATTGGTATCAAATGAAAGCTGTTGAGGAGGATTTCAGCAAAGAGCTTTTTAAATAGTGATGCCTAGGCCGGGTTGCAAGATTTGGGTCAAAGCGTGGACCCGGATAACCCCTGAATGTTTTCGAGCGATATTGGTAGAAAATGAAAAGCGTTGAGCAGGCTACCACATACAGCTATTTTCATTGTGATTTCTAAGGCTGTTTCCCAGAGATGGCTAAAGTAGTGGGCCCGGATGGTGATGGACGGTCCCGGTAAGGTAAAGGTAGGTAGCTATAGGGATAGGGGTAGGGATAGGGATTGGGATAGGGATAGGGATAGGGATAGGAATAGGGATGGGGATAGGGATATGGATATGGATAGGGATAGGGATAGGGATAGGGATAGGGATAGGGATAGGGATAGGGATAGGGATAGGGATAGGGATAGGAATAGGGATAGGGATAGGGATAGGGATAGGGATAGGGTTAGGGATAGGGATAGGGATAGGGAATAGGGATAGGGATAGGGAGAGGGATAGGGATAGGGATAGGGATAGGGATAGGGATAGGGATAGGGATAGGGATAGGGATAGGGATAGGGATAGGGATAGGGATAGGGATAGGGATAGGGATAGGGATAGGGATAGGGATAGGGATAGGGATAGGGATAGGGATAGGGATAGGGATAGGGATAGGGATAGGGATAGGGATAGGGATAGGGATAGGGATAGGGATAGGGATAGGGATAGGGATAGGGATCGGGGGAACTAGGTTTGTCGCGGCGAATATAACTATAACTTTTATTCAGAGAATAGACAATTTTTTGTTATTCGCAGACATTAAGATGAACTCTAAGATAATGGTTAGCAATACGGTAATCAAAGACTTTTCTTTAGGCTTCATAGGAATAAGTTTTAGCAGAGCAACGTCTGCCGGGTCAGCTAGTAACGAATAAACCTCAGAATAATTATTCGTAGGGAATTTATCTGAATAAAATTTGAAAAATAAATTTTTATTCAAATAATTATCTAAATAAAAATTTATTCGAATAATGCCCAAGTCTGATGTATACAATATACTATACCCAATAAACACAACGGATTCGCGTCGAATTCGAAACGAGTTCGGTTCTCTGATTATATTATCGCGGCGATACTTCGCGAAAAAAGATCGGCGAATCCGAATGCCCAGGCAAGCCACTTATTTTTAGCGATTCGTGCATTTTCCTATTTTCGGATTCGGCTCATACGTTCTAGAAAATATTCTTCTGCGAATACGATCCGAATTCGCCACGATATCACCCTAGCTTTTGAGTTTCTTGAGTAAAGTTTTATATGATACATTTAATTCGAATTCCCGTTTTTGTGTTTATTGGATACAATAAGTATGTAAATTGTATGTACTTATGTAAAATAAAAAAAATAAGGGTAGTTAAAAAAAGGTGCAATGCAATTTTATTTCAAGGAATGAGTGATAATAAAAAGTTACAAAAAAAAGAAATAACAACAACAAGTAAATATTTATATATGTAAAAATGGTTCTATAAAAGCCATATCTAATACGAATTTTGTACATACTATGTACATACATTCATATGTACCTACATATCTGTATGTATGTACGCGCAAAATATAAATAAAATCAGCTCATAAATATCCTGGACTGTCAAACGGGTCCACAAACTCCATTAGCTCCGCATATAAAAAATATGCAAAAGTGTTTTGTTTCCTTTTGCGAAAAAGGTTGTTGTCCTTAGTGAATGTGCATATAAATGTATGTGAATTTTAATGTACATACATATACCTGTATGAATATATGTATGAGATCGTAGGTTTGCCCATGTAAATGCTTTTTTTCATTATCAAGTGCGTAACGGTCTGCAGACTGCCAAATGGTTGACACCAAACTAATTTGCACATTTTTAGCCTTTTTTTTGTAATTTGTATTTCATTGCATTTATCATTTTTAATAACTACCTACATAAATTGCATATTGAGATATTTTTATAATAAATAGGTATTTGGTGAAATATACAAAATAACCGTTAATACCAGGGAACATAAAAAAATTTGTTGCATACTTTAAGGCGGAAAATTTTTATACTCAGCTGTACTAGTACACAGAGTATTATAGTTTTGATTTCCTAACGGTGGATTGTAACAGAATGAAATAATCGAGATAGATATAGACTTATATATATCAAAATGATCAGGGTGAAAAGAGAAATCGATTGAGCCATGTCCGTCCGTCTGTCCGTCCGTCCGTCTGTGAGCACGATAACTCGCGCAAATAATTGAGATATTTTGATGAAATTTGAAATGTAAGTTGGTATCAAGACAGGAACGGATGGTATTGAAAATGGGCGAAATCGGACCATGACCACGCCCACCTCCCCTATATAGTAAAAATCGGAAATTTTGTATCTCAGTCACTAATAGAGCTAGAGTGATAAAATGTCACACACGTATTGAGCTCAGGCCCTTATGAAGAAATATGGTGAAATTTTGGAAAATGGGCGGTGCCGCGCCCACTTATTAAGGGGCAAACATTGAAAGTTTTATGAGTCATAACTCAGAAACCGTTGAAGATATATCGATGAAATTTGGTAGGCGTGATGTACTTACCTAGGCAAATGTTTGGACGAAAAATTGCCAAAATCGGTTGACGACCACGCCCACTTTTATATATGGGTATTATAAAGTGACCTAATAAAAGCATTTTAAGCGATATCTCTGTCAAATATAAAGATAATTCATTGAAATTTTGTGGCATGAGTTCTACAATAGGAATCAACTAGATTTCGGAGCCCATAACTCGACAAATAATTAAGATATTATGACGAAACTTGGTTTATACACTTTTATAACTTGTGTTAATAGACACGCAAAAATTTATTGAAATCGGTTTATGACCACGCCTACTTTTTAACAAAGATATTTCTGGAACACCCTTTGGGAATATGTAACAAGACTTCTTTGTAACTAGAAGTCATAAAGGGATGAAATTTTGCACAAAGAATAATATTCATATGCGTAGTTGGATGACTGATAAAAATGTTGAAAACGGGCGTGGCTACGCCCACTTTATGCGGCACTCGCTTTATATAAAATACACCCTATATCGAACAAACGCAAACAAACAATGAGAGTATACAGCTGAGTATCTAATGTTCGATTCCACTCGAACTTAGGCTTCCTTACTTGTTATTTTTTCATTTATTCATTCTGTGCAGTCCTAAGCTATTTGTATGAAGTTCGAGTCTGGAGAAATATCTAGAGCAATCTAAACCTTTAGCGCTCAGAAAAATGCTATTTTATTCTCATTTAATGAAATATGCGTTAAAAAATACAGTTAACTTTTGTGTCTCTACTGGGTTAAAGTATTGCGAAAGGATTTGAATTTATTACTGCTTGAAAGTCCTACTATTCTTCGTTCTGTTTTGGGGATCAAGCCGCCACAAGAATGCCTTTCAATGATACTTTTTAGTACACTTTTGACAAAAAGTTTTTATGGTAATAAATTTCAAAGTGAATTTCCATAGCTAACCTACAGTATCCAAATAAGGCGGGTATAAGGTATTTCTCATTCCGATACATACACACATATGTACATATGTATGTTGCACAAAAAAATTTAAATAACACAACTAAACAAAAAATTCATTTTTATAATCCATTATGTAAGCTTTGTTATAAAGTATTCCGCGTAAACCCTTATTATAAGGAATTATGTAAGCCTATTTTGTTGCTTGCTTTACCGAAAGGGTATGAATATGATGAATGGTGGAACAACAAGGTATGACGGAAATTATGTAAAAGCCTTACTTCCCATGCCGAATAAGCTTTTTAAATAAGGTTTACTCTCAGAAATAGGGAGAGGGAGAGGGAGCGAGAGTGAGAATTTCCTATGGCCTGATGACATCAACACAGGAATATAAACCTACATAATTATAAGGCTTTGTTCATACAACTGAAATTTCAGGCAAGATTTTATACGCCTTCTAAACGTATGAAATAAGTTTCAAATAAAGCATAAATTTTATGCAGAAAATATTTTATATAGAAATACATACATATACATTAGAGTGCGTTTAAAATTCAAATTAACTATATTTTACTGTATCGCCTCCTCAATCTGTAGTAACATGGTCAAGGATATCACACATGAATTTTGGTACCGATTGGTGGCGGTTAAGGCGTGGCGCATTGAGGTCAAAGTTCAGAAAACTCTAGGAAGGGTCAAAATATTTTTTTTTATTATCTAATACTCAAAATTAATACTTCTATACCCAAGGATAACAAATATAAATTTTGGTTCCGATTGATGACGATTTAGTGGTGTTTTAAGGGGGTCAATGTTCAGATTGCCATAGAAGACTTAAATTTTTAGTGTCGCATATGATAATCTGAACTTTGACGCTCTTGAAACACCAGTAAACCGTCATCAATCGGGAGCAAACTTTATATTTGTTATCATTGGGTATAGAAGTATTAATTTTGGGTATTATATAATTAAAAAAAATATTTTGATTTTTTGACCTTTCATAGAGTTTTCTGAACTTTGACCTCAATGCGCCACGTCTTAACCGCCACCAATCGGAACCAAAATTTGTGTGTGATATCTTTGACCATGTTACTACAGATTGAGGAGGCGATACAGTCTTTTTATGAACTTTTAAATTTTTCATACAAATTAAACGCACCCTAATATACATATTACATTTGCATTTTTCCGTTCATTCACTTAGTGCTAAAAAAATAAGCAGCAAATAATTGAAAAAATAAATATGACATCAGCGATGACAAGTCTCTGCAGAGCAAAAAGTTATTTAAACGTCTTGTTTTGCGCTTTGATTTCATGTGCTGTCGAGGTTCACAAAACTCTTCTGCCCTTTGATTTTCATGGTTTTATTATGAGAATGCATACACAGTCATAGCAATCTACACACACATACATAAATTCATATGTATACACGGGAGAGCAAATGTGCAAGCAATCAAGAAACAAACGTTCGCGAAAAATAGCGAAATAGAAAAATACAACATAGATAAGGATACGGTCAAGACGTCAAGAAGTATGCTATATACATATTTGAAAATAAGTATTTGTGTATATGTGATTGCACGAATATTTATGTATTTTAGCTATTTATTTATGTTTAAGCTTATATGTTGTCTTGCATACAAACCCATGCCATCAGCGTTGCCATACTTCGCGGCCTTTACAATTTGCCTTACTCAAGCTCAACTGTCAACTGTTTATGGCTTTTCTACATTTCAAACTATTTGCGGACATTTATATGCACTTAAACAAACATACAAACACACAAACTTTACTTATTTCTTTATTATTTCTTATCCTTTCGGTGCCTTTTACCCCGTTCAATACATTCTGAGCTGAGCTCCACATTTGGTTCGTCGTTGTTGTCGTCGTATGTGCTAATAATGTGTAGCAGCAGCACCATCCTCCAGCAGCAGCAGCAAATAAGGACAGCTATTAGAGTTACAATTTTCCGGAATTAGATATATGACACAGAAATAGAGAGAGAGGGAAAGAGAGAAAGAGAGGGATAGGAAAAGCAAGCATATGAGTTGTCAAGTTGCGCCTTCGGGGTATTTCTATTAGTGCTACAATGATTTCCCCAGATATCACATTGTTGAATCATAATAAAGATGCCAGCAGATCGGCACTGAGGAAGCAAGAAAAAAGAAACAGGAAAACAAAAAGTAAAAAATAAACAACTAAGGCAGAGTAGAAAAAAAATAGGTTCTAACTGGCATGTCACACACTCGTATATTTCACAGAAGGCCGAACGAATGGGAGGCCCGATTTGTCTTCAGGGTTTTTATTGGCAATTTGTGATTTTTTAACTTCCATATTCAATTTTGTGCTGTCAGTGAATGTATCTACTTATGTGTGTTGTTTTTGTTTTTTTTTGTTTGCCGGTTTAAAAGTTTAATAACGGTTTACTATTTATAAGTTTTATTGTTTTGTTACCAATTTCTTTTCTCAGAACAGGCTTATATGGCATGGAATTTTTAAAAGAGGTCTTCTTTTGAACCAAAGTAGAAATATATGTATTTACATATGTAAGTATGTACATTGATCATTGATCCATCAACAAATGAATCGATATGTCCTGCGAATTCCGAAGATTCTTGGTTTGTGCTCTCTCGCGCTCTCTTAAACTAGTGATATCGCCCTTGTTGAAGTTCTAAAATATGTACTAAAGTGCCATCGAAACAGTAAAACTTAAATAGAGATTAAAAATATTCATCATCATTGTCATCGTCATTATAATATGCACGTACAAATCTGAGTTTAAAAATTTTTATTTATAGAGAAAAGCAGAACTATTCGTACCGACATGGGACTCTTTGAATTTTTTACTTTTTCGTTAACACTTATCGTTTAACACATGTGTTATTGAAAGTGTAACGAAAAGGAGTTCGCTAAGAGCCAGGCATGGCAGAAATTATTGCACATCAGCTGTAACAACTGCAACAACAAGAAAATACCTTTATTAAAACTTCGCGCAAATTTACGCGCTTACCAAATTAAACATTGTTGTTGTTGTTGTTGCTGCTGCAATACTTAAATTAGAAACCGAGCATAAATGTGTTTAAGTAGAGACAGAAACATGCTAAAGCAGCTGGTAAAGCATTTTGGAGGGAACAACATGCAGAAAATTAGATGTTGTTTGTGTATTCATAAATTATAAGGAAGCAATTGAAAACAAAAACGTGTTACATAAAGAAAATATTTATATAATATGCATTTATGTACGACTTTATGCAGAAGACGCGAATGTCTCCCCGCTTTTTTTAGGTGCGAATATCGCAACATATGTACGTACTTACATAAAGGAATTGAATTATTGTTGAAGTACCTACCCAAAGCGTAAAGCCGCTTACGAGATGTATAATAGCAAAAGGATTCTTAGATACATAAGTATTTTTGTAAGCAATTATACATATATGGACACTTGTAAAATAATACAAACTCTGAAAATGTACATATGTCTATGTGTATACTATACCTATTTATCATAACACAAACAAGTACAAAGTATGTAATCTTAAATGCATACTTACATTCGCTTGTCATGTACTTGTATTTAATAAATTTCATTGAGCATGGGGGCAACTTCTGTTCAAACGATTACGAGTACAAGTTATACATTACATAATTATGTGTTTAATTAATTCACGCCCATTCCTGTAACAATTGGAGCGCTTGCTACGTGTATTATTTGACCGTCATTCTGTTGGATTTTAATATACCGGGATAAAATACTTAGGCGCAGTTTAGTAAATTGGAAAAGTCCAGAAAAATTCCCTTTAGGGAAATTTTTGGAAAGCATTATTTTTAATTAAAAAATCCTATGCATTGCAAATTTGCAAAAAAAAAAATCACGTTAAGGAAATTTTTTCAAAACCGAATTTTTGGAAAAACTTAGTTTTAAAAATTTCAACGTTGTAAAAAAGCTGCGTCTAATAAATTGAAAATTTTCAGAAAAAATCCCTTTAGGGAAATTTTTTTAACACGTTATTTGTAACAAAAAATCGTAAGCACTGAAAAAAATCCCATTAGGGAAATGTTTTTAAAAATTTAACCTTAAAAATTTCAACGCTGTAGGACTGGTGCAGTTTAATAAATTTATAATGACCAAAAAAAACCCTTTAGGGAAATTTTAGAAAGCCTTACTTTTAGCAAAAAAAAATCGTAAGTAGATATTGCAAATTTGGAAAAAAAAATAACTTAAGGGAAATTTTTTCAAAACTAAATTTTTGGAAAAATTTAACCATAAAAATTCCAGCATTGTAAAATAGGTAGGCATGATGTAAAAAAGTCCCAAAAAATCCCTTTATGGAAATTTTTAAGCATTTTTTTTAACTAAAAAATCGTGAGCATTGACAAATTATGCAAAAAAAAACACTAAGGAAATTTTTTCAAACCAAATTTTTTGAAACATTTAGCATTAAAAATTTCAGCGTTGTAAAATAGGTGCAGTTTAATAAGTTGAAAATATAGGGAAATTTTTTTAACGCGTTATTTTTTAACAAAAAAATCGTAAGCACTGAAAAAAATCCCAATAGGGAAATATTTTTAAAAATTTAACCTTAAAAAATGCAACACTCTAAAACAAGTGCAGTTTAGTAAATAGAAAAAGTACAAAAAAATCCATTTGGGGAAGTTTTTGTAAGCATTATTTTTAACTAAAAAATCGTGAGCATTGCAAAATTTTGCAAAAAAAAGCACTTAAGGGAAATTTTTCAAAACCATTTTTTTTTTCTTTTTGATTTAACCATAAAACTTTCAGCGTTGTAAAATAGGTTTAGTTTAATAAATTGGAAAAGTCCACAAAAACCCCTTTGAAGAAATTTGACTACAAAATATTGCTACACGGTCGGAAAAACAAAACAAAGAAATAAAAAAAAATACTTAACTAAAGCTTTGTGCTAGAGCAGCTTTTGCTCTCGATAAATAGATAAAAACAGCTTTTTTTGCGAACATAACATTAGACTCACTACGGGGTATAAAACACACGTTTGCAGCAAACAATTGGCAGTGCCTTACTTTGTGACTCCCATAAGTATGCATTCAATTATTCGGTGTTGTTTTTTTTTCATATTTGTCTTATAAGGGTACACACTGTGTACTGTCAAACTTCCATGAGTATACCTGCTTCGCCCCGCCTGCAACGACTTGTTAAGATGTCTTTCTACATGCATGAGTCAGCAGCGCAACGTAAGCAGCATCACACATGGCGATTATTTAAGTTGCTTCCTAATTGTATTACATAAAAACTCAGTTAAAAAGAAATTTTTCCTTTTGAGTGTTTACGCACGTGTTCTACTAAAGTGTGATTGTATGTATGTATGTATAACTATATATGTATACATACCCCGCAGTAAAAATCCGAACTAAATCCTTTATGAATCACTGATGAAATGCACCGATGACTGAGGAGGCATCAGTGTTTACTTTCATATAAAGACTGCTGAATTTTTCATATAAATGGTTTGCTTTCCTCAGAAAAAAAAAAAAAAAAACAAAAAAAAATAAAAATCGTACTCAGTTATGACGACAGTGATGAATATTCAACAAAGAATCATCAATGATCATTCAGCAGTCAAACAAATTTACTGCAGGGTATGTATGTGTGCGATGTTTAAATGTGCAAGTTTGTGTATACGTGCACATATCTTCATCGTTTTGGAATTGATTTAAGGGATTTGTGGTTAACCACTAAGCAAACCACTTATCTTTGGTTTTTTTCTAAAAGCTATCCATGACTAGGGTTCCAACGATACCACCGAGTACAAGTAAATATTCGATACTTTTGTTGCGAAACCGAGTACTTTTTTACTCGATGCTTTTTCACTCCGATATTTCGCCGATACCAATATGTATCGATACTTTGCGATACTTTGGGCATCGCGAAGCATTTCAAATTTAACATTCGTATTGGAAAGAAAAACAGAATACGCACTCTTTAATAAAATAAAAATAGAATCGCAAGGCTTTAGACGTGTGGTCTTATTTTGATGAGATAAATGTCGTGTTAGCTTCATACAAACGGTGCTGAAAAGTAGTGAAGCATTATGGAAATTAAATATATGAAGTAAAATAATTTATTAAAATGTCTCTTTATATGTATATGGCGTTTACACCGGTAAAAAATTGGGAACTTTAGGAACCATTTTCGTATTATTGCAACAGGAAAATTAAGCTACAATTTACCATTTACATGTCTATTGAGGTAGTACCTTAATTTTACCGTTAGAATAATAAGAAAATTGTTATTCAAAGTTCCTGATTTTTAGCGGTAAATTAAGTAACCGCTCCCGAATAAGGCTGTTTAACGATTTTTCATACCAAGTAGGTATCGATGCTTTTCATCCGATACATACTCGAGTACGAATACTTTGTGGTAATACTAGAAGCGAGTACAAGTATCGATACCTTAATGGTATCGTTGGAACCCTATCCATGACAGATTACTTATTTCATAAAAGAAAACAACTTAAAAAGCTTTTCAATTAATTATGTGTATACATATGTGTTACTTTATTTTGCTTCTTCAACAAGGCTGAACTAATTTCTGTAGTGCCTTCAATAAGTATTTCTTGGTAAATGTTCACGTACAGGTACTTGTTGTATACCTATAAAGTTTATCACAAAGATGGTCTGTTGCGAGACACGGAAGCGAATATTTCTAAAAGTTTCACTGATTTTATATGCTTTGAGAAATTTCTTTAGAATAGAGCCTTCATTACTTAAAACCCTTTTTTATATTTGCATTCCAAAAGAAATCTAATGAAAGAATGTATACATCCATTATATTATCTTTTCTACATTTAAAAATAAAGCATAAGCATTCATTGGTTGATGATTTGACTTGCGAAATTTCTATGACAAAGCTTTTGTTAATGTTAACTTTTTATAAACGCTCTTTATAATCCATTTCATGCACTCATAATACATATTTCAAAGCGATGCTTTCAGAAAATTTTCTGCATCCGCAAGCATAAGCTATTTATATTGTTTGTAGCTTTAGGATAAATATACATTTACACAAATTCTTTTGATTTCAGGAAAAAATGAAACATTTGCTCTAACATTTTTTTTATAACTGGCATAGTTTTAATATGTATCCAATATCAAAAAATAATTAAAGCTTAAAACTCTAACAAATCTACGTCATTAAAATTCCAAATGCGTACCGTATACATTTGTTATTTAATAAAAATGTTTCTAAGCAATAGAAAGATAAAAATAAAACAATTAAAACGAAATTACATATGTATGTGTGTACATATGTCTGTAAAAATATTTATATGTAATTACAAACACCTTTATACATATATACAAATATAAATAAAAAAGTAGACAATTTACAATACCGAAGCGTGCCACTTGAAAGCTCTCAAGTTATTTTAGTTTCATTGCAAAGTAGAGCGTAAAAGGGTTTCGCCGCCACTAAAAACATGATACTCGATATTATACGACGTAGATATGTACATACATATGTACCCATGTATGTATGTCTTCATATTAATATAGTGTTACCATTGTCTGGTTGGTTGATGATGGTTAAAACCAAGCCGACATAATCTTCGTACGTTGTGAATTCATAAATTTGATAAGTTTTGGAATTTAAATTTGAGGCGATCCCGCTTTAGTCGATTTCGGGATTTTTTATTTACAGAATGCCTTTACTGCAATAATATGTATTCTGCTGATTTTCTAAATGAAAAAGAAAAAAAAAAATTTTCCAAAAAAAATCCCTTTAAGGAATTTGTTTAAAAATCAAATTTTTTGAGAAATTTATATTTATAAATGTCAGCCTTCTAAAATTAGCGCAGTTAAGTAAATTGAAAAAGTCCAAACAAATCCATGTAGGAAAATTTTTTGAAAGCATTACTTTTAGCAAAAAAAAAAATCGCGAGCATTCAAAGTTTGCAAAAAATTCCTTTAGGGAAATTCTATCAAAACCTAATTTTTTAAGCACGTAAACTTCAAAATGCCAGCATTTTAAAATTGGCGCAGTTTAATAAATTGAAAATGTACAGAAAAAATGCTCACAGGGAAATTTTTCAGAACAAATTTTTTTTAAATTTTAACCTTAAAAACATACAATTTGTAAAAAAGGCATAGTTTAGTAAATTGAAAAGGCTCGGAAAAAGATCAATTTTTTTGCAAATTTTAACCTTAAAATCATCCGCTTCGTAAAAACGGCGCAGTTTGATAAATTGAAAAAGTCAAGAAAAATCCCTTTGTGGAATTTTTTTTGGTAAAAATTATTTTTAATTAAAAAAGCATAAGCTTTGCAAATTTGTGCAAAACTCATGCAAAACAAATTTCTATGGAATAGTCAGTATAGCATTTATGTAGATGATGTTCACTTGTCGAACTTTATTATAAACTCTGTAACTAGCTGTCACTTTATGTTCCTAGTTTTTCAGCAAAGGATATTATGAGAATATAAATTGGATGAACAAATTATTAATATAATACACTTGCGCTATTATAACTGTCGAGTTTTATGGCCGAGCTTCTCTCCCGATTCGACGTGTGCTCCTTTTGTTTTTCCTACCTTATTACCTAAATATATATAAGAAATTATTAAACAGGGGCGTGAATATAACTCTAACGAGTTTTAGGCTGAGTTTCTTTCCCAAATCGAGGAGTGCTCAACTTCTTTGCCATATAAGCGTTTTTATGCGCTATACTAAATCCCGAAATATAGTAGGTACATAAGTATATCTCTACAACAATTCACATCACTAAATATGTATTTTGTATTGTTAGGTATGTATGCCCACATTTCAATGTACATACATATTTCAGAGAGTGTCAACTGTAATACATTGCCAATTATATTATTGGTACCAGCTGTTGACAGTACGAGTACCAAATGCAACTTGTAGGTTTTCAATGATTGTAAAATTAATATAATTCTAAAACTTGTTTAATTTTTGAGTGTTTGTTTATTGTAAAAGCCGGTCTACGTAATTAAGTACATACATATGTACTTACATACATATATACATATGTTGGCTTGCAGGTGACATGCAATTGTTGGCTAACAAAATGATAAATATAGATATGTATACATAAGTCAATGCACATATCTCGTGCAATATATTTTTGAATGATTGCATAAAACAGCTGTTGGAAAAAGTAAAAGAGTAAGAGAGAGCAGCCACTAGACCTTGCAGTTCAATCACGCTTTATTGGGTAATGCTTTTTCACTTATGTATATAAATTAAACTAAATTAAAATTCAAATGCTTTGTAATTAGATACATATCTGTAGATACAAATAGTGAGACAAAAAAATATCAAATTGTATTTAAAATTGCGTAGTGTACCTACTTAATTGTTACAGAAAAAGGGGATCGCATACTATGAGCTATGTTGTAGGCATAGCTGGGGAACTTCGATCAGAATTAGAAATCATTACGATTAGAAAAATTAAGTAATCTAGTCATTAGATTTTTTTTGATTCTTTATATTTTGATTACTAATTGATTAGATTAGAGCTAATCAAAAATCTAATGGCGATTAGCGACGATTAGCATATCTAATCAAAACTAATCAAAACTAATAAAAATAAAAATCAATTGGATTTCTCGATTAGTTTTGATTTAATTTGATTAGATCAACTGTTTTGAAATATTTTTTTTTTGTCATTTAATTCATAAAGTATAATATATAATACAATGGCGCTATTATAACTCTGACGAGTTTTATGGCCGAGCTTCTCTCCCAATTCGAGGTGTGCTCCTTTAGTGTTTTGCTACTAATTGGGTGGATCTACAGTTTTATGCCGGCTCCGAATGGCGAATGAATTTTTTGTGAGAAACTTTTTCATGGCAGAAATACACTCGGAGGGTATGCCGCCCACTGCCGAGAGGTGACCGCTGCTCTTAAAAAGCTCTCAGGAGCCAATGTAAAATATGGTTTAAACCGTTCTCTCAATTGATGTTCTAATTGTACTGCTGTTGAGCTAACATTGCTCAAAACTTCGGGTTTTCTGGATAATTTTAGCAGTTTGTTACTCAAAGAAAATAACGCAGGATTAATACAACCATATTTCACATTGGCTTCACCTTGGAGAAAGTCCAAAGTTTGGACAATAGGCTCCCTTAGCAGCTTGTACGACTCCAAATATCGAAAATCACTTGATGTAAAAGGAGACAGATTCAGCTCATCGGAAAGCTTATTCAATTCCTCTTTGTACTGTAGTAATTTCACGATTGCAAATATTTCAAAATAGTTGATCTAATCAAATCTAATCAACACTAGTCGAGAAATCTAATCGATTTTATTTTTGATTAGTTTTGATTAGTTTTGATTAGATATGCCAATCGTCACTAATCGTGATTAGATTTTTGTTGATTAGTTCTAATCTAATCAAAAAGTAGTCGATTAGAATAGCCATCTAATCCTAATTAATCAATTAGGATTAAAAAAAAAAGTTTCTAATCCGATTAGTAATCATTAGGATTACTAATCATTATTCCCCAGCTATGGTTGTAGGGCATACGAGTGCTCCGGAACTGTACGTAATATGTCGGGCAAAAAATATTCTGCTTTTTAAACTCATAAGCATCTCCTAGGTAACCAAAATACTTAGTTATTTTATTTTGCTTCCCAGAAAAAAATAGACATTCACAAGTGTTTCCCCTGTTTATCAAGTGAGGGTTTCTTTTGTTCTATTGGGAACTTATTTGTGTATAATATAAACTCAAAGGCACTCACCTTGCATTCAAATCTCAAAAAACACGCAAAAATGCTCTTACTGTTGTTATAATAATTCTTATCTTATCACTGTTTACTGAAAAGGAAATTCCTTTTTTTTCAGAGCAGAGAATTTACTGTTTCATAGCATTTTTAATTTGCAAATATTTTGAGTAATCTTTTATCAACAATTTTGTGAGTATGTATCTATACAAACTTAAATGACTTAAATGGTTGTGGATGTGATTTAGCTATTTTACTTTTTTGCTTTTTTTAGTTTTTTATTTTTTATTTTCTATTTTTTATTTTTTGTTTTTTTTTTTTTCTTTATTCTTTACATCTCTTACTCTTCTTCGCGTTATTTTTATTTTTTTTTGCACTTTTAATTCACTTTTGTTATTATTTTTATTTACACCTTAACTTAAAAGTTTTTATTTATTTTAATTGCCAATATTTTTCTCATACAAATATTTATCGGCAAATATCGCTTTGGTTGTATGTATGCTAATTTGTACGTGTTTTACATAAATACGAAATTACTCACTGATCTCTCACGCAGAATATTTTAGTTACACTTCACTCACATGACAGGAAGTGTGGGATATTTACTTGAAATACATACATATATACATAACTAATAAGAATAATGCAAAATAATTACTATCTACTTAGGTATGTATTTTTTGTTTACATATTTCAATTCATTTTCTTAATGTCAATTCTTAAACATTTTACACGCTCTCATTTCATTATGTACATTTTGGAAACACTTCCACGTACATATCGCACACTAAATCAAAAAGCGTTACAACTCAAAATTCAAAAATTTTCAGGAGAGGCAAAAAACTTTTTAATTTTTGTAGGCGATGATATGGGGAAAGGCTACGTATAATAGTTATTTCTCATTTAAAAAAGACTCTGATGGAAAAAATTTTTTGGCAGCCGATAGAGATATATTCTGTGTACCAATTTATGGAAGAAACCCGATTTCGAAAAATTTTGAGTTGTAACGCTTTTTGATTTAGTGTGCGATATGTATATTACAAATATTCTTTTTACATCTAGAACACCTTTTTGTAACTTTAAATTGCTTCTTAGAGCATTTAATCTAAACAAAATCTACACATTAATGCCGCTCACTCGATTTGTAACTACCAAAACACCTTCAACTACTAACCAGATACTCATGTGAAGCGGCCAATAATAAAAAAGTCATGCTCACGTTTTGACGTTCAACGTCAACAGCAACGTCGTCAACCAACAACAAACAAACAACCAACAAACAAACAAACGATCGAGCATGCGATATCGCTCATGAAATTAATGCATAATTTAAATGTGAGTACGAGTACATAGAATTTCAAATGCTACCTACTCAGCTGATGGAATAACGTAGAAACGGTATGTAAGTGATACCCGCCGCGCATTTAACCATTTCACGCTTTATGCTTTCTGCTACGACTTTGCTACTCGCAATTACCTATGTGCATGTACTTATCTATAGCTGCTTTCTTTTGCAAACAAGTTCGAAAATACACTAGTTAGCTTAGCGAATATCGTGGAAAGCAACAGCAAAAACTAAGCTAGTTGAATTGGTTACGCGAATTGAATTTAAAGCGCTTAGCACATTGTCGAGCTGAACAGCAGTACAAGAATGAAGCTATTGTGAATAGCACTTGAAAGTGCATATCTAAATACTAATTTTGTTTCTTTTAACTTTTTTTTTTTGGTTGGCTATATGAAAATTGAAACATATCGACAGACCCACTGCAAAACCCTGTAAGTCACTATTTTTCCATAGATAAGGTTCTGAGCCTTTCCCATAGATCGTGGACTTGCGCGCATTAAAATGCAGCCAAAGTTGGATTACAACTTCCCTTTTTCTTTTCAGTGGTTAGTATGGCATTAAAATGGATTGAAAAAAGTTCGGTTCATATGATAAAATATCATAGTTTTTCTCTCTCCTGAAAACTTTTTGGTTTTGAACATACAGGCTTTTGCAGTGTGGCTGTCGATATGTATTTACGTATTTTTTGCAAAATTTATTAATCTCTTTATTTATTGTTCTCGTTCACAACATTTAATTTTGTTAGCTGATAGCAGGATTGCAAATAAGCAAGCAAGTTGGCGCGTTTTTTTCCAGGTCGTTAGCAAAAGAAAAACACTTATGTACATTTCAGTATATACCTATAAATCTATAAATAACGTAGATCGCTAAATGAAGATCGGCCGTTTGTTGTTTTTTTTAGCATGCCTCCCCACACCTATCATATAATATGCCTTCAATTGTTGGTAGTAAAATGAGCGTAAATTGACGTCAGAACTAAAAACAGCTGAGCGTAGTGAAGAGAGTTTCAGCTGAAAATGAAGCATATAAGTGCTTATGCTATCATTTAAAGGCTAACTGAGTGAAATGTAAAGTTATTCTAAGCGGGTTAGCTTTTAAAAAGCTTTCCACTTACTAAGCAGTTACAAGGCTTGTATGATTAGACTGTTGTTCCATAAGCGTAAGTAACTTTAGCTGTATTTATCACTGCCTAGAAATGAAAAGGAAATCAGAGAAACCAATTTAACAAGTATTTGGTAGCGTTTGGAGACCATGCCATTCATCTTCGATCATTGTTTGGTATCGTAGGTATCGTAGGAGTACTTTCGGCTCAAAGCGTTTTCATTAATTTGAATAACTTGGCGCTTAATTTTTATTCGACAAACTATGTCGACGTCTATATGCGGTGGCTAGAGTTTTAAAATGTTCTAGAAAATTATTTGCCATAAAATTTCATTAGGGGTCTACTCGTACAAAATCTTTGTATGTAAAAACAATCTGTCACTCCAGAACCTTTGGATTTATTTATTTAAAAAATTTGTAATAAAAACAAAACATACACAATTAGATACTTAAGTCTTTACAAAACTAATTCTAACCTGATTTTATTCTTTACTTTTTGCTACGCAACGCACTTTCAAACAATTTCGAGTATCCTCTCTCCTCAATCGCGCTCGTATTCCGCATACAACCTACAGATAGCTCGTCTGTTACAACACAAAGTGGTCGTCCTGGTTTTCGGTAATAAGTAGTTTTCGGTGTAAAATATTCAACGTTATTTCTATGTAACCAATCGAAAAATTCATCCAGACAATTGCATTGCCAAGGATTACCCTCCAATTTAAACTTGCGTAAGCTCGGGAGTACTCGCGTTGCAGGCATTGGGGGCATAAATGACAATTTGTTGTAACTCAATGTTAGCACCATCAAACCGCTGAGCGGCGATCCGTGGTGGAGAAAATCCGCCGGTATTTCTTCAATTAAATTGTTACTCAAAAATAGTGAGCGTAGCGAATGCAGTGCTTGGAAATGGCGCACCTCTAAAGTGGTTAATTTGTTCTTGCTTAGCGAAAGATACTGCAGCGAGGGCAAAAAGCTCAAAGCTAGTGGATGCATATGTTCCAAGCCATTACTTGCAAGCGATAACGATCGTAAATTGGCTAAAGCGGTTGTACCGAAAATGTTTGCGTCAAGTTTTTTTATATGATTATCGTCCAAATGTAATAACTCCAGTGAATTTAGATTTGAAAAAGTATTTGCAACGATTGTACTGAGATCATTATTATATAAATATAATTTGCGTAAGTGTGCGTGCAGCGGTTGAAAGAGTTGGGCGGGCAGATGTTCAAGATGATTGTGCGCGAGATGTAAAATTTGCAAATTTTGCAGCGCTTGAAAAGCTTGCGCATCCAAATGGCTCAAATCATTTGATGTCAAATACAATTCCTGCAATGCGAGTGTTGTTGCTTCTAAGCCGCCATTGCCGCCACTGCCAAACATTTCGGCGGAAATGTTACGTAAAGAATTTCTAGAAAGATTAAGTAAAGTTAGATTTGTGAGTGGGGCGAATGTGCCATTGGCGATGGTGTGCATGCTGTTGGTATGGAGACTCAAATATTGTAGCTGAGGCAGACCGATGAAGTCGAATGTGGACAACTGAAAAGTAGAAAAGGTAAAACAAATGAATTTTGGGTAAACGATTTTCAGATTACGGATTTTGAATTAATACTAGTGGTGTTATCTTTTAAGCTTAACCCTAATCCTCTAAAGTGAGCCTCTCAGTCTCACTTTAAAGTTTAAAAGCGAATTATTCCTAAACCAAAAAAGATTTTTGTCTAAAATTTTGGGTATTCCTCCACTTACGTTCATAAATTATGAAATAATTATGATCTTTGTGTTATTTATTTATTTTAACCATTTTTTTGCAATCGTATAAAATTGTAACGAAAAACCGAAAGTGAGCCTCAAAGACTCACCTTGAGTATCTTTATAGTAATAAGTTTACATTTCTAGAATTCAACTAAATTTTGAATCCGTTGTTCGCAAGGATTAGCCAGTGAGGTTTTTACATTGTGAACTCACCATACTTCCCCCGGATTTTGGTGAATTCGTCGTATTTCACCATAGATCTTTATATCATATGATGTCATACAATAAAGGAGTCCGGTAAAGTCAGCAATTTCAAAACCATTAAAATCTTATCATTTTTCTGTTTCCTGAGATTCTAAGTTACAGAAAATATGCGTTCAAATAGAGAAACGAACCATCAGCTGCTTTTATGCGGAAGTAATTTCACCACGAACATCGCGTTTTAAAAATTTGAAATTTGATCGCGGAAAATATATATTAGGGGCGTTAATATGAAAAATTTATTCATATTCATTTGATTCATAGTTTTTCTCATTGTGTGTACAAAAACAAATTTATAACAGATGTAATAAAAACGTTTGTGATGGACATTCAACAACTACAAAAATGTATGAAAATTGCAGTTCATTAATATCCCCTATTTTATGAAATTAACTTTTTTATCTTTATACACTACAAAAAATTGTCCTAAAACGTTATAAGAATGTATAAAAATGCTTCTGAATTCATTACTGCATAAGTAAAAGTAAAAAAAAAAATACCAAAATAATCAAAATTTCCCCATAGCTGAGCCTCAGAGTCTCACTTTCGGTTTTACGTAACTTTTTAAAATTCGGTGATTAGGGTTAAGTATCACTTGTGCTTTTTCATATTTGTGGTTCAAGTCTTGACACTAAAACTACTAAGCTTATGCATTGGGTATTGAATTTTAAAACTTAAACATTGAGTAAGAAGCTTTTAATTTTTGTATTTTGAGTTGCAAGCTTAAATAAATAAATATTTTAGCACATTTTTTAAGGAAACATGTGGGTATCAAATGCGGTCCATAATTAAATGATTCTTTAAGGTTCTTCGGGAGGAATTGTTGAGGAACAAATGGAGTTACTAGCAGATATATAAAATGGTTAATTAGAAAATGTTGGTTGGCCGCTGTGGTGCAGTTGGTAGAGTGTTCGCCTGATATACCAGAGGTCTCGGGTTCAAACCCCAGTACGAGAAAACACCAAAAAATAATAGTTATAATAGCGCCATTGTATCATATTAAAATTAGAAAAAGTGACTCCGATATTAGAAGTGCAGTTGGACTTAAAACATTTTGCAAAAAAGTTAACTATAACTATCTTTTGTATCACTTGAAATATAATAATTATACCTCAGGGAAGAAGGAAAACCATTCACCCTCCGTTTGGAGTTTACAAAGCCATAAAATGATTTCGGGTTACAAATAATATTATGTTTAATTTTTTTACATAAAATCTCTAACATTTCTTATTTAGATCGAAATACCTGCGACGAGCACATGCATACCTTAAAATTTAAATAGTTTAAATCAGGGCTGCTCAACGCTCTTGTATTGAAAGTACAAAGCTCAATACATCTACAAATTTTGTATATGCACTGAAAAATTTTTTTGCTCATTTAAATTTTTTATGAATTCCAATAAAATATTAAGGGTCTTCATCTAAAGTCATAAACTACTGGTAAATGGGGTAAAGTGATAAAATAATAATTGTGATAAATTGTCTGTCAAATTTTGTATGAAAATATATTTAACCTTTAAGTGACGAGGTGAAATTTTGTGACATAGTTTACGACGTGGTGGTAAATTTTTTTCTACGCATTTTACTTAAAAATCTCAATAAAAAATAAATTTTTTTATAATAATTTTTGCATTGGAAAGAGGCCAGTGCTTTTTCAAATGAAATTAATAAAAAAAGTTAATTAAGTTTTTTAAATCAACAAAGTTTTTACTATAATTCACAAGGCCTTGTTCTTTCAAAATAGCGAAAACATCACATGAGAACCTTATAGATAAAAGGTAAAACAAAAACTCTATTTAAACTTTAGAGACGGTTTTTCATAAAAAAATATATATTTTTAAATATATAATAGGAATTTTATTTAAAAAAATTTTTTTGTAGAAAATGCTGGCCAGTCTTTTTGAAGTTTTTTTCATAATAACGTGAGCGTATAAAATGAATCACGAAACGAATTTTTTAATTTTTCTTCCAATAATCATTTGAAGAAGTGGTAAAATTAATAATCCATGTTATTCAAATTGCCAGTGAGAGAAGTTTTAAATGGAAATAAATTATTTTTGAAGAAAAAGTTACGTTAACGTCGAGGTGTGGTAATTTTTACCCCGATATCATAATTTATTCGTTATTGGAGATCTTCCACCATAGAAAGTATACTGATCGATAATTATGATGACATGAGTAGATTCTAAACGCATCAAAATGCTGCAGAGAAGCGAGAAGTGGTAAATTTCCAAAAATTGCGTTCGAAGAAAAACTAACGTTACCCTAGACGTGGGGTAATTTTTACCCCACCATCATCATTTCTCGTCAAATGTTACACCTTCCTCCATAAAAACAAAACGCGTCAATAATTATAACGAGATGGGGAGATACTAAGAGAGTAAACTTGCTGGATGGTAAGTTAAAAGAGATATTTAAAGAAACTGTAAGTCGGTGTAAAAATTACCACCACGTCGTATGTTAAAGGTTAAGCAAAGTTTATCACTTTGCCGAACGATTTTGTTGCGTAAATTTATAAATTTCGGTAAAATTCAAGTCTGACACATTGTTAGTTTTACTTTTTCAATTTAGAAGAATAAATTGTGATTTAGGCATTTTGGCACGAATTATTAAAATAATTTTTACAAAAAACTTATATGTATTTTTTGTTTATTTTATTGGGTTTTTTTTATTTATTAATCAAGTTGACACTGACAGCTGACAAGAGTTTAAAGAATTATTTACCAAGGTGCGTTCATATAAAATTGCGGATAAACTGATAAACTTTAACAATTTATTACTTTATCACTTTAGATGAAGACCACTATTATTTTAGAATTTATTTTCAAATGGTAGTATCACATACATACAAATTTTTTTATTTTTTATATGAAAATTTTTTTAATACTAATTTTTTACAGTGCTTTCATTTTTTGAATTTTTTTTTCATTACACATTTGTTATTGTAAATTTCGATTTCTTACGGCAGTGCTCGAGCTCCTATACAAAGTGCCTTCCCAGCAGTATTTATCAGCTGGAAAACAGTACATATTTCCTACTGAATATTCAGTAGAGATGTAGTTCTAAAATCTGAACTTTCCCTTTCGTTTTTATATAAAGGTGGCGTCGAAAATCAACTACCTAAAAACTGCCGAACGAGAAGGGAGAGTTTCTGTATGAAAAAAGGCCTGAATACGCAGGGAAAACTTCCATAGCATATATTTCAATACACCTGATGTCCTCACTGCGTGTTCAGTTATTTTTTCAGCAATGAATTTTGAACTAAGTTTCAGGGTATTTTTCATACTGAATATTCTACTGAGTATGCAACTCCTTACCTCAAATACTGCTGGGTTTGCTCTGCACATTCAATATGAATCATAGGCACATACATATAAAATTTTTTTATATCTGAGTGCTTATGGCAGTGCAAAGAAAATTTTATTTTCATATTTGAAGTGAAAATATGTATCTGTGCCTATGATTCGGTACAAAACAAAAACAATTGTGCTTTGAGTGCCTATGAGGTGAGCAGCCCTGGTTTAAATAGTCAATATAAGAGCCTGTTGTCTTATACAATTGGAAGATATAAGATTTCTTATTTTTTAAAGCTCTTAATTCCTTTGTGGAACAAGGTTGTGAGAGTTCATCAAATTCTCGTATACATTTAGGTACATGTTTATCAAATAATATATACATTTATGGGATTTACAACCTGTCGTATTGCGTCATATCGTCATAAGTCATAATATTTTGTTGTTGCATTCTAGGCTATATGTGTACTAAATAAATACAACTCTGCACGATATGTTTTTGAGTCGTCGTATTTGGGTAGCTCTTTTTTGTTTACTTCTTCACAGGGCTTCGGAAAAGTCTTTTATAGCTATTTCCGTAGAATATTTTAATATGACAAATGACTTTATTATATCATGTTCAGATATAAAAATTAATTAAGTCAATTGGGGTTGATTGAACATCTTGAGATTTGGTGTTCAGACATATTTAATTTACTTGGCCCATTTAACAGGTCGGCTCAAGATACATACACACATACACGCCGTGAGCTGAATATCAAACTCTCGTGACCTAAATGTCAAAATTGCAAGGAGGACGAAATAATTTGACATTCAGCTAACAATTTTTACCAATCGTAAACACGAATACATGTATAGAATAAGCAGAAATAAAAACAAATTTGATAGTTGATGAAGAAGAACAAGAATGCAGCTGATCTGACGAACCAACCTGTTTAGTGGACACTGACGCTTATCACATTTCTCTTTTCATGACATTTCATTTTACTTATGAAACAAGCCTTTTAACAGGGTTGCATGCAGAATTGTTCTTCATTAAGAACTCATTAATTTCTAATGAAGCATTAACTTGGTCAATTTTTGTATGGAAAATTGAGAATCATTAGGCTTGAAAATTGAATAACGGCTCTTAATGTTCAATTAAGGTTGTGTCTGAACATAACATTACACTTTGTGAATCACCTAATTATATTATTAAAATGCAAAACGTCATGCTCAACATCGCCGCAATAATTCGGCCATTTTTAATTTGACGTCACGATTCAGGTTTTTGAAGTTAGCTTTGGCAAAATGAAAACTAGGACTACTAAGCGGTTCTTTAATGATGCGACTATGCTTGTTGCAAATGGATTCACAAACAATTTCCAAAAAATGGTGATAAGCATTATACTAATATCATCAGTATTATTCACAAAAATCAGGTCCAACATTTTGCCGAACATGTTTGGGTATCTGTTCATCTGGTTGAATTTACTGCAAGACTTTAGGTTCCATATGCGGAATTTATCACTTATCACTTATCTCGAGATAAACGAGCTTCCAACCTTAAGTGTACACAGATAAGCTTTAGACTATCAAGATCGGAAGCTTTAAGCTCTAAGCACTCAACCTTGGATCTACTTCGCACATGCAAACACATACAAACACACACTTTGCTTACCTCCTTTATATCATTAACACTTAATATCAATTTATTTAATGCATCACAACCACCACCAGCACCACAGCCAATTGATGCATTCGTCAGCGAATTGTTTCCTAAATGTATAAATTCCAAATGCTTGAGCGTCGCAAATGTGCCAGCGGCAATGCTTTTTATATTATTACGCGAAAAATTTACCGATTTCAATTGTGTAAGTCCTTGGAATGCATTGGGTTCTAATGTTGCCAATTCATTTGCGCTGACATCGAGATATTTCAAATTTGATTTGTTCGTGTTGTTGTTGCTTGCAAAGTAACCCGGTTTTAACTCTTCAATATGTGTTTCGGTTAAATTTAAGCGTTCCAATGAAGTGAACACAGCAAAGCCATCACCATTATCGGTATCTATATATAAATTTCCGCAACGTGATAAATCCAATGAGGTGATTTGAGACAATTTGAGTTGTTCTTGTTCCATGCCCGGATCCGCTGTAAATGTGTTAGCATGCATTGTTAGATTTTATCTACTAATTGTAACAAAACCTAAATATGTACTTGTAAACAGTAAAAATTTTAGTTTAATTTTAATACCATTTTGGTATTTATATATAACAATGCCAAAAAGTATAAAATTAAAACCATTCTGGTTTAAGAAAAGAAGAGAATCTGAGAGACAGAAATTATACTTGGTGTCAAATTAATATTTTTTTGGAATTAAATCAAAACCAAATTTTGATTATTTTTAGAATATTTTTGGTATTAAAAATAGTTGAAATGGTATAAGATCAATCCGAAAATTGGAATAAATTTTATACTTTTTTGTATTTAAAAATAAACCCCCATAAAATTTCCAGTGGATATACTGCAAATAACCCTTTATCCCAAAGATTAATGAGAAATTGAATAACGTTAACATTGTTTATTTATGCAAATAAAAATCCAAAACAAACATTTGCCCTAAGTTTTCACGAGTAGCAAACACTAAAGTACCTTATACAAATATCGAGCCCCAATCCCCATAAATGTGTATCCAACAAAGACTAAATTTTACGGGACTCAGTTTTTTTAATTTGTTTTGCATACAGTTTGTATGTAGCCTTGAAACTTACATACATACTTAGTCTCTTACTTCGAAACTGCATATTTCACAGCTATGCATGTTATAATAAATTGTTGATTTCCATAAAATGAAATCGATAATTTTTTGGGTACACTTTTATGGCAGTTAGGACTCGATATATGTATATACATATTGTCAACTTTTACACCAATATTTTGAAGATGTCCATGGAAATTTCAGCACCGTCGCGGTTCTTGCAATGATACTGCAAGAGAGACCTTCAACTGCCGTATACCTGTAAAAATAAAGCAAAATTTACCCTCAGCTATTTTATTAATTTCCTGCATTACTTACTTGATTCAATTATTTCATCAGGCGTGAAAAATTCGATTCGGGCCATTCATTTTACCAGATTTATTTATTTTACTCCTTCTCATTGCACTTTTAGAAACATTTTGTTTATTTATTTCGACTTTTTTCTGATAATTTTTTTTTAATACTTTTTTTGGTTTTGATTTCAAACCAAAAATACTTTGATGGTAATATAATTGAGAAAGAGAAAGTTTTTTATACTTTTGAGGATTTGTTTTTAAACCATAAATGATTAGACTTCTTTAAAGAGAATTTTAATACTTTTCAAGGCTTTATTTTGAAACTTCTTCTTCTTCTTGATTGGCGCTTAACCGTCTAGACGATTCTGGCCGAGTCAAACAGAGCGCGCCAATTGCTTCTGTTTCGTGCAGCATGGCGCCACTTGGGAACACCTAGGGAGGCAGCATCGCTGTCCACCTGATTTTCCCAACGCAGTGGAGGTCTCCCTTTTCTTTTGCGTTCAGCGGGTTTCGATAGAAATGCTTTCTTGGCCGGAGCGCCTTCGTCCATTCTCACGACATGACCTGCCCAACGCAGCCGCTGGATCTTTATTCGCTTCAGCACGGAGATCCAACGAAGAATCACGCTTGCCAATAAATGCTACTTCGGACTAAGTAGGCAACTGAAAAGTAAAGCCTCTCTCGACAAACAAAAATCACACTCTACAGGACGCTCATCGTTCCAGTCCTCATGTACGGCGCAGAAGCATGGACAATTTCAAAATCAGATGAGATGGCACTTGGAGTATTCGAGAGAAAAGTTCTTCGTAAGATTTATGGACCTTTGCGCGTTGGCGTGGGCGAGTATCGACGGAGATTTAACGATGAGCTGTACGAGCTTTACACAGACATCGACATTATTTTGAAACTATTTTGGAATAAATGAAATTGTAAAACTTCTCATAGTTTCAAAATAAGACTTTTTGGCATTAAAATTTAAATTTAATTCCAATAATGATTAAACTAAGTAGGTACCAAATGATATTAGAAATAAACTAAAATTTTTTACTGTGTATAAAGTATTTACGAACCTGTAAAATCCAGAACATCAACTTCTTCATTTATCACCGCAATGCCACGCCAACTTGGCTCGACCAACAGCAAAATTCCCCTTAAGTTGTACACACTACTACAGCTGTAATAGTTTGCTGAACCCTTTGCTGTGCATTTCATCGCCATTATTTGCAATGCTTTTTGGTTTAAGCTGACGATTATCAGTATAAATAGGAAATATAGAAATTTATTGTTGAACATCGTTTCGTGCTAATCGTGCAGCGACTTCACTCATTGAGTCTTACTTGCCTACTGGCGTATCTACTATTGATTTGTATGATTGCATTGATTTGAGATTATCAATTAACTGTAGATAGTTGTTCACAGTGGCGGATCCACGGGGGGGGTTTTGGGGGTTCAAACCCCCCCCTTGTGGTTTATCATAGATCCCAAATTAATGCCTTTATAGATTCTGCGCCCAAATTTCCCAAACTGATCAAGGAAAACTCTATTATTCCAAAAGCAATGGTTGGATGGGTTTAGCTGTCCAAAGGCAAAACTCGACATTTATTTTCATTTATTTTCAGATTATATTTTATATGCACATATCCACAAGGTGGAACAGGTACAATTAAATCAGTTCATTAAAATAGTTGTCCTTGTAGGCAATAATAACATACAATTACAACTTATAGTTAAATAGAAAATACCCGAAATTTAGAGGAATTAAAATTCAACAACTATTTACATCGAAGGTTGAGTGTATAGCTATTTCACGAAAAACCATTTTCGATCATCAGCACTCTTTCCGGAAGTGGATGCTACCGGGGATTGAACCCGAGTACATTCCATCTTCAGCCTCAATGACCCAACGCATAAACATATTGAAAATGAAAAAGGCAAAAGTGGGGAAAATCCAACAGGTTGCACAGAGTCTCAATGGCCGAAGGAGCGAGCGTTGTTGAGTTAAGTCAATAACGGAGATTGTTGGATAAAATTTTCACCTAAAAATTAATTTTTGTTTGCATTTTACTCTTCATCTTCTCTCCGCCCGGGTCCCAACTACAAATATGTAGCCTCCGCTTGTTCTCCTATTCTTCTCTCCTTCTTATCATTCACTGGTTGCTATCCTTATTTCTTATTCTGATTTTTCTTCTTTATTTTATATTCTCCTGCGGATTCCAACAATGACATCAACCTGAAATTCTATTCAATCATCACATAGTGGAACATTCAACATTATATTGAATTGTAGTAACCTATTTATACTTCCATTTCCTAAAAAAGAATCCACGAATTATTTGAATCATTGTAAAAACAAAATTTTAAAAAAATATGTTCTCATTAGTTTTGTTTACAGCGGAAGCTGTTGGGTCAAATACTTTTGCCTTTAAATCAACAACGGGGAGAAAATTGTTGCTAAAAATAAACTTTTTTTTGGATTTTTCTCTTCATCTTCTCTCCATAATTTTTTTTTTTTTTTGTTGGTTTTCTCACAAAAAAATATTTTCTCACAAAAAATATATTAAAAGCAAGAAAGTTTTTGAAAAAACAAGGCCGTTTTTGAATAAATTGTTGGGTCAAAAACTTTGCTGTTAAAACAAATACTTTTGCTGTTGAATCAAAGACGGAGATTCAACAGCGGAAAGTTGTTGGTTTAGCTACGGGTATTTTTTTCAGAGTATACAACATACGTTCTTTGGTTGCACGTTTGAAAATTTAGAACACGCAGTAGCGACCTCGCGCTTCAAATTATATCATATAATAACTGCTACCCTTCACTAGGTGTCGCGCAGTGGTCAAGTTTATAATAAAGTAGCTTCAGAGCCATCTGAAGGCCTAACACCCGCATATGCCGGCTTTTTTAATTTATGAATTTATTAAATACATGTACGTTATACATGTTATTTAGAACTTCAATTGAAATCTCCTGCACTTTATGTGATGACATAGATATTGTTAATTTGGAGGGTTTTGAGTTTGGTGTTTTTAAGGTGCGGGAAATGGTGCAACTAGTATATAGAATAATAATAGTAGGTGGTATTAGTCCATATTTTCACCAGCGTCTGCCCTTAAAAACATCTTCCAAAAAAAATTTTCAAAACCCCCCCCTTGCCGAAATCCTGGATCCGCGCCTGGTTGTTCATAATCATTACGCTAGAACATATATATTTTTTTAAGCTTCTAATGTTTAGTCTCAGTATAAACGTCATTATATACCCAGCTGTTTAATGTAATTATGGAACACAAATATTCTAAAAAGAGTTGTAGAACAAAAAACCAAAATTAATAACAATGTTAATCGTTATCTGCGCCCAAGACAAGATATAGGAGGATTTGTAGTACTAAATATATGATCGACTAGTGCAAGCTGCAAAGCCAGTAATCTTATCTTTATATATCTTTATATATATATCTTTATATATATTACGCTAGCGATTTTTTGTACGCACCATAACTCTTACACCGTTACACCGATTTTGGAAAATGTGGTGTCAAATGAAAGGGATTGACCTGTAGATGTGCAGGAAGGTTTAACTTTTTTAAAACGGGTTGCCACCAATTCAAAAATTCGCTTTTATGCTATAGTTTGTTTGATTTTCAAATTTGACGTGCCATATGAAAGGGCTTGGCCTGAAGAGTAGTAATTTATTATAATTTTTACAAAAAGGGTTGCCACCTTTTAAAAAATTTAATTAAACTCTACAGTTTCTTTGATTTTTTAATTTGAAGTGTCATATGAAAGGGTTTGCCTGACAGTATGAAAGGGCTTTACTTTAAAATGAGTAATTTATTATAACTTCTACAGAAAGGGTTGCCACCTGTTCAAAAATTTATTTTTACGTTATAGTTTGTTGTTGATATTTCGATTTGGGTTGTCATTTGAAAGAGATTTGTATGAAATGAGTAATATATTATAATATTTACAAAAAGGGTTGCCACCTGTTCAAAAATTCATTTTTATGTTCCAGTTTGTTTGATTTGAAAAACTTTGTTGACATTCTTTCACTATAGGAAAGAAGGGAAGGAAAGTAAAGGAATAAAAAGGACGGGAAAGTGAAAGGAACGGAAATGGCGAAGGAAGAGGAAAGGAAAGGGGAAAAGGTAAGAGGAAAGTGTACGGAAAGTAAAAAATATAAATGAGAAGGAAACGCAAAAAGGACAGGAGAAGAGAAAAAGGAAGTAAACTGGAAAGAGAAAGAAGAGTCCGGAAAATGGAGTTTTAGAGGTCGCTAGAGGTTTAGAATATTCAAAAACTACACTAGAGAAAGGGACAAACTCAATATTTATTGAATATTTGCAAATTCTGATGAGAAAGCTTTATACAATTTCAGGTGTATTGTTACAATTTTCTCTATTGAAAAATTATGTATGTTCCTTTTAATTTTTGAACGCAATGATTCTCCACTGTTTCTCGAGATGTTCACTAACTTAAAGACTTTGAATGGAGTAAAATGGTATGGAATTTTGGTAGGCCGGGAAAACTATATCTCTCCCAAGCACTCAGCTACACCTTTCCATTGTACTTAAGGCTTTTCGAAAGTATCAGGATGTAGGGCAAAGATGGGATAGTGGAATCAGATTTCCTCTGCAAACTACCCAGATTCGTTTATAAATCTGTGAAGTTTGTTGATCGGCAGAGAAAGTGCATCCGACATTTCTAGTACACCTAACCCGAGAATGCGCAATCTTAGTCTAGCGAAAGCCGGAAATTTTTCTTTGCCGTCGTCCTTCCCCTCCAGACAATATAAGTATAATGAGCTCTCGATTATGCGTATGATGGTCATGTGCTGCCCCAATGGATTTTGTCTTGTAATTAACCATACAAGCTCCCGAAGCTCCCTCCTTCTCTGCTTGCGGACGAAGTTTTCTACCTCTCTGTTAGACATTTTCAGAAAGCACTTTGTAATTTTACAGAAATTTGTAGAGTTCCAATGTCTGCTGTGTGTTTCCCACATGGAGTCGATGATGTGCTAGTGCTCTTGTTATTCTCTAATCGATTTCCAACCTTAGTATTTATTGGATTAATGCATTCTAACTCATTCTGTTTTAAATATCTCTTCTATCAGATTTCATTAGACTGACCGACGCAAAAACTAATCTAAAAAAAATCGCATTATTTGTTTTCTAAGATAACATTTTATAGAAATGAGCGCAATTGCAAAATGCTACAAAAAAATACGCTCAATGTAATAGTACAGTGCATAAAACAGTATGATTTACGAAGTTGTTATAGATTAAAAGCTGCATAAAACATCTTGAAGCAGCAAAAACATATCAACCAACAACATTATGTATGTATGTGTAATTGCAAATTGTCTGAAGATGAATAAAACATCACCGCTTGATTGCATTTCACGACATGTTTGTTTCATAAAGCCAAAAGATACATTTATACATATATATGTATATATACCTGTTTGTTTATATGTATATAAAGCATGTATATATGTATTTATGCGCTTATGGACAACCATAAATATGTTATAATGATTTCCATGTCGCGTCATCTTGATGTTTACACCACTTCTCAATTATCAACTTCACATCATTCAACTCATCAACATTCAACAACTTCACTAATGTTCTCTGATTCACATCATCATCACTCGTATATCATAAGTATCACCTCAACATAATCATAATCATTAAGTGCTGCTTATATGGTTTACATATATGTATGTATGTATACTAAACGCCTGTTCATCATATGAAATACTCTGAAGTTGCTGATACTTTAGCCTTATCATATTTTACATTTAGTAGGCGGTTGGTGGCAGCGCAGTTATCAGTTGCAGGCAGAGAGTGTGGGAAATTCATTTTATCATCTCTGTATGTTATCGTCGTTTGTCACACCAATCTTCAGCTATCAGACATCAACAAACATGAAATTTATTAAGTAGATACTTAGAATAGAGTTTGAAATTACAATGTTTCGCACTCTCAGCTTGAACACATACACAGAAATTATTTATTCATAATTCTAAAGCCATGTTGTTCGAGTAGGTGTAGTACATATGCCTTAAGGACATATTGCATTGACAACATCATCGACATGCATTCATTTTTAACTTTATTATCCTTGTAGTACAGTGGGTGCTAGGGAACTTCGTTGGATTTTTACGAGAAACAAGAATGGCGAGGTTGTAACAACTTGTGATGTATTCCGCAGTGGAGTAAGGTGATGGAGAAAATATTTGGAGTGTTTCCTTGCCCAATAAAGCACACTTTCTAAGCCGCCAAAGAATCAACTTCATTACTTTTGATCTCCTACTGTTGCTTTAGAGCATTTAGAGAAAGTTCTAAATTCGTTTTTTAAATCATCTACAGAGTGTTCGGTTTACTATGGTAAGCCGTATAAAAAGCAGCATGTTTTATTTGGAGTTTTGCGCAGTCCGGAAGCACTTCCGCGATCCACCGCCACGAAGGCTGCATAATCACTCATAGTATGATGTCCCTTCCTACTGGGTAGGCTATTTTTTCACAGTCACAATAATTCCTTGGAATCATAGTTCAGCGAAAAATAACCAACAGAAAATCCCTCAAAGGTGTCTCCGACATATACATACAATTCGACGGTAAAGAGGCACCGCTACAGTATGTTCCTATGAAAAACGAAAACACTTTTTTTCATAACTCAAGCACCACAACGTTTCTGATATTCATCAAGATGCGTGATTGAGAAGTGAAGCAATAAGAAGTAGATGATGCGTTACTGCGTGCACGCAGTGAAGAAGTAGGTACTGCAAAAACAACAATAACAACACCTCCACAGCCAGACTACAAACCCATTCATTCATTCATTCGTATGGGCACACATCATACATCATGCATCACGCTTGGCACTTAGGTATACATCACAAATGCATTCGCACTGCAGCAATTCTTTCATTCATTTTAAATGTAATTTTCATTTCTTGAAGCAGCAAAAGTAAAAGAAAGAAGTGAGAAAATAAGAAAGTAAGTACATAAATAAGTAGTTACAAACAAACAAACAAACAAAATGTTGCGCAGTGTGTGTGTGTGTGTGCGTTAAAATTGAAAGGAAATAATTTTTTTGCGCTTACATACACACTTACAGTGCGACAGTGCGTGTCATAAGCAGTTGATTAAGATTTGTGCAGAAGTTTACAAAAAACAAGTAAGGAAGCCTAAGTTCGAGTGGAATCGAACATTAGATACTCAGCTGTATGATTTCATTGTTTGTTTGCGTTTTGATGGATTTTATATAAAGTTAGTGCTGCATAAAGTGGGCGTAGCCACGCCCATTTTAAAAATTTTTACCAGTCATCCAACTAAGCATATGAATATTATTCTTTGTGCAAAATTTCATTCCATTATGACTTCCAGTTACAAAGACGTCACGTTCCAAAGCGTGTTCCAGAAATATCTTTGCTAAAAAGTAGGCGTGGTCATAAACAGATTTCAATAAATTTTTGCGTGTCTATTAATACAAGTTATAAAAGTATATAAACTAAGTTTCATTATAATATCTCAATTATTTGTCGAGTTATGGGCTCCGAAATCTCGTAGATTCCTTTGTCTGAAAGGAGGCGGTGCCACGCCTATTTTCCAAAATGTTTCTGTTTTTTGTTTCCGGTCTATCGTAGAAATCATGCCACAAAATTTCAATGAATTACCTTTACATTTGACAAAGATATCGCTTAAAATGTTTTATTGGGCCACTTTATAAGACCCATATATAAAAGTGGGCGTGGTCGCCAACCGATTTTGGGAATTTTTCGTCCAAACATTTGCCTAAGTAAGTATATCACGCGTACCAAATTTCATTGTTATATCTTCAATGGTCTCTGAGTTATGACTCATAAAACTTTCAATGTTTGCCCCTTAATAAGTGGGCGTGGCACCGGCCATTTTCCAAAATTTTTATGTTTTTTGTTTTATGTCCGTAGTTGGACTCATGCCACAAAATTTCAGTGATAGATCTTTATATTTGACAGAGATATCGCTTAAAATGTTTTTATTAGGTCCCTTTATAATACACATATATAAAAGTGGGCGTGGCCGTCAACCGATTTCAACAATTTTCCGTCCAAACGTTTGTGTAAGTATGCAAATCACGCGTACCAAATTTCATTGATATATCTTCAACGGTTTCTGAGTTATGACATATAAAACTTTCAATGTTTGATGTGGGCGTGGCACCGCCCATTTTCCAAAATTTCATCAAATTTCTTCATAGGGGCCTGAGCTCAACACGTGAGTAAAATTTCATCGCTTCAACTATATTAGTGGCTGTGATACCAAATTTCCGATTTTTTCTATATAGGAAAAGTGGGCGTGGTCATGGTCCGATTTCGCCCATTTTCAATACCAACCGTCCCAGTCTCGATACCAACTTGCATTCCAAATTTCATCAAAATATCTCAATTTTTGCGCGAGTTAGAGTGTTTACAGGCGGACGGACAGACGGACAGACGGACGGACATGGCTCAATCGATTTCTCTTTTCACCCTGATCATTTTGATATATATAAGTCCATATCTAACTCGATTATTTCATTCTGTTACAATCCACCGTTATGTGATTAAAACTATAATACTATGTGCTAGTACAGCTGAGTATAAAAAGATTCAAGAACAACAACAACGCAGTCTAAAGTCAAAGATCGCTAAAATTGCCTTTGTTTGTGTGTGTATTTTGCTGTCAATAGCTGGCAATATGTGTGACAGGTGACATCCCTCACGGAAAAAAAAAGTTAGTTGCAAAAATAAATGTCTTAAAAAGAGATTTATGTTCAACTAATTTTGAAGTAGCTTAAAACAAATGCAGCGCGGGCAATTTCTTGTATATGTACGTATGTATATGTAAACACATGTTTTCAGATCTAAGTATGCCAAGATTGTTTTTTCCTTTTTTGGTTACCGTTTTTCAGCTTCACTTCCCATTAAACACTGAAAACGAAATTCTCAAACGGAGAAACTATTGTTTCATATTTATCATTTGAAAATTAACATAAATTCAATTGTTTCTCAAATATTGTTTATCAACTTGAGAACAATTTGCGAAATTTGAGGAAAATTTGTTTCGCATTTTTACCATTTCTTGAATTTCGACATATCAAATACAGGATTAAGTTATTTATATTAAACTACAAGTAAAGTAGTTGAAAAGAAACTGAAGATAAAGTTATTTATTTTCAACTACTAGTAAAGTAGTTGAAAACAAATGCAGGATAGGGCAATTGACTGCTTGCTATGACATCGCCGTGTTAAAAAAGTCAGTTCATTGCAAAGGAAAAAGTCACAGTTTCAATTAGTTGTTATTGAAAATAAAGTAGTTTATAAAGTGATTTAAAAGTAATTGAATTTCCTACAGGGATCTTCTTATATGCATACGGATGTGGATATATAGTAGGGCTTACGATTCGATCTCGAGCAGTGTCGAGAAATTCGTGGATCGAGAAAACCGAGACTCGGATTCTCGATTAAATCTCCTTTCTCGGTTTTCTCGATAACATATTATGTGTATTGTGTAAAAAAAAAAGTGAATATCAAAAATTTCTCGTATGTTATCGGTAAGAAAAAGTATTATATTATAAATTTTCAATTGCATTTCTCTTGGAATTTTCTGAAATACATACATCTGGGAATGGTGTAAATGCCACATATGCATACACATGTACATAAGTACATACAAGCAGAACAAGCTACGAAACAACATAGTATGCTTATACCGCTATTTCTGTGATGTAGTTGAATGTCTTCACAATACGACAAATACTGGAAAAAACCCATGAAAAAGGATCCGACACACACCATCTCTTTGTCGATTTTAAAGCCGCTTTTGATAGCACGAATAGGAATTGCCTGTATGCCGCAATGTCTGAATTTGGTTTCCCTGCTAAACTTATACGGCTATGCCAAATGACGTTGACTAACACCACCAGCTCCGTCAGAATTGGGAAGGACCTCTCCGAGCCTTTCGAGACCAAACGAGGTTTCAGACAAGGTGACTCTCTTTCGTGCGACTTCTTCAATTTGTTGCTGAAAAAGATAATACGAGCTGCAGAACTTAACCATACAGGAAGCATCTTATATCACAAGAGTGTGCAACTGCTGGCGTACGCCGATGACATCGACATCATTGGCACTAACACGCGCGCCGTATGTTCTGCCTTCTCCAAGCTGGATAAAGAGGCTTCGAAACTGTTAAGGACTTCGTCTATCTGGGAACCAGCATTAACACCAAGAATGATGTCAACACGGAGATCCAACGAAGAATCACGCTTGCCAATAAATGCTACTTCGGACTAAGTAGGCAACTGAAAAGTAAAGTCCTCTCTCGACAAACAAAAATCAGACTCTACAGGACGCTCATCGTTCCAGTCCTCATGTACGGCGCAGAAGCATGGACAATTTCAAAATCAGATGAGATGGCACTTGGAGTATTCGAGAGAAAAGTTCTTCGTAAGATTTATGGACCTTTGCGCGTTGGCGTGGGCGAGTATCGACGGAGATTTAACGATGAGCTGTACGAGCTTTACACAGACATCGACATTGTTCAGCGAATAAAGATCCAGCGGCTGCGTTGGGCAGGTCATGTCGTGAGAATGGACGAAGGCGCTCCGGCCAAGAAAGCATTTCTATCGAAACCCGCTGAACGCAAAAGAAAAGGGAGACCTCCACTGCGTTGGGAAAATCAGGTGGACAGCGATGCTGCCTCCCTAGGTGTTCCCAAGTGGCGCCATGCTGCACGAAACAGAAGCAATTGGCGCGCTCTGTTGGACTCGGCCAGAATCGTCTAGACGGTTAAGCGCCAATCAAGAAGAAGAAGTTGAATGTCGTGAAGCTCGCGAGCCTTTCGAGATTCGAGAATCTCGCGAGAAGCTCGAGAAATCGTAGGCTCTAATATGTAGTAAGTATGTACACACATTAGGGTGGTCCCCAAATTCAAATTAGCGATTTTTTTCAGTCTCACTCCCTTCATCGTTAACAGCACAATCAAAGATATTACGTATAAATTTTGGACCCGATCGGAGAAAGTTAAGTCGCACATGCGCTAAAAAGAAATTACTTGAGCTCATAATGAGGGTTTAGGATTCCTGTCTGACTCTTTTATGACTCCGAATGTTTACTGGGCCTTTCATTCTATTGCTTTGTATTGCCAACACGTAAGTAGTTTATGCTTAATGCTTATTCGCTCTCTTGCCATTGTTACATACAAATGTTACTTATGTACATACATTCAAGCGTGTTGGATCGCATGTGAACTTAGCTAAGTTATGCATTGAAAAGTTAGCCTTTGTGTTATATTAAAAGCGCATGCGACATGTTTGCTAATATGGCTTATACGCAGATCTAGGTATCTATTTATAGTAAATATAATGCTTATATGCATTTAAAGTTTGTAGATAAATATGCATTCGTTGCTGAGAATTACTTTATTCATCATCTGTGCCTTTATTCTGATGCATCTTTGCACAACAATCGAAATATGAAGTGATGATGGAATCTGTATGCGCTTTGAGCTTATTGATGGCGTAAATTTTTATAGTGAGAATATGTGAACATAAATATGAATATCTATCTAGGCATACAAGCAACAAATCGAATACGAAATATCCAAGCACACATTTGGAGTCAGAAAAGAGACAGAAATTAATCCTAAACCAGAGCATTCACACTCCCTGTGAACTCATTTTGGAGCACGAAATATATGTATTTCTATTCTCAGGGTGGTCGCTGAATAAGAGTCATAATAGATCTATATTGGACTCATATTCATAACTCTTTTTTTCCTTTTTCTGGGATTGGCAAAATCAAAAAATTAATTTTTTTGCAATTTCCTCTCCCTCAGCCAGTTTTCTTCAAACCCAGCCTCATCCCGCTTATTCTCCTCTTTTCCCATCCTTCTTCAGTTTCACTGCTTGTTCTGTAGCATTGTCTACTTTGTATTCTCCTCCGAATTCCAACAAGACATCAACCTGAAATCCAATCCAAAGTCATCATATAATGGGACATTAAACATTATATTGAACTTTGGTGTTACTTTCGTGCTTCTCCTTTTACGAAACAGCATCTATGAATTACAATTAGCATTTTAAAAAGAAAAAAAAATATTACAAAAAAAATGTTTAAGCACGTATCTAACAAATATTTCGGATTCATAGCGGACTTCAAATTCTGAGGCTCATGTTTCGCACATATTTCGCACTCATATCGGAATGCAAATTATGAGTGCTCCAAGAATGTTTGCTGGGATGAGTAAGAATAGCAATACGATCGAAATATTGTTTACAACTTCTGTTCTTTCTTAAAGACATTCAAATATTAGTTTCTGGTGCAGAAATTATGAAAATTTGGCACAACAATATTGATTTAACTGGATCGAAGTCAAAAAGTGTCATTAGCGGCCCATGCTGGCTTTAGATGGTGTATATGTGTGTACCTATATATCGCACCCTAAATCATAAAGGGGCACAACTCAAAATTCAAAAATTTTCAGGAGAGCCAAAAAACTTTTTTTCATTACAAGCAATCGTATGGCAAAAGGCCAGGTATAATGGTTATTTTTCGGTCGAAAGAGACAGTTATTCAAAAGTTTTTTTTTGGCAATATCCAGAGATATGTTCCGTATACCCGTTTATGAAAAAAACTCGATTTCGAAAAATTTTGAGTTGTGCCCCTTTATGATTTAGGGTGCGATATGTATATCTATTGCATCCTACACACAGCGCGTTTGCGGTTATTTAAAGCCCTTCCCAGAACATATAGTATTAAAGGAGAATATACATAATTATAGGGAGTAATGGGGTGTAACGGAGTAACTCGCAAAGGAGTACTCCCGGATTAATAAAACGATGATCCCAAGTCTTGCAGGATAGATATGTAACAATGCAATTCGTGCCAGTGTGTCTACAAATACATAACAGTGTACATGATTAAGTACTCAGGAAATTCCAAGCAGTCGGAATAAAATTTTGCTAAAAGAAAGCATTAGTTGCACAATTATATATGCATTTACATGGTGCAACAAAGAAGTTTCAAATAAATATTACCTAGATGTATTCAGATACATATGTACATATATATATTCCGAATTGAGCACTAAGAGCATTTTAGCAATTCTCAGCGTTAATTGAGCTTTAGTAATCTATACAAAATTTATTAACGCTCCGTACGATACATATATCGTCGCTGTAGAAGAAAAAATACGCAAACTGTTTTGTTGAGGAAGAAAGACGCAAATTTTTTTTCTTTCAAAGAAAGATATTTTTCGGAAGAAAGACTCTTTATTTTTTTGATAACGAAGAAAGACGCTTTATTTTTTATTTTACTATAAAGAAAGACGCATTTAAATATATTTTAGGAGAGAAAGACGTATTCGATTTTTTATTTTTCTTTGTCAATATTAATGCTAATGCGTCTTTCTTCGCAGTTAATAATACTAATGCGTCTTTCTTCGTCGAAATATTTTATAATGCGTCTCTGTTCGTCGAAATATTTTATAATGCATCTCTATTCGTCGAAATATTTTTTAAAGCGTCTTTCTTCCCCGACATATTTTTAATGCGCCTTTTTTCGTCGACAAATTACTGACATGCGCCTTTCTTCTTCCGGAGCGACGATATACATATGTATTTCGATAGTTACATTCGGTACACTTGAGTATGGCTGGACTCATGTGTCAGACGGAGGGTTAAAAAACAATAATATTGCAAGACAAACTCGTTCAACGAATATACATAGATGGTATAAGCGCCAAACATTGGCTTGTAACACTTTTCTGCCTTACAGATATGCAGTAGTCTCTTTCATTAAAACAGAAGCTAACCTCGACTACTCGCTGTAGAACCCTTTATAATAAGTGTCTATGCAAAGAGATACATAGTTATGTATATACATATGTATTTTTACTGTCGTTCATTTGCTCGTATGCTAGAAAGGAGCGGAGAAGCAGACCGAGCGTGGGGAAAAGAGGAAATTGGCCGACGACACCTTTGACTTATGTAGATACAATCAAGTGAAATAAATGAGGTTGACTTTATTCTATTTTCGAATGTAAGTAAGTGGTATATATATACATACATACATATTTGTGGATTTACGGCAACAAACAACATAAATACAAACATTTGCTTCCATGTTGTAGGTATGTGCAAACGCTTGCGGTCTTACTTACCGTGTGGCACATAGTTAGAAATACACCTTCAGAGAGCTTTAGCTCTTTGTATCACAGCACAAATAAATGGATATTAGAGGTGTATATATATGTATACTTGTTGTTGTTTTTATTGTGTGTGTGTGTGTGTTGCTAGCTCAAATAAACAGAGCTATGCAAATATTTGCACGAAAAGTAATAACACTCCTAAAGTGCTACCGCAACAAAAACGGCAACAACAACAACATCAGACACAACTACACAACCAAGCCAACCACCGGCTCTAAACAGCCCCTAAGCAAACTGTTTTTGGAAGCGTATCTAAGTAATTGTAAGCATGCTTGTACGTAGAGCGGTTATGTATAATGCGTGGATGCTTGGTGTAGACGGTTATTAAAAACTCCGGGATTCTCTCACTCTTTAAAATTTTCTTTCAACTATCAGCTGGGCAACGAATTTCTAGCGAAGGTTAAATACGTCTTATAACGGAGCCCTTCTTTTGTTGGAGAATGATCTTCGAGTTCTCGAATCGAATACCAAGCTATGTACTTATTTCTACATCAGAGTACGGCAAAATTGCAAGAGAATTTGTGTTGATGAGCGCAGACCTATTTGCGCTACATTGGTTAACATGTGTGTAATGACTAGGGAAGCTAAAAATATGCAAATGCATATTGCATATGCAAATGCATATTTAGACCTAAAATGCATATTTACGGTCAAAATGCATTTCGTGCTTATTTTGGCATATTTTGGCACTTAATCGAGCAATATCGAAAAATATTAAGCTGGCAACATCTTATCTGTGGTTAATTTAGATAGTTGCGTATGCATAACAAACAAGGCTATTTAACTATTGATCTGGGCCCCGGAACGGAGCATTTTTCCTTATAAAAATTCACCATGATAAACACTAAGGGCCGGTTTCACCATCTCCGGTTAAGTGCTTAACCGGAGGATTTCTCCCGGTTTATTTGACAGCTCGCCATACAATTTACGTCAAAATAACCACCGGTTAAATTAACCGGAGATGGTGAAAACGGCCCTAAGTTCTTGTATGCTGATCAGAGCCTCGAAGCAAATCCAGAGTAAAAAAAAAACTTCTCTCCGATGCCCTGTTATTGATAGAAAACAGCTGTAGTGTGAAAATTTAAAGGGAACAATAATATGCAATATGTATCGACATACATAGGCATACGCTACACTGTCAATATGAATCGCGATGGTCTGATCAATCGCAGACTAGTGCTACACGTTCAATATGAATATTGCGATATTTTTCTCGATCTGAGGTTTAAAATATTTTACTTCCGTCCTTTTCACAATTTCACTTTCAATTCGTTTATTGCCAATATTTCGTTCCGGATCGCGGATTTCAAAATTTCTAAATATTTTGCGATCCAGAATCGCGATCCATCAATACTCGATGCTACACGGTCAATATTAATCGTTTTCCCATACAAGAGCTTTTTCTCGGAAAACCGCCAAAACTCACACTGGAAAATATAGTTAAACATACGATAGTTCAATGCAACCCTGCGCAATATTAATAGAATAGTTTCGTTTGCTTTGTAAAAAGATCTCATGTATACAAATCTAAAATTAATTTAAAGTATTTTATAGTATTTAAAAACAAATTTTTTAAATGGGGAAAATGTGAATTGTACGTTTCAGTTCTTATATTATTATTATTTTGCAAAATTCTTTAAATAAAAATGTAAGCTTGAAATGAAATACATAAATTTTTTGAGCATATTTCCGGTATTTTTTAGGTATATATCGTCGGTGATACTGCAATACGTTCCATGTCACTTTTCACTTCTTCCTGACTACACCTAAATGACCTTTTTACACTTTTGTCAATCACATAGATTTTGTTTTTATATATAACTTGGCTTTTATATTTACTATAAAAATGTAAAAAGCACCGCGAAAAGTGAAAATAAATATAGTTGTTTCTCCTTCTTCAAAAATTTAGTCACGGCGACATAGCACGTTTTGCAGTATCACCGACGATATGCATATAATGAGATTTTTCGTGCATATTTACGAGCATATTTCAGTTATTTTTCGGGCATACTAGCATGCACATTTTGAAATTTTTCGTGCATATTTTTAGCTTCCCTAGTAATGACTCTCATTTGCCCGTGAGAGTAAATTTTTCCCTTGGCTTAGCTTAGACTTGAAAAGGCTATTCGTTTTCCATTTGCTTTCAAACTGTTGACCAAGCCTAAAATTTGTTGAAAGATAACAATCCCGGGAATTACAAAGACCCAAAACTTGACATCGCTAAAAAGTAAATATGTATGTGCATTTGTGTGTGGTGTTAAAATGGATGTAGGTGTATTTATTAAGTACCCTCACGGAAAAAAAAAGTTAGTTGCAAAAATAAATGTATTAAAAAGTGATTTATATTCAACTAATTTTAAAGTAGCTTTAAGCAAATGCAGCGCGGGACAGTTTCTTGTATATGTACATATTTATATGTAAACAGATGTTTTCAGATCTAAGTATGCCAAGATTGTTTTTTCCATTTTTTGGTTACCGTTTTTCAGCTTCACTTCCCATTAAACACTGAAAACGAAATTCTCAAACGGAGAAAATATTGTTTCATATTTATCATTTGAAAATTAACATAAATTAAATTGTTTCTCAAATATTGTTTATCAACTTAAGAACGATTTGCGAAATTTGAGGAAAATTTGTTTCACATTTTTACCATTTCTTGAATTTCGACATCAAATGCAGGATTAAGTTATTTATATTAAACTACAAATAAAGTAGTTGAAAAGAAACTCAAGATAAAGTTATTTATTTTAAACTACTAATAAAGTAGTTGAAAACAAATGCAGGATAGGGCAATTGACTGCTTGCTATGACATCGCCGTGTTAAAAAAGTCAGTTCATTGCAAAGGAAAAAGTCACATTTTCAATTAGTTGTTATTGAAAATAAAGTAGTTTATAAAGTGATTTAAAATTAATTAAATTTCCTACAGGGTAGTAGCTGGCAATCATATACATACATACATATGTATGTACAATTGTATATATCAGCGTCTGTATGCAACTTCCTTCATATTCGTTTGCCATTTTAAAACATTTACCATTTAAAATGACATGCATATACATACATACTAGATAGGGTCGAAAAAAAATGTTGTAAAAGTCCGCCCCTAAATTTGAAGCTTATGTTGAGAGGGTTAAGGGACACAAAAAAAAATTATTTTTGACCCCGCGAAATACCGCCGAAATTGTTTTTTTCTTGTAACTTTGTTATCTATCATCGGATTTTTAGAATTGATACGTCATTAGTTTCGTATTTTGAAGCTCTACACTTCCTTCTAATGTCCTTTTGAGTTCTGAAGTCGTTTTCACATAGTTGGGTCAGCTAACTTATTTGTATGTCCACGAATTATCCTCTTTGTATTGCCAAATGAAAGTGCTTCAAAATTCATGACAACGTTGCCTTGAAACGGTTTTACTAAATTAATAAACAAAGAAGTTACGTCACAAAGAAGTTATTTAACGTAGATATTATTTAACTATTTTTTTAAGCAATTCAGTATATGTATGTAAAGTTGTAAAAGTCCGACCCTAAATTTGAAGCTTATATTGAGAGGATTAAAGAAAAAAATTTTATTTTTTTTTCTGATCCCGCGAAATACCGCCTAAATAGTTTTTTTATTGTAACTTTGTTATTTGACTTCAGAGCTCAAAAGGACATTAGAAGGAAATGTGGAGCTTCGAAATACGAAAATAATGACGTATGAGTTTTAAAAATCGAATGTTAAATAACAAAGTTACAAGAAAAAAACCGTTTCGGCGGAATTTCGCGGGATCAGAAAACAAATTTTTTTTTGTCCCTTAATCCTCTCAATATAAGCTTCAAATTTAGGATCGGACTTTTACAACTTTACATACTTTGAAACCTCCCTTGGGCGGACACTCACCGTCGGGCAAATTTTGTCCGCCCAAGAGAGGTGTCCGCCTAAGGGAGTGGGTTGCTATTTTAGAAATGTTTTGAATTTTAAAGGATTTATTTATTCATATATCACTGAAAAAAACAAGGATTCTTATGTCTTCAAAATTTCACTTAAATACATAAAAACATACATATTTATGTATGTACATATGTATAAATATACATAAATCACTAACATACATATTACATATCAATTAGTAAGTTGCTGAGAACTAGAAATGTTGGGATATCTTTGAAATTATTTAAAAAATTGCGAAATTGTCGATTGAGGAGGAGTTTTTTGCTTATTTAAAATAAAATTGTTTTGCAGATGGCTTTCAAATTTCTGCAACAATTGAAATGCAATAAGTCTTCCGTGCAAAATCTTTTCAAATTTGAAGCTGCAGTCAAAGCCATTTCGTTCGAGGAGATTGCATTACCTACTTTCAGCGGTATTTAGTATTGGTACTATCATCTTCAATGGTTTCGACGTTTTCGTCAGTTAGAACATCTAACTGGAAATCCGTGATTGTTGTTATATCTTCCAATAAAGTCATGCGGACATTTTTTTTAGTTGGTGATTCCCATTTCATCGTAGCGCTTTTTACCTAACGAACATTCAGCGAACTTTTTTTATATTGCTATACATACTTATATTTTGTCCGCATAGGAGGAGTTCGTGTCCGCCTAACAGAGGTTTTTATGTGATTTGTTATGAAAAAAAAAATCAAAGTGTCCGTTGACGAGAGGTTCGTGTCCGCTTAATAGAAGTTTTTAGTTCAATTGAATAGTAAATAACTGTCCGCGTCCGGCCAAGAGAGTGTCCGCCTAAGAGAGGGCAATTTGTTCTAAAAATTGAACCTAAACCTTGGTGCATGAAAAAATGTCCGCTCAAGGGAGGTGTCCGCCTATGAGAGGTGTCCGTTAGGGGAGGTTTCTCTGTATATTGAATTGCTTAAAAAAATAAATTAAATAATAGCTACATACGTTAAATATTCGTAGTGACGTAACTTCTTTGTTTATTAATTTAGTAAAACCCTTTAAAGGCAACATTGTCATGAATTTTGAAGCACTTTCATTTGGCAAAACAAAAAGGATAATTCATGGACATACAAATAAGTTAGTTGACCCAACTATGTGAAAACGACTTCAGAGCTCAAAAGAGCATTAGAAGGAAGTGTAGAGCTGCAAAATACGAAAATAATGACGTATCAATTTAAAAAATCGGATGAAAAATAACAAAGTTACAATAAAAAAACGATTTCGACGGTATTTCGCGGAATGAAAAAAATATTTTTTTTTTGTGTCCCTTAACCCTCTCAACGTAAGCTTCAAATTTAGGGGCGGACTTTTACAACTTTTTTTTTCGTATGGGGACTAACCCTATCTAATACATACATATATGTACGTTTAGCTAGGGATTCATAAATACATACAAACGCCATGCATGCAATTGGTTTTTGTTAATATTTTTTTATATTACTATTTAGATGCCACAAGCAATTCACATCACAACGCCTGCATGGACACCCACCACCACCACCACCACCACCAACTGTCTCGTCAAATGTGCGCATTTCAAAATGCTCGTAATGAAAAGGCGAAATGTCAACAAAAATGCAACGTAAAGAAATTGAAAATTGCAAAATTGCAAATTGAAAAGTACCTATGTACTTAGATTAAATAGCCAGGAGCGTGCTAATATACATTTTCATAGACGCCTTGTGTGTATGTATGTATGTAGGTATATTAAACCGCCCACAGATTGTATGAGCTTTGAGAAAATGTTAATTTGCTTCGCTTGCAACGCATTTTCTGAAAGATTGGCATTAAAAATAAAAGATTTGTAATAAAGCAATTGAATATCTGTATTGAGAAAATTTCCCAAATGTATGGAAATAAATTTTACATCATATATCATATTAGGCCGATGCTAGTATAGTCGTATAAATTTTTGTCCCGATCGGAGATGGCAACGGCGTGTCGTACAGGTGTCAAAGCTCATATTACCATATGTGAGCCCTGTGCGACACCTCTTTGAACGGTAGTAAAACTTAAATATAAGTATCTTTGATAGTATATAATATCTGATATATGTATAGAAAAAATTATTTTAAGTTTTTGAATCCCCATTGAGTTTTCAGAATTTTGACCCCTGTGCGATACGTCTTAACCATCTCTGATCGGTACCAAAATTTATATGCGATATCTTTGACTGTGCTGTTACCGATTTGGAGGGTAAAAACGAAAGAAATCGCCAATTTGATTTTAAGAACCACCCTAATATACATTCATATACTTATTGCATATTCATAAGAATGTGGTATACATATTTTTTTAGCGTATTCAACACCGGCCCTTTATGGCAGTTCACAAACAAGAAAAGCTCTAATCAGACAGCTGATAATACGATTACTATCTACATACATACATGCACTTGATGGATATGTAAAAGCTCGTTTAGGAAATTACTTAGCTAATACATCAGACACACATGTGGTAGAAATATTATAATATCAATACTATGATTTGGCTTTACTATGAAAATTTTCAATTAAACTACAATAGGAGAGTGACACATATGTGGTATGGATCGCAATATTTCTACTATACTACGAAGAGTGTCTCTAGCATAAGAGGCATGACGCTTCTGCTTACAACAAGCATTTGTTAAGCTGTAGTATTAGATTTATAACTGCAGAAATCCGTTGTCGTGCCCCTTATAATGCTTATCGTTGACTGAAATGGGTCATTTTCAAATGAAGCTGAGACCAGTGATTCAATGTTCACCAAGTGTAGCACTTTTGTATATTATAAAAGCTCGGCAAAATATGAAATTTCTTTTCTTTTTTAAGTTAAATAATACGTTGACTGTTTAAAAATCCAAGTCAAGTCTGATAGGCATTGATGAAGTCAATTACTTTTAATTGCTCCGTTTTTTCTTGTTAGTGAATAAGGCTTTAGCCCTACATCGTCCACACTCTCGATTATGGCAGCCTTGCGCTTTTAGGAGTTCGCTGGTTTTTGTTGGCGAAGACGAATGCGAATGCTTCATAAAGCAGTTGCGGCCGAATCCCAAATTCCTTCAGGCACTCGCTATTGTTTAAACTCGTTAGAATATTGAGCAAGCATAAACTTTTACTCGTTGCTATTGCTCGCTCACCCGCTCGCTTACGATTGCTAAGCTTTGTACATAGATAAATGCTAAATGCTTTTAATAGCAGTTCAAAAGCTCGAAACTGACGATCAATGAAAAGCTCTGCTTCTTTAATTTTCTCTGTGCTCAACTTTGAAAAGAAATTATACAAAACAAGTAAGGAAGCCTAAATTCGAGTGGAATCGAACATTAGACACTGTATGCTTTCATTGTTTGTTTGCATTTGATGGAAACACGGTGTACTTTATATAAAGCGAGTGCTGCATAAAGTGGGCGTAGCCACGCCCATTTCCAAAATTTGTATCAGTCATCCAACTAAGCATATGAATATTATTCTTTGTGCAAAATTTCATTACTTTATGACTTTTAGTTACAAAGATGTCACGTTACAAATTCCCAAAGGGTGTTCCAAAAATATCTTTGTTAAAAAGTAGGCGTGGTCAATAACTTTCTGCGTGTCTATTAACACAAATTATAAAAGTGTATAAACCAAGTTTCGTCATAATATCTCAATTACTTGTCGAGTTATGGGCTCCGAAATCTCGTATATTTCTTTATCTAAAAAGAGGCGGTGCCACGCCCATTTTCCAAAATTTTTCTATTGTTTGTTTCCGCTCTATTGTGGAACTCATGCCACAAAATTTCAATGAATTATCTTAATATTTGACAAAGATATCGCTTAAAATGTTTTTATTAGGTCACTTTATAATACCCATATATAAAAGTGGGCGTGGTCGTCAACCGATTTTGGCAATTTTTCGTCCAAACATTTGCCTAAGTAAGTATATCACGCCTACCAAATTTCATCGATATATCTTCAACGGTTTCTGAGTTATGACTCATAAAACTTTCAATGTTTGCCCCTTAATAAGTGGGCGTGGCACCGCCCGTTTTCCAAAATTTTTGTATTTTTTGTTTTATGTCCATAGTTGGACACCTTCCATAAAATTTCAATGATATATCTTTATATTTGACAGAGATATCGCTTAAAATGTTTTTATTAGGTCACTTTATAATACCCATATATAAAAGTGGGCGTGGTCGTCAACCGATTTTGGCAATTTTTCGTCCAAACATTTGCCTAAGTAAGTATATCACGCCTACCAAATTTCATCGATATATCTTCAACGGTTTCTGAGTTATGACTCATAAAACTTTCAATGTTTGCCCCTTAATAGGTGGGCGTGGCACCGCCCATTTTCCAAACTTTTTGTGTTTTTTGTTTTATGTCCATAGTTGGGCTCATGCGACAAAATTTCAATGATAGATCTTTATATTTGACAGAGATATGGCTTAAAATGTTTTTATTAGGTCACTTTATAAGTCCCATATATAAAAGTGGGCGTGGTCGTCAACCGATTTTGACAATTTTCCGTCAAAACATTTGTATAAGCAAGTAAATCACGCCTACCAAATTTCATCGATATATCTTCAACGGTTTCTGAGTTATGACTCATAAAACTTTCAATGTTTGCCCCTTAATAAGTGGGCGTGGCACCGCCCATTTTCCAAAATTTCACCATATTTATTCATAAGAGCCTGAGCTCAATACGTGTGTGAAATTTTATCACTCTAGCTATATTAGTGACTGAGATACCAAATTTCCGATTTTTTCTATATAGGAAAAGTGGGCGTGGTCATGGTCCGATTTCGCCCATTTTCAATACCATCCGTTCCAGTCTTGATACCAACTTGCATTCCAAATTTCATCAAAATATTTCAATTTTTGCGCGAGTTATCGTGCGTACAGACAGACAGACGGACAGACGGACAGACGGACGGACATGGCTGAATCGATTTCTTTTTTCACCCTGATCAATTTGACATATATAAGTCAATATCTATCTCGATTATTTTATGGTGTTACACTCCACCGTTATGTGATTAAAACTATAATACTCTGTGTACTAGTACAGCTGAGTATAAAAAGGTATTTATAACGCCCATCCCATTACCTATTTCACGCCCTTCAAAATTTCGCATTAAGAATAACTTATGTGCAAATAAACTATTTTCCCAACAAAAAAGTGGAAAACGTATCTCACTGTAGCGCATTCAGGAGGCTTATGCAGCAACTCTTTCACAAATTCAAAACACATTTTGCCATTTATGTATGTACTCACACTCAATAAACATAAAACTCAAGCCAATTTCTTTACGTGTTTTTCTTTGGGTTTTCCGTTTTACTTATGTATGCACATGTGCTGTTCCTGCTATGCACACACATGCATGCATTATCAGGTAAATAGGCATGTCTGTATAAGACATTTTAAGGCTTAAGCATGCTCTATAGGTATGTGTGTTCGTCTTTTTGTGGGTCTGTAGGCATTTTTGATTTTTGACAGCCGCAGCACAAAACATACACAAACACACTCGTGTGTATGCCTCTTGGCTTATCTACTTATAATGCAAATTTTTATTTGGCGGCGCTGATTTGTATTTAGAAAACTCAATCACGTTCATAAATGCGTGAAAACAAATTTTGTGGCTTACCACACGTGTGTGGCATTTTATATTGACAAGGAATTCAGTGCAATTCAATTTATTATGTACAAACTAAATAAATTTGTGTGTGAATTTTTGAAAATTTCGTAAGGAAAAATAAATAGTTTTTAAATTGCTTTGCTTTTGTGGCCGCTGTGGTGCAGTGGGTAGAGTGCTCGCCTGCTATGCCAGAGGTCTCGGGTTCAAACCACAGTCCGAGCAAAACACCAAAAAAGTTTTTTCTAATTAGTAAAAATCCAATTATGGGGTTTTTTAAGAGCAGCGGTCACCTCTCGGCAGTGGGCGGCACACCCTCCGAGAGCATTTCTGCCATGAAAAAGCTTCTCAAAAAAATGCATTCGCCGTTCGGAGCCGGCAAAAAACTGTAGGTCCACCCAATTAGTAGGAAAAACAAAAAGGAGCACACCTCGAATTGGGAGAGAAGCTCGGCCATAAAACACGTCAGAGTTATAATAGCGCCATTGTATTATATTATTATTATATGGTAAATATTAGCGAAGTCGTGTCTCAAAATTGTGCATTAAAAATGCGCGAAACCTGCAAAATCACAAAGTAAAAACAACGCGCTACATATTGCCAGCAACATTATGCCTTTGGTAACACAGCAACATCTCTTTCTTCCGCTTTGAATATACTTACCATTGTACGAAATCCTCAAGAATCGTAAGTTTTAGCTAAAAGGGAATATCAACAAGTAAGGAAGCCTAAGTTCGAGTGGAATCAAACATTAGATACTCAGCTGTATGCTTTCATTGTTTGTTTGCGTTTGATGGAAACACGGATTATTTTATATAAAGCGAGTGCCGCATAAACGCCCCCCGCGCCACGCCCATTTTCAAAATTTTTATCAGTCATCCAACTAAGCATATGAATATTATTATTTGTGCAAAATTTCATTCCTTTATGACTTCTCCTTACAGAGATGTCACGTTACAAATTCCCAAAGGGTGTTCCAGAAATATCTTTCTTAAAAAGTAGGCGTGGTCATAAACCGATTCCAATAAATTTTTGCGTGTCTATTAACACAAGTTATAAAAGTGTATAAACCAAGTTTCGTTATAATATCTCAATTATTTGTCGAGTTAAAGGCTAAGAAATCTCGTATATTCCTGTTTCTAAAAAGAGGCGGTGCCACGCCCATTTTCCAAAATTTTTGTGTTTTTCGTTTTATGTCCGCAGTTGGACTCCTGCTATAAAATTTCAATGATATATCTTTATATTTGACAGAGATATCGCTTAAAATGTTTTTATTAGGCCATATTATAATACACATATATAAAAGTGGGCGTGGTCGTCAACCGATTTAGGAAATTTTTCGTTCAAACATTTGCCTAAGTAAGTATATCACGCGTACCGAATTTCATCTTTAACGGTTTCTGAGTTATGACTCATAAAACTTTCAATGTTTGCCCCTTAATAAGTGGGCGTGGCACCGCCCATTTTCCAAAATTTTTGTATTTTTTGTTTTATGTCCATAGTTGGACTCATGCGACAAAATTTCAATGATATATCTTTATATTTGACAGAGATATGGCTTAAAATGTTTTTATTAGGTCACTTTATAATATACATATATAAAAGTGGGCGTGGCCGTCAACCGATTTTAACTATTTTCCGAGCAAACGTTTGCCTAAGTAAGTATATCACGCGTACCAAATTTGATCGACATATCTTCAATGGTTTCTGAGTTATGACATATAAAACTTTCAAGGTTTGACCTTTAATAAGTGGGCGTGGCACAGCCCATTTTCCAAAATTTCATAAAAATACTTCCTAGGGGCCTGAGCTGAACACGTGGGTATAATTTCATCGTTCTAGCTATATTAGTGACTGAGATACCAAATTTCCGATTTTTTCTATATAGGAAAAGTTGGCGTGGTCATGGTCCAATTTCGCCCATTTTCAATACCAACCGTCCCAGTCTCGATACCAACTTGCATTTCAAATTTCATTGAAATATCTCAAGTTTTGCACGAGTTAGAGTGTTTACAGACGGACGGACAGACGGACAGACGGACGGACATGGCTCAATCGATTTCTCTTTTCACCTTGATCATTTTGATATATATAAGTCTATATCTATCTCGATTATTTCATTCTGTTACAATCCACCGTTATGTGATTAAAACTATAATACTCTGTGTACTAGTACAGCTGAGTATAAAAAAGAACTCCTTGAACTCAATAACAATAATATACACCTATTCGCCATTTTTAGCCCAATTTCCTGTACTAACCCTATTAACCTTTAAGTGTCAAGAACTGAAAAGATTCAGACTTGTTTCGCTCTTGATATTGATATTCACAGCTCATTTTCGCAAATCACATTTTTTTTTGCTTTCATCTGAGAATTTTAATTAATTTTTATCGTTATTTTTCCCCGCCCTTTACTAACTAGATACTAGTTATGTGTATGCAATTCAATTGGCAATAATATAAAAATTTATTTCAGTATAATTTTATGGGTTTTACCTTTTTGTTGTTGTTGTTGTTGCCAACAACTACAAAAATGTATGGAAGTGAACCCTCAACAAAACATTTTTATGACGGCCACACATTTACGTTAACGAGCAAAAAGCGCCAGAAGCACTAAAATGAGAAGAAGAAGAAGTAGTAGAAGAAGAAGAAGAAGAAGAAGAAGAAGAAGAGGAGGAAGAAGAAGAAGAAGAAGAAGAATAAGAAGAAGAAGAAGAAGAAGAACTATTGTGTACGTGTGTGTGTGCGTGTGTATGCAAGTTTGTTTGTGTAAAGCGAAATCTTTGTTGAAAATGGAAAATTGCAAGTCAAAAGCGGATTTGACCCACTCTTAAAGTGCCCTTACACACTTCCCCCCGCTCTTCTTTTTTTCTTTCCTTTCCCCTACCCCTTTTCCATCCTCCTTTCCCCTTCACTTTCCATTACTTTTTATGACTTCTTATGGCAGTGTATAAAAATGATTTTTTTTGGTGCGTTATCGACCTTCGCTACGCTGCTGCTGATGCCGCTGAAAGGACCCTCATGAATTATCACTATCGCTAGTATACTTAACAATTAGTTGCGTTTTCTTTGTTTTGCCATTGGTGTTTTTCTGTGTTTTGTTGTTGTTTTAGTCCAATAGCCATTGGAAGAGTGGGTATGAAGGTAGTTAAATGTAGTTATGACCGTAACGTAAACTGGACACGGTTTAATATGAAATCAGCAACAGCAACAACAAAAAGGCAGTAAATATGTATACATATATGTACATATGTCCTGCAAAAAAGTGTTGCTTATTGTTGAAAAATCAGGTCTAAAAAAGGAGTACGCTGGCAGCTCTGCTTCTGTTATGCACTCACTCTGTCTGCTCCTAACTTTCTAATACTTATCTAAGCCTTAATTTTCAAGCCTTATTTCATAAGCCTTTAAATCTGCTGTTTTAGTTCTTAAATAAGGTTTAGATTTTTTGGTTGGTGTGTTTAGTAAATTTATATGTGTGTGTATTGTGGCACGCAAGTAGTAGGCGGCAACAACAATGCCAATAAATGGTGTCCTCTCATCATTATCGCCGCCACCAGCGTCTTGTTGGCTTCCTTTTTGGTTCAAGTGATTTTTTTATATGTTTGTTTAGTATTTTTTTTGTGAAATTAACGCAAACTTAAGTGCATGTTTTTTGAGAGAAATGGGTTGAAAAAAGGGTCAAATATAGTGTAGCATGTGTATGCTTAGGCACTCGTGTGTTTTTTTTTTTTATAGTAGCATCGAAAGCCGAAAAGTGCGAGACTTTAACCCGCTAAACCTAACCTACTCCCGCCCAAAGCCACTCCTACGGAACCACCGGACAGGCAATACTTCGTAGGAGGGCGGTTAGACATAAAGTCTTCATTCAACAACCAGGACAAAACAGGACACCTAACGCCTACCTTGGTCAGTGTATCTCAGTGGGGCTAATATTGACGATGATGCGTCGCTAACTGCCTCCCAAATATCAGAGGACTCACACATAAGTGTAGTCAAATTTTCCACCGTAACTCTAGTTCCCGCTATTTGATTCAACCGTGAACGCATGGCTAAGAAACGGGGGCAGTGAAAAAACGCGTGTTCTGCATCCTCTACAACATCGCAACACACTGCACAAAAAGGACTATCGTCGCGCATAAAGGTACGCCCTAAAGCACCCATGCCCGCTAAGGAACTGAGTAAGGTGGAAGTTGAGGTCACCCTGCTTTCTATCTGCCCAACTCTTTATGTTAGGAATTAATCTATACGTTCACCGACATTTAAGCGAGGTTTTCCAGCGTTCCTGCCACAATAGGCGGCTTTTCCTCTTTTCCTCTATTCTGCATGACATCAGAACCGGTTTCGTTGCATTGTAAATGTTTCTGCATTCTCGAGCTTGAATGTCTATCGGCGGCATATTTGCTAAAACTTCTGCGGCATCCCCTGAAACTGTTCGGAATGCGCTTATAACTCTGAGAGCGGCCATGCGGTGTACGGCGTGTAACTACTTTGCATACGAGCTTTAATTGAGAGCATCGGCCCAGATCGGTGCAGCATCAGAGCTGTCTTAAGGAATTCGGCGCCCATGGGCTATTAAAAATAATGCGCCCTTCTTGCTAGGAAAATACGCAGAAAGGCATATGGGAGTCGGAAAAGTTATACAAAACAAAAGTGTCAGAACTAGAAAAAAAACTATTTATTACTTTTAAAATAAACAAAAATAAAATTTAATTAAATAAAAAACCATTTCAGAACAAAAACGTACCTTAATCTAAACAAATGTAACTTATATATTTATTTTCCTGCAGTTTGTTGCGGCGATACTTAAAAATATGCGCAGTGCTGTGGCTACGTTTGGAAATGTAGATTCAATTCTTAACTCGATTATTGTCTTTAAACTTAGTTCTGCGATAGATATATTTTCGGTATTTTCCAATAAATTCACATGTTTAAAATGTAGGCATTCTTCAATAAAGTTGTTTTCTAAATCATTCTGATATATTTCGCACAACACAACAACAAAATACATGTACAAAAATATGTATGCATGTGTGTTTGTCACCATGCGGTCACCATTATTATTGCGTCATGCATGCTTTATATTAGCTGAGTTCCCTATTACTATCTATACGGATCCGAAATTGATACAGATAAATGCCAGGATCACAGAATTCTTGTTGCATTTGCATGCAAACTTCTTATCCGGATCTGGATCACTGCCACGGGAACTCGCCTATTAGCTTCACTTGTATGTTTGTATGTTTGGTTGTGTGTAGCTCTTTTTTGAGTTGATAGCGCCATCTGTGTTTCTATAGCGTTAATGGGTTGATGATTGATTGACCGCCATGCAAGATAATAGAGGTCATCACGGTAATTGAAGCAAACAATTTGAAAACACTGCAAACAAAAAACAATAGACTGATCTTTTGTCATCACGGTTAAACGGGGTTACCGAAAAATAAATTTTTACTATTGCGCAAATAAAAAATTGCCGCCCCAAAAAGCTTGCGCCCTGGGGCTATAGCCCATTTAGCCCTGTTGTTAGGACGGCCCTGTGCAGCATAGAGAATGGCAGAATTTATTGCCCTGGCTAGCAAATGTCACCGAGTAGAGCGTACACATCCTTTATTTGTCATCATCCTCGCGAGACCGCCACTCGTGTGTGTGAATATATGTATTTATGAATATGTATATTAGACCAACCACCAGGGAAAATTGTAAATTTTCTTCGCCCCTCATGTAAAAAAAATTAGTAAATTGATTCCACGTCATTTCGAGCTATAACACAAAGGGTGTTAGATAAAACTAAAGTCAGTCTTAATATGGCGCAGAGCTTTCATTATCTTTGAATTCGAAGAAGTACCTATGAAAGTACCGTGTCTTAGGTAATGTCAGACAGTGACCTATTAGAAGTCCCCTCAATGGATTAATCGAGCGCCAGTGCAGATGTAATACCGAGCTCATTCTCCCTCATCCCGTGTAGGCCAGTCTAAGCCTAGAAGTCTCACAGGTTCACTCTCTGCCCCAACTAGCATTAGCCAATGCAATGAAGTTAGTTTTCATCCTGTGCTTGCACAGTATGTGTCCTTCGAGTTTCAAGTATTTAATGCCTAGTTTGTTGCAACAAATATACAAGTACTAGTTACCATTTGTGTGCATATATATATTGAGTCTATGTTGAGTACATGTGTTTGCATAGCCTTTTTCGTTAATAACTGTCTCGACAGTGTGTCTAGTGGCGGCAGTTAACTTGTGCATGCGGCTAAGTATGGAGATGATGGCTTTGGCTACCCTTTTCCAGTTATGCAACACACAAAAAAACAAACACGACGCATATTTAACTTAAGGGGGCTAATGAAAGTTTGAGCTTAATTACACACACACACACACACACACGGTGTCAAACTCACACAGCCAAACGCGGAGTCATTAACGAAACCCATTAGACAATGAAAAATAAATTCTCAGACGTTTGGGAAAATATTATTTCTCAATTTGAAAATCAGCATATATGTATATTATTGGAAAATAAACATATTCTCAACTGATTCGCAAAGATTGTTCATCAATTTTAGAATAGTTTGAGAAGCATTTGAGAAAAAGTGTATCTTTTAAATGGGTTTGAGAGACTGGAATTTCTAAATTTCAGAATCAGCCCAAATTCCATATTAAAAATGTGCCTTTTAGTTTGAAAACGCTATCAAGAGAAATTTGAGATGCATTTGAAATAAACGTTTGAGGTTTGAGAAAGGGGTTTATACTCAAATACATCTTAAATTGAGAATAAAGAAAAATGTTTATTGGCAAAACACAAACACAATGCATACGGCATATAAAATTTTATAGTAATTAACCTTAAGCTTCCCCTGCACGTATTTGATTTTAGTGAACAGCTCTGCTTGCTCTGCACACCTTTTTTATATGTGATTGTATGTATGTATGTGTGTTTTGCTCTTTACTTAACTTAACATTCGACCTTCCATATATTTCATTTCATTTACAGGAATAGGTCAGTTTGTTCGATAATTAACAACTTTGAATTAGCTGCAGCGACACAAACCATATGATTAAGTGTGGAGGGAGAGAGAGGGACATAGAGAAAGAAAGAAAAGGTTGTAGTAAGAAGAAGAAGCCCAATATATTTAAAAGCTGTAAGTGCTTGCTTATGCAGACACTTTTCAACGTATATATATATATCTATAAGTACATATATGGTCATTAGTGAGTGCATGCTTAGCTATATGATTCTTGTTGGTCACTAATTAATAAATATTGTCTGCTTACGACTGCTTTAGTAGTCAATATGTGTCATCATTTACGATTTTTAATATCAACACATAGCCCGGTATGACATTTCGTTAGAAGTAATTGTCTTGAAAAGGCCTTTTGCATTACAAATTTGTTTAAATTTCAGATATTTCCATATAATTTGGTATCATTAGGTATGTGCAACGAAACGAGGCGAAGAAAACGGACAACCTTTGGTAATTTCAATAATAAAGGTTACCTAAAAGTCTGCAGTGCACTCTGAATTCAATTCTCAGTAAACGGAAAAACATACATCAGACGGTTTATGCAATAGGGATTTAACTCGAAATTTTCGATTTCTGGGATTTGCCATATATTTGAAATACTGGGTCTTATAAAATACTCAAAAAGATAAAAATGGCGGAAATAAAAGTGATTTTGTAGTTAGCCGTAGAAGGTTGACTCATTCACTGTGCACGCCCCACATAGGAGTATTTTATCAATATGGGCGGCCAAAAACTCATTTCCTAAAACTGGCTCGATTTCCAAAAAATAAAATTTTTTAGTAGGCCAGGACCCTAACGCATCATTTTCAATAAAAGTTTATTCTCAAAACTCAAACACAAAGTTTTTACAGTCAATGAAAGTTTGGTCATTCGTGTATTTCTCGCGGCATTTTATAACGTTCTTAAAGTTTCAACATTTCCAATTAATATTTTTACGGTTTTAAGTGAAGTTTTTTAGAATACTGTTATGGATTCTTATAACACAGGTAATCGAGTACAAAATTCATGTTTATTGAGATTTAGTTAGTTGTTAGCGTCTTCTTAATTACGTTTTTAAATAATGATGTATTAAAAAAAAAATTTCCCAATTTTTTGTTTTCAAAAGGGTTTTTGTTTAGATGCCCGGCATTGTCTGGCACTGACTCTTTTTTTTCTAAATAGTCTGTTCCCTGTTATGTTGAGTTCAAGAAAGATCGGTCCCGGTTTTTTCCGGTTTTAAGAAAAACAGGCGATTTTTCACGTTCAGAAAAATGACCCCACCACACAAAAAAAAATTAGTTGTTTTTGGATTCGAGAACACCCATCTAGGAACATATAAATCGACGTGCTCCGAATCCAAAGTCCGCTTGTCCAATATACCCCCAAAACTTCGAGAAAATTGCGAAAAGCTAAAAAAAGCCCCAAATGGCACATTTCATCGACCTAACCTACTAACATGTATTTCGACGTTCTGAATCCAAATCTGAGGTCGGTTTGGTCTCACTACATCACTTTTTAAAAATGTAAAGCCACATTATTTTCTATGTTAAATTGAATTGAAATCAATTAACAATTTAAAGCCAAAAAAGAGTTTTGGCCGCCCAGATTGATTAAATACCCCAATGTTCGCCGGGGCGTATGAGTAACATTCACTCATTCATTCTACCCATCTGCGTGTACATTTCTGTGGCCCCAAATTAAAGTAGCCTAACTCAAAATATTGTGAACGGAGAAAACTCAATTTTTTGTCAAAATTCAAGCCATTGGACCAATTCGGATTTTTAAAAGGGGAAATAATGGATTTGCAGTGTTAGAGAAGGAATAATTGTGAACCAGAAATCTTAAAGCAAGGTTAATTGAAAAAAATTGTCTTTTATAACTTAAGTGTTTTTATTGGATGCAATTTTTACGAAAAGCAGAATTAACTCTAGTTAAGTTATTTTATTGTGTTGAATTCTTCCCAATAAGGTTTTTATTTGCATTTAACTCGAGTTAAGTGTTTTAGGGCCGATTTCATAATCAAATTAAAAGTTCCTTTAAATTCTAAAGGAGCCTTTAATTTGCAGATCGATTTCATAAAGGCTTTTTGAAGATAAAAGTTCCTTTAAAGTTAAATACCCAAAAACGGGCATTTAAGTTATTTAAAGGTTCCTTTTGCCAGAAAAAATTTCATTCCTGCAGTCTGTCAAAATCAAATATCAAAAATTTATTAACATTTTTCAACCGATTTTGTTTGTTGAGTCCTATAATGCAATATTCATCTTCTTCCTCTTTTGTGAGGTTGGATGACCGCTTCTATTTTTTCTGAACTGGGTTTCCAAATTATGCTTCTTTGTTCTTTTTCTTTAAAGAAAAAAAAAATGAAGCCACAATCAAAAAATTTATTTATTTTCAGAAAAAAACAAATGTCAAATTTCAATATTTTTAAATTTATGACAATCATTTGACGTTAAAGGAGCCTTTTAATATTATATTATTATGAAATCGCTCCCACTTTAAAGAACATTTAAATGGCTCTTTAACTAAAAGGCTCCTTTAACAAAAGGAGCTTTAAGAATTTCATTATGAAATCGGCCCTTAAGTGTAGACCTACGTTCGGGTATAAAACGACACGAAACGACCATTTAAGTGAATATAACTAACTAAGTAGTGGAATTAGAAGTCTTAGAGTTTTTGACTTTTAATTTTTGTTTGAAATGAATGAAATAAAATAAAAATCGTTTCGCTAATCATTGTTGTTTGGGCCTTAAAAAAATAATCCATAATCCTACGCCGCGGATTGTTTTCAACCCGAACTGAATTTGCGTTTTATTTTACCGAATACTGAAAAAGGCATGATACTAGGGAAATCACAACAAGAAGCTTGGTTTATCCGGAAATGATTAATGAAGACTCCCAAGCAAGAGGTTCAAAGCTATAACAGCTGGAACCGCCGAAAAAAGGGGCGCGGTAGCACTACTGTTTGATAGAAAACAGCTGGTAATTGTGATGGAATCGACATATATAGAGTCATGTGCAAAATACATATGTTTATAAACCCAGAATCTGTATATTCGTTTGTTTTTTTTTTCGTTCAATTAAGGCATGTCTACAGCACACTCCATATGCGTATGACCAGGAACCAAAAACTTGTGATAAATTTTCTCAATGTTAGTATCACCTTGCATGAAGATTTAAAACATAGTACTAGTAAAAGTGTTTTGGTTTTGGTCTCATGCCACATATAACACCTAGGTTGTCCGGAAACACAGTCATTTACAGTTAAATAAAAAGTGTATAAAGCGTTTATAAAAATATTCAGAAGATCGCAAACAGGTGTAGGAAGGCATAGGCCAATCAGCACTATCTGACCCCGTGTCCGACTGACTATCGTTAAGAAATGAGTCCTTAATTGAGTCGTCGCTACTATAATCCTTATTTAGAAAGTCTTCTTCCTCCATGTTACCAGGATCCATACCTTGTAAAAGGCTACACGATTAAAGATTAATAACAATAATAACTAGCCGAAGGCCTGAGTTGCCTGTGCTATATAAAAAAATATCTGTTAGTTTCTAGCTTTTGAGCTTAACTATCAATATTAATAAATAAAAAAAAAATATAACAATAATAATACAATGGCGCTATTATAACTCTGACGAGGTTTATGGCCGAGCTTCTCTCCCAATTCGAGGTGTGCTTCTTAACTATTGTTTTTCCTACAATTTGTGTGGACCTACAGTTTTATGCGAGCTCCGAACGGCGAATGCTTTTTTGTGAGGCCTTTTCATGGCAGAAATACACTCGGAGGGTATGCCGCCCACTATCGAGAGGTGACCGCTATTTCTAGAAACCCAATAATTGGGTTTTAATCAATTAAAAAATTTTTTGTGGTGTTTGTCCGGACTGGGTTAGAACCCGAGACCTCTGGTATAGTAGGCGAGCACTCTACGCACTTCACCTCAGCGGCCACATTAAAGTTTAATTGATGAAAAAAGATGTTTTATGTATACAGTATATAATAATTAATTGAATTTCTATAATATATATCCTTGAAAAATCTCTTATCTCAGTTTATCATATCTACTTGCTTCCAACAAAAAAACCTAACTGAATATAATAACGCATGAAATGAGAAAAGTATTCTAACAAAAAAACCTAGCTCGAGATAAATTGTGTAAAAATAAACAAAACAAGTAATGAAGCCTAAGTTCGAGTGGAATCGAACATTAGATACTCAGCTGTATGCTTTCATTGTTTGTTTGCGTTTGATGGAAACACGGTGCACTTAATATAAAGCGAGTGCTGCATAAAGTGGGCGTAGTCACGCCCATTTTCTAAATTTTTATCAGTCATCCAACTAAGCATATCAATATTATACTTTGTGCAAAATTTCATTCCTTTATGACTTCTAGTTACAAAGATGTCATGTTACAAATTCCCAAAGGGTGTTCCAGAAATATCTTTCTTAAAAAGTAGGCGTGGTCATAAACCGATTTCAATAAATTTTTGCGTGTCTATTAACACAAGTTATAAAAGTGTATAAACCAAGTTTCGTCATAATATCTCAATTATTTGTCGAGTTATAGGCTAAGAAATCTCGTATATCCCTTTGTGTAAAAAGAGGCGGTGCCACGCCCATTTTCCAAAATTTTTCTATTTGTTGTTTCCGGTCTATTGTGGAAGTCATGCCACAAAATTTCAATGACAGATCTTTATATTTGACAGAGATATCGCTTAAAATGTTTTTATTAGGCCCCTTTATAGTATACATATATAAAAGTGGGCGTGGCCGTCAACCGATTTTAACTATTTTCCGTCCAAACGTATGCCTAAGTAAGTAAATCACGCGTACCAAATTTTGTCGATATATCTTCAATGGTTTCTGAGTTATGACATATAAAACTTTCAAGGTTTGACCCTTAATAAGTGGGCGTGGCACCGCCCATTTTCCAAAATTTCATCAAATTTCTTCCTAGGGGCCTGAGCTCAACACGTGGGTAAAATTTCATCGCTCCAGCTATATTAGTGACTGAGATACCAAATTTCCGATTATTTCTATATAGGAAAAGTGGGCGTGGTCATGGTCCGATTTCGCCCATTTTCAATACCAACCGTCCCAGTCTCGATACCAACTTGCATTTCAAATTTCATCAAAATATCTCAATTTTTGCGCGAGTTAGAGTGTTTACAGACGGACGGACAGACGGACAGACGGACGGACGGACAGACGGACGGACGGACGGACGGACGGACGGACATGGCTAAATCGATTTCTCTTTTCACCCTGATCATTTTGATATATATAAGTCTATATCTATCTCGATTATTTCACTCTGTTACAATCCACCGTTATGTGATTAAAACTATAATACTCTGTGTACTAGTACAGCTGAGTATAAAAATCACTTAAAATAACCTATTTCCACTTAGGCTATGAAAACAAAATTGACAAAAAAAATTATAATTCCTAACTGAAGTTAAGTTTTTTTAATAAACTGAAAACGCAAATAAATACGTCCATGAGGTACCCACATAACTCTAGTTAGGATGTTTTAATAAAACGATTTTTCCTACAATGCTAGACTTAAGAGATTTGCTAGAAGATAAATTGTTTTAACTGGCGCAAAATAATTCTATCTGAGTTAGGATAATTTTTATATCTTAATAACTTTTTAAATATTACTCCAATTTAAATGGGGATAAGACAGATCGATGGGTTTTCCTCCGAAGATTAACACTATAAAAATAACTCAATTTCGCATTATCTCGAGTTAGGCTACTTTAATTTGCGGGCACAGATTTGTGTGTACATAAATAATTGGTGCCTATAAACACTTTTTTCTAAAAAATAAATTAGTATTTTTTTGTCCATATCTTTACAAATATATAAATATGTGCAAAATTGTAGAAACACGTGTATATCTTCCTCTCCACCTTTGTTAAATGCAAACATGTCAACGCGCAACTAATTGGCATTTTGACAAACGATGAAAACTCTTGCATGATATGAAGATATATGAGCAAAACAATACATACATATAATTTGTATATGCATACGTATATACACGCTCTTACCCTGTAGGGAAAATCTCTAGTTCCGAACTAGGTCGCTTCTAGTGCATTTTTCGACACTACTAGTGCGAGCTTAATCTCTTTTGCATATTATCAACTGGCGAATTTAACACGGCGATGTCCTAGGAGGTGTCAATTGTCACCCCCTGCACTACATTTTCGATAGTTCCGAACTAGTACTAAATTCTACAGTTTTCACTAGTTCGTTTATTGGCACAATTTCGATAGTTATGAACTAACTACAAGTACCTACAAATTATACAGTTTTACATCTGCCGCTTAAGTGCAGCATTTGACACACTTCATGCAAGTGGCGTGATGGCCGACTGGCTAACGCACGTGCCCTTCAATCTGAGGGGCGCGGGTTCGAATCCTGTCGGTGTCAATGTGGATGATAATTTTTTTTAAATTTTTTTAACTAATATTTTTTATTTGTTTATTTAACAATAATATTTAAAAAGTAATAAAATAAAAAAAAATTAAAAATAAGCCTCAGGAACTCTTTATATAAAATGCTTCACTAAACATCTGAGAATTGCAGAAATGTACAAAGCCGACGGCAATTGAACGAAGGAAAAATTTTCATAGAATTTTTGTCACTTCGAAATTGCATACAAATCAAAGTGTGTCTTATAATGGTCACTCAATTCACTCCTCCTGAACTGGTGAGGGTTTAACTACAATTGATCTAGTTCCCTTTTGACACCTTTTCGCTAGTTCGGAACTAGAAATTTGGCTCACTAGTTATTGAGTTCCCTGCAGGGTATTTATACACGTATATTTTGTATGAGAATTTATGCTATGGCATGTCAAATTGTACGCTGATTAAAATGCATTCAGAGAAATCATTTGACCAATGTAAGTTTTGATGGGGATTCCCAACGATAAAAATTTACATAGTTGTAAATTGTTAACACCATTGGCAGGGAAATAACCGTTTCTGTGCAAAAAAGTGCCTGATATTTGCATTTATGTATATAAATTAATGCAATAAGCCGAAATACTACCCCTTTCAAGTTAGTCGTTAGTTAAGCAGTTAATTAAGTGGTTAAAAAAGTAGCTAAAAAATTAGTTAATTAGGCCATAATTCTTTGAAATTCACAATCTAGTTTCTTTAAGGGTTAATATGCTTTTACATAAATACATATATATGTATATCTAAGCACAATTATATACATATGTAGAAATGTGCACCTGCTGCCATTCCACCACCAGCCACCATGTTGAGAGAAGATTTATTTTCTTTGGCTGAATGTTAATGTCATTGTGACATGACAATTGTCACTTAATTATTTTACGAATGTCGAACAACGTCTTAGTTTACGCATGGCATGTCCTTTGTTTTTGTTTTTGTTACACTTGCTGCTTTGTCTTTTGCTGCGGCGGCGTTAATGTTGCTGACACTGTGGCGGCTGTCATTGGGTGATGCTGTGCAGACAAGTTACAATGACGAATGAATGGATAGAAGGATGGATGGATTGAAAGATGTATTGATGGATGGATGGACGGTTTTGGTTGCCACTAATTGTATATGTCTCTATATTCATACCTACGAGTACATACCAACAAAAGCTAATGGAACTTCCCAGCAGGGTTTTTCCATATTTTGGTAATGGCTTGAACTTGTATTCAATGAAATAACGCATTAAAAATAGCTAATAAACACTCCTTCGCTTACTTTGCTCATTACTTGTAATGCGACAGTTTTAAAATTATTATTTTTTCGCTTACTGGTAATGCAGAAAATAATCGAAAAGGTTTGGAGTACTGCCGTTATTTTTTTGCAAACGCTTTGCTTTGATTTTAATTTTTCTAAATAGCAGTTTTGTAAAGCAAATTACCCTCATTCTCGTTTATTTTGCCAGTTTTCATTATAAAACTGTCGTGGTTAGTCGTGTTATTCCATCGTTAAAATTTTTTTAAATAAGCCAATAGCTGTGCAAATACATAGTGTAATAATTATTATTCAAATAGTGTTTTTTTTTTAATACATTTTGCAAAGAATGTTTTGATTCTTTATTCATTCTGTTTGCTATTTGTTTTCGGCATAAATTGCTCACTCATAGTTTTAAAATTATTTTTTCGCTTACCGGTATTGCATAAAATAAGCGAAAAGATTTGGAACACTGCCGATATATTTTGCAAAGCCTACATTGATTTAAATTTTTGTAAATAGCAATTTTGTAAAGCAGTTTACGCTCATTCTCGTTTATTTTGCCAGTTTTTATTATAATATGTACATTATAGATTACTATACTGGATTGTGTGAATATGCAAAACTTATACCAGTGAAAGAACTTATTACTTGTAACAGCTTATTTTATCCAATATTAGTAGCGATTATATAATGCATTATTGTGTACAATATTGTAAGACAATACCGCCAATGACATGCCTATGTTAAAGTAATGCAATCCGTATTCGAAAGTGTAAGCGATGAATCAAGATTTCTCGATGATTTTACCCATTACATGTAAGAGAAAGCCCTGCTGGGTTTGCTTAGTTAGCATAGAAAATCACTTCTTTTAGTATGTGTTTGTGTGCCTATGCGTATATGTGTAAGTACATATCAGAGCATCCCTGCTAAAAGTGCAACCACGTAATATCTTAGTACAGGACCAGGTTACGTTGTGACAGTTCCTAGTTACAGAGGTGGTCCAAATATATGAAAAAAATATGGTTACATTAACATTGCGATGTCATTGGACATGACCACCCGTGCTTCACCGCTGCATAACAAAGGACTATATAAAAAACCAACCCATTTGGGCCATAGACTAGTATGCTTACAGTGGACCGCGTTTTAAACTACATCCCAATACCCTAGACCGAGCCAAATTGCCGACCAACCACGAATTAGTTGGCGGCGAACGACAATTTACATTCGATGTGGTCCGATGCAGCATAACATGTAACCATGTCTGTAACTAGTCCGTAACCAAGTCCGTAACCACGTCCCTTCAGACCTACTTTAAAGCCCCGTCCCATTGGACTACCTGGTCCTCAAATTTTTGAAGGGATGTGTCTGTCAGTATTCCAGTTTACATACATACATACATACATATATTTACTTATAAGCTAATACATACTTCAATATATGTACATACATAATGGACGACAAGTGTTCCTGTTGTTGATTTATTTGTCAATATGAGAATATTAATAGTTTCTTGTTGGATATATATGTATGTATTTACTTGCGAAACTCATCATTAATAAGGACATATGCTAAAGACATTATCTGAAACGGCTGTCAAAGGGAAGATTTTTGGGTTCATTTGAGTGTGTGATAGATATTCAATCTTATATATACATAAGTGCATATTTTCTTCATTTTAAACATTTTTTTAAATTGATACAAAGTGTTGCAATTCTTAGTTTAATCATTGCTTTCATAACATTGCCAAAAAAAACAGCCAGTGAAAGCATTTTTAACACGCTTTTTAGAAATATTGTGGCAAATGTCTTTCCAAGGAGAACTGTCTTTCAAAAAATTTGTTTTCCTTTCTATAGATAGTTGTCTTTGGAAAGACACTTGCCAGAATAGGTAGCCTAGTTTATTAGCTTCACTCATAATGTAACAATAATAATACAATGGCGCTAATATAACTCTGACGAGTTTTATGGCCGAGCTTCTCTCCCAATTCGAGTTGTGCTCCTTTTTGTTTTTCTTACAAATTGGGTGGACCTATAGTTTTATGCCGGCTCCGAACGGCGAATGCATTTTTTGTGAATGTTCATGGCAGAAATACACTCGGAGGGTGTGCCGCCCACTGCCGAGAGGTGACCGCTGCTCTTAAAAAAACCCAATAATTGGATTTTTACTAATTAGAAAAATTGTTTTGGCGTTTGGCTCGGACCGTGGTTTGAACCCGAGACCTCTGGCATAGCAGGCGAGCACTCTACCCACTGCACCATAGCGGCCACTCATGTCTGCATGTAAATATTGCACACTTTTAGGCGAAAGCGTGTGTATATATAGACTAAATAAAAGTTTTTCAGCGTAAGATGTTGTTATTTTATTTTGCTATACTTATAAGAAGTTGATATCAGTGAAGTAATTTTCTAGCCAATTTCAAGAAACTCTCTTAATCAGTCAAACAGCCAGCACTCCAATTAGATGAGAATTTCAGCCTCAATATCTGTATCTCCCTCTGTCTGCTCGGCTAAAGCAATAAAGTGATTTTTAATTGATTTTGAAAAGCTTTCTAAACAACCGCCGGACTACAAAATACACCAAAGGGGATGACTAATATGTGTATATAAGAGCATATATGTGTACTCGTATGTGCATGTATGTGTAGATATATAAATCGATATTCATTACTGCTCGGCTATATAAATGTAGGTATATTTTCATACTCTAAAAGCTTCTAAATGGCATCCATCTTTGAATCGAGCTGAAACAAAAAAATAAAGAAGAAAAAAGAGGTTACATGAGTTCACACGGAAGCGATAAGCTGCTAGATATTTTTGTAAAATCCGTGTCATGTTATGTATGTATGTATATGTTGGTGTGGCGTAGGTGTTATTGCATTTTACTTGACAAACAATTGAAATGTTTCAATTGCAGCCAAGTGTTTGATTAGTTGCGCCAAATGAAATTTATTGTTTCTACGTTGGATTAACACAAACGAATGTGGTATATCCCTGCAAAAATCATCATCATCATACTTTCAAAGTGACCACTAAGATAGCCCAAACGACCGATTCATATATCGGCATCGGTTCGTAGTTAGCCGAACATAACAAAAACAAAATGTTTATCGCGACGACAACGAATGCGTATACATACATAACTACACACATACATATGTTTGACTGCATACATTCGTCGTCGTCGCGATAAACACTTGTTTTTTTTTTGTTATGTTCGGCTAACTGTTAGGTACTCCATCAGTTAATCCAATGTAGGTACTCCATGGATTAATTTGATTGTTATGCGGGACTGGAGTATATACTCAATTGCAATGACATGCAATGTTAAATGGACCATATTTTTTGTATGAAATGTGTCAAGTTATGGAGTAATCGGTTGGTCCATAGCGAGCACTCCATAGCGAGCACTCCATGGATTACTCAATGGTACTCGAAATTTTTGCAGGGATGCAACATACTACTACTAATGTATGTAGAATGGATGTATGTATGTGTGTGGGAAGTATGTTATCTATATGTATGAATAACCATGTGCTATGGTTGAAAAACCAAGTATTGACCGCCAGCACTTGCACCGGCTGCTAATCGCGTGCCTTCTCACTGCGTATTACTACATTCAGTTAAGTTGGGGTGCCCCATCTACGGGCGCAGTGCCACAAAAACAGTGTAAAATTTTTTGAAAAAAAAAAAAAAAAACATACAGGATTCATGAAGCTTAAAATGCAGCCTGTTCAAGCACATAATAATTCTACCCATTTTTTACCTAACTGAAATGGAGTTCATTAAAAGAAAATTGATAAAATAAAAATATACTAGTAAACCCGGCCACGCGATGCTGGGGCTTTCAATTATACCGTGCGACAATTTGAGGGTGGAAGACCACTTATTGCCTTATTTGAAAATTTTTTGACATACTTTCATAGCTACTGATCATTTTTATTTTCTGTGGACCTAGATTTTTTATACAAAGATTTTGTCCGAGGAGCCGAATAGTGAAGTTTTGTGCCGAATATATTTCAAGACTATGGTAACCTTAACGCGACGTCCAAAAGGCTATTTGGCGCGCTCCTCTTTTTCTTTCTAGTTCTCTTTCTCTTCCCTTTTCCCCTTATTTGCGCTTCCTTTTGCCTTTATCCATTTTATTTCCCGTATTCTTCCCCCTTTCGCTTCCTTTCCTTCGCCATATCCGTCCCTTTCCTTTTATTACCCATCTGCAGTGCTAGGCCTTTCATAACTTTAAAAATGAGATAAACTATAGCGTAAAATTGGACTTTTGAACATGTGGCAACCCTTTGTGTAAAAATTTTAATAAATTACTCATTTCCATGAGAAACCCTTTCATATGACACCTCAAATTTAAAAATCAAACAAACTATAGCGTAAAACTGAATTTTTGAAGAGGTGGCAACCCTTTTTGTAAAAATTTTATAACATTACTCATTATCAGGCCAAGCCCTTTCATATGACACCTCAAATTTAAAAATCAAACAAACTATAGCGAAAAACTAAATTTTTGGACAGGTGGCAACCCAAACGATACAGGAGAATTAAATTTTTAAACAGGTGGCAACCCTTTTCAGAAATATTCCTGCACATCTACAGGTCAAGCCCTTTCATCTGACACCCCATTTTCGAAAATCGGTATAAAGGTGTAAAAGTTATGGTTCGTACAAAAAATCGCTTAGCGTAATATATGTAAAGATTAATATTAAAAACCGCGGACTGGATTTCTGTGGCTGATCCTTCCTAATAAAAACCTCTCTTTTACCTAATATGTATATACGCCACTGAAGCAAAGCCCCACAAAGCAGAGTTTTTTTTTTGTATATGAAAAATATCCCTCATAAAGTTAAAAAAAAAACTATATGGGATGTGTAAGCTCAAGTCAATTTAGTTAACCGCTACACTGTGCAACATACAAAAGACCACCACAAAAAAAAAGAAATGATGGTATTTGATTAAGCTTTAAAATTTTATTCAATTGGTTTTTGGTATGCTTGTTTACTGGCTTATCTACACATGCATATAAATATACTTACATAAATATACTTATAAACATATGTATGCATTTACTTTAAATTGTGTACATAATCGTACATATGAATGCATTTATGTATGTAACTTGGTATTTTAGTGATTGCAGTTAACGCCTTTATTGCCATTTACTTAAGTGTTTTCTTAAGCCAGGCACGAGTTGCGATTGCCCCACACAAGAATCTACAAGTGTGTAGATAAGTTTATATGTACACAAGCAGGGACTCGCAACCACACAAATATATACATACATACATACCCACACATAAACACTTTTAAACTTTCTTCTATATTAGCACTTTTTGGGGAAGAGCAGCAGCAGCAGAAAATTGCGATTTAATGAATGAAAATTGCTTTGGCACTTTTATGCTGTTAGTTGCTTTTCAAACGATTAATTAAATACATGCACATACATGCATTTGGATATAGTATGTATGCACATAAAAATAGTTTTATTGCTAGATATTGTATGTAGGTAATGCACATTAACGTTCTAGTTTACACTTACGCACAAGACCAAGTGAAAAACCGCCGGATGCACCAAATTGAGTGGAAGTAATAATTTCTCATTAGACATATCTACTTTGCCATTTGCAAAGGAAATCATTTCGATTTTTATACATTCCATGAACATGAACTACTAGAAGTAGTGATGATAGAAGCACCAAAATATACCCACATATACATATGTATGTACATGTATACCGATTTGATTAGGCAATTTGATGTTTGAGGGCAAACTAGTCACTTATCTGATATTTATGTATCTGTTTGAAGTTTGGTAGCAATGGGAGAATTTTTATTTCAAATCGATCATTTGTCGAAATCGACCGTCACGTCGGTCCACTGTAAGATATATACAACTACATATTATACACATTCCCTTGAGAGCATTTTTTCACACCGTTATTAACAAGAAAAACTATTTTAAACTCGTTTTCAAAACATTTCCCACCGAACCCTCAATTTAGAAAAAAAATTCCTTTGAGGGAAATTTTTTTAACAAATAAAAATGCAATCATTGGTTAAATTAGAGATGATTTTTCACAGTTTTACTTGAATATAATCCGTAGTACAAAAATTCCCAAAAGGGAAATTTTTAAAACTAATATCCCTTTAAGAGAAATAAATTGAACTAAATAAAGTGGAAGCTATGACCCATTTAAAGATGTTCTTAGACATTTCAATTTGAAAATAATTACAAAAATTCTCAAAAGGGAATTTTTTAACTAATTTCCCATTAAAGAAAATTTTATGACTAAATCAAATGGAGACCTGTATAATCCATTTAATTTCGATCTTTGACACTTTTTCTTGAAAATAATGCATAGTACAAAAATTCCCTAAAGGCAAATTTTTAAAATTAATATCACTTTACGTAAAATTGTTTGTACAAATAAAATGCAAGATATAATCCTTTTGAAAGATAGTCTTTGACATTTTTCCTTCAAAATAATGCGTATTTCACAAAATTTCCAAAAGGGATTTTTTTTTAAACAAATATCCCTTTAACCTTAGGTTTACCAATACCCAACCAGGTGACCTTTTGCGTTTTCTTTTTGCGATTACTCAGAAACTTTTTGACGGATTTTAAAATGCTTTTTATTCACTGATCAATTTTTCGAGTTCTTTCAGATAATAACAAGTTTGATTGTTTTTTTCATCCGGAATATACAGTTTTTTCGATTTTGACTTTTTATATACGTAGTTTACCAATACCCACCCGGGTGACCCAGTACAATTTTCTAAGAAAATACTTGTATATACGCGTATGTTTGCTGTTTTAACTTTTTATATTTATTGTTTAACTATATTTTGATTATTTTTATAAACTTTTTAGAAAATTTATTGACTATAAATTATATTCTAACCAACCGAAATACTGAAGGATATCTACAACAATTGATGCATTTTGTTTGGTTCATATTATGCTCATTGCAAATGGTTTTAGTGCATTTTATGCATAATTGACGACCTTTCGGGTTTATTTTTATATCGAAACACTCAAAGCATTTTCCTCTTATCTTTACTCGTCATCGACCTGTTGGAAGATTAGCCTTTTTATTTAGAAATAAGAAATGGCATTGACAAATTCACTCCTTGTAGCAAATAGTACCTAAAGTACATACAATTGCCGATGTTATGTGGAGTCTTCCATAAACATTACGCCTAATAGACCTTAGCAGAATTAGGATAAAGCAGAGCTATCTGAGAAAGCCTTACACTGAAGAACCTTGACACCACTTTGTCCGTTTTCTCCGTATGTCATAAATGCAGCAAGGGTGGCTACATCTAGAGGAAAGGTCGGCAAAATTGCGAAATAGTTTGTGTTGGGGAGCTCAGAACGTCTTGCGCTACATTGGCTAAAATGTGTGTAATGTTTTTCATTTACTCTTATGAGTCAAAATGCCGATGTCTGATCTAAAGCATTAAAAATAATGCGAAAGGCCAGCTAAATTCTCCTCACATGCTCCTGACACGTCGAAAGGCTTGAATTAATTTACAATATGCATACATATATACATTTTATTTTCGTTTATTGTTCCCACCATAGAGATCATCCCACTTATGAACTAATGATAATTTAGTAAAAATTGTATACATACGGAAGTTTCCACGGAGTTATTTTACGGGTCGGCCAAATCCTTCACAACTCCGTCGCCTCGGTTTCGATCGGTTATTTTGTTTTTGACTTACGATTTTCTGAATTTGAGTGCTCCAACGGCAACTTCAAGTTAATAATTAGTATATCGCAGCCTTATTATTAAGTCAAAATTTGCCTTAGGAGGCAAAATTTTTTTAATTTTTTACTTTATGTACACTCATTTCAGGGTGTTTATTGTTCTTTTTTTTTACTTAATTTTATCAAATATAGTAAAATTAAATATTTTTACTCATTTGAAAGCTTATATATTATAATAGTACTAAATACAATTGCGTAATAAAAAGTTGAAGCAGGAGAAAGCTTGCGAAACGCAAGCAAATGTATGTGGGTCACCCGGGTGGGTATTGGTAAACCTCGTACATAAAAATCTCTGGTAATCGTAAGGTTAAGGTAATCTTTTTGAATAAATAAAATGGAGGCCGTGGCCAATTTAAAGATGTTTTTGACATTTTTATTTGAAAATAATGCGTATTAAAAAAAAACCTTAATAGGGAAATTTTTTAATTAATAGCAATGGAAATTCTTTCCAATCTAATGTTCATTTTTGACCAATTTAGTTACAAATTTTGTGTATTACATAAAATCCCAAAAGGGAAATTTTGGAAAATGTTCAGATATTTGCATACATATGTATATTTTAGTGCCTCTATCCTCTCCAGTTATATAGACGAGAATTATTTTCAATGCAGTAGTTGCGCCTCTGGCCAAAATATTAAAACTGAACTAAGTAGTACTCGGTCAAGAAGGCCAACCCCTTTCAAAGTTGCTTGGATTTGTTTCTATTTGGGTAAAAACTCTTGGAATATTTTCGCTCAAGACAGCCACTTTTATTCTCTTAAATTTTCGCTACAAAATTAAAGATTTTCCATTTTTGATGCTATATAAAAATATTATTTAAGCACACAAGCACACATTATCTAACGTTTAATACTTACACACACACCTCAAATTGTTGACGGTCGACTGTTGACTTGTGTTGCACGTGGTCTTATTATTAACATTGCCCTTGCAAGTATCTAATTGCTGCAACCAGAGTCATATTTGCAGTTTCTTCATTTCCTTCATATTACAACAACAACAACAAAAATCTGCAAGCTGTGTTTGCTGTTTTTGCACATCGTTGCGTCGTCGTCATCGCCATCACCATAGTCTAAAAGTGATTGTATGTTTCGTATTACGTCTGATGTTCATTTGTCGCATAAATGACTTGATTTTATTTTTTTATTTTTACAGATTTGTTTATTTTTTTTTAGCTCTACATACTCGTTACTTGTTACTCGTACCTTTTCTGTTGCAATAAATACATACATCTCTGTCTGGCAATGTCATCTGCACATAAACACAAAAACACCTGCATTTGTTGTTGTTGGTAAAGCGGTGAATGGAGTGAATGGAGTGACGGCAGTGGTGGATGGCGCTTGCTGGTGACATTTTTGATAAATTTCTTTCGTGGTAACACTGAGTAGGTATGGTGCGAGCGAGTGAGTCGTCCCAGTTCGTATTAGTGCCATGTTCAAGTTGTTATTATTAATACTTCTTTTACGGTTTTTTATTTTAATTTTCTGCCTTTTTTAATATCTGACGGTTACTGATGTATAAAGGTATGCAGTCAACAAACATACCCAGCAAAAATCTGGTCATCGCTATTACCTGTCAGGCATGATAGAAGGCCTTGCCATGGAACATCTAGCGAGTTCATCACTTCTTTCACGCATTGCCAGTAATGCAGAGTGGAATGAGCTTCCATTATCCATTCCACGTAATGCAAAGTAGGATGGAGCGCGAAAAATGAACTGGAATAAATACCAGTGGAAATTTCCATCATGCCTTACATTTTTCGCCTTCTTTCTCTGCTTCCCTGTAAGGTATTCTTTATTTGATTCACTAGAATCCTTGCGGTATTGCGTGATTTATTCGTTCGGCGGTAATGCAGTGGGCAAGTCCTTCCCTCCAATGACAAGCCCATGCTAATGTCAGGCATTATGTCAACGAATGTGGAAGCGATTGCCAGGGTTTTTCTGGATTACCCTCTTAATTCCACGGATATCGAGTTTTTTGGTGGGTATATAAGTATGTAGGTCTGTCGGTATGTACATACATATAAGTATATGTATATTTATCAGGTGCGTAATCTCAAAGTTTACTTGGAGGTTTTTCTGCTATTAAATTTACTGGGTATCGCTTGAATTTTTGAGAGTTCTATGGCCATGTTGATGCTTGTTTGGCTTAAAATAATGTAAGAAATTTGTATACCTTTCATGAGAATGAAATGGTATTATAACTTTGTGCCGAAAATCAAATCTTGAAAGTACTAGAAGGAGGCGTGACAGACCCATCAATATATATACCGATATAATCAGAATCATGAGCTGAGTCGTTTAAGCCATGTCCGTCTGTCCGTCCGTCCGTCCGTCCGTCTGTGTGAACGCAAACTAGTCCCTCAGTTTTTGAGATATTTGATTAAAATTTGGAACACGGGTGGGTTTTGATGCTCAATCGATCATTTGTCGGAATTGGCCGAATCGGACCACTATAACATATAGCTCCCATACAACCGATTGTTCAGATATACACATTTTGGGGTATAACTTCTCACTGCTTACAGCTAAGGACACGAAACTTTGGGGTATTTGTATCCATATTGACCCAAAGAAGGTTACCGAAAATTATCAAGATCGGACCACTATAACATATAGCTGCCATACAACCGATTGTTCAGATATACACATTTCCCCATTTAAATAGCCCAGACACCATTTTTTCTAATAAATCGTTCCATAAATAACCCACAAAATTGATATTATAAATTATACTAATGTGTGTATCACCAACGCCGTCGGCGGTACCGAAATGCCGAAAGCCACGACGCCGAACTCATCGAAATTGGCATCAGCAACCCCGACGGTTCGAAGTTCAGTGTGGCCAAATATGTGAACTGTGTTCGAATCCGTGTTGCCAAGTACTGATGCGAAATTCAAGACAGGTAGGCGCAGCGGCGAATTCAGAAACTACTTTTTTTATTTAGAAAGGTACAGTGTAATGTCAAAAACAAAGCAAATTCACACTATGGCCAACAGGAATGGGCGAGTACCAAGCGAATACAGATTTTAACCAAGGCGAAACATTATTTTGACATTAAACTATACCAATTACAATATTAAAGTTCTGAATTCACGTATGCGCCTACCTTTCTAAATCTGGCTGGCGGAATTGAGCGGGATTTTCTGACGTTTCTTATCTTTTTGATAAAAGCAAATACATCGTTAGTTTATTTTACTAAAAACTATTTATCTAAATAATAAAATAATGGATTCTATTGCGATAGCAGCTATATTAGTGGAGGAAGAAGAGCAAAGGAATCTGATAAACGAGAGAAAGTTTTTAAGGGATCATAGCAATCCTTTTACTTTAAGTAAACAAGCGTAAATTTAATTAGAGGCTGAAAATAAAAATAATAGTCTTAATTTTGCGTGAAAGAAACCTTTACCTTGTCCTTTTTTCTGTTTTTCATAGAATTATTTTGAACTACATAAAAGCAAATTGTATACAAAAACAGGGGAAAATTTCAATAACAATGTACCCGGCACCGGAATTTTACGTTTCTTTTTTTTTTTGGCGATAGATCACTAAAATGCAAACGAACTCTAGCGGAAACTTATAATTCATTAATAACACAGTATTTTTGCGTAGATCACCCTTATGCACTGCGCCGCGCTTTGAAAAGTAACCCTCAGCCGACAGAACTCCCTTTCTGGAGTTAGATCTGGAGAGATTTACAGTAATTTTGCGTAGTCGGGAGTTTTAAAATTAGTAAAATTATCATTCGCAGAACCTTTCCTGAAGGATGCATTGAAACATTCTTAGTGGTTTGAAAATATATATGGCTGGCGCATTATACTGAAGCCGACCTTCCACCACCTGCAATATTTATTTGAATGCGTCTTTATTGAGACGAAAGTTTTTACTGAAATGGTAAATTGTTGGTAATACACATTTATAATTCGTTAGTTGCTTTTTTATAGTAGTCAAACAATAATTATCAACTTCAGAAAATGCATTATTATTCTTGGGTGAAAATATATTTTAATTTCCAAAACCTACTTACGCACGTAAATCACTCTTCTTATCATTTCACAATTTTTTCTTTGAAGTTTTTCTTTGCATATAACAGCAATTCAATCGCGGTGGAAAATGAAATGGACCCACGCCATGCTTGTGGCTTCTCGCGACCGGTTGATTAATATATTTACATATATTCACACTTATTAACACTTATTCCAACTTCATACATGCATTTACACAATTTACTTAAACTTTTGTTGTAATTTTTTGATATTTTGTTAATATCGCCGCAACCAAATACTTGCGGCAAATTTCGGCACGAAAAATTGTCAAAATGTTCGTTCATTCGGTGTTCATAATGCCGATTTACGGAACTTCGAAAGATTCGGCACGCCGTCGGTTGTCATAAAGCCGATTTGCCGAAAACGTCATTTCGGTACGGCCGACGGTATTGGTGATAGTGGCATAAATCAGGCTATGTACAACATACATAGGTAGCTTTTCATTTCCCCACTCATGAAAGGTATGAAGTCTTCGGTACGGCCGAAGACAGCCGCGCTCTTACTTGTTTTTTTTTTTATTTTTGCATGATTTGTAATTGGTAAGTGATGAGTACTCTGTTACGGAGATAAAGCTTGTTTTTGAAGAAAAAAATTTACTATATCTAAACTCAACATTCTCTATATATTTTGAATGACAAAGCGAAAATACGTTCGAAATAAAACCCAAGTGGTCTCGAGGAGTTCTAGACATATCCGAACTTCGAATTTTGCAAATGAACACACCTACGACCACTGCTTGTCTGCTTGTAATTGTATGTAAGTATGTTTGGTTACGTTCAGCTTTGGTCCGTGTTGTTGTTTTCATTCAAAAGAATTATTCCCCGTTTGGCTTTATGCTCACTCAGCGATTGTGGTGACGCTAATTTCCGCTGGGAAGCATTTTGCTTTTGCACCAAACAACAAAAAAAAAAACAAAAACAAAATACATATCACACGCATTTACGGACGTTTGGTGCATGTTTGCCGGTGCATGCATACCTAGATTCTGACATACATACATATGTACATATATGCATATAAGCTTGCATTCATCAGCACGAAGGAGAACATATGTTTTAGTGTTGTATTGTCAAATGATGTCGGTAAATTTGTTCGCTGTCATTGCCGCTGTCATGCCAAAAAAAACTTAGAGCAACGTCTTATAACTGATTTTAAGCGCAAATATTGATTTTAAATGTTGCCTTAAAGATGTGTCACGCGATATCAAAACGAAAGAAAATACTTTGCTTTTCAACTTTCTCTTGTCACCCTGAAAAATGCAGGAAAAATATGTGTCTAATATCGTCGCTATAGAAGAAAAAAGACGCAAACTGTTTTGTTGAGGAAGAAAGACGCAAACTTTTTTTCTTTCAAAGAAAGTCGCATTAAAAATATTTTTCGAAAGAAAGACTTTATTTTTATTGATAACGAAGAAAGACGCTTTATTTTTTTTTTACTATAAAGAAAGACGCATTTAAATATTTTTTAGGAAAGAAAGACGTATTCGATTTTTTATTTTTCTTTGTCAATATTAATACTAATGCGTCTTTCTTCGTCGAAATATTTTTTAAAGCGTCTATCTTCGTCGACATATTTTGTAAAGCGTCTTTCTTCCCCGACATATTTTTTATGCGCCTTTTTCGTCGACAAATTACTGACATGCGTCTTTCTTCTTCCGGAGCGACGATATGTTTTTAGATTACATATATTATTTTGTACACAAAAATATTGCCTTCATCCTGTCCCCATCAAAAAGCTGTGTCCTTTTCTAATAAAAGTGAGAACCAGTGACGGGCGAGTCTGATAAGTTTTATTAGATTATTCAGACATCTCAAATGCTCTCGATGATTTTAATTAGTATTCGAGTCTAGTCGCGAATGGCCGCCAGTCGAAGTACTCGCTAAGTACTCGCTAAAGCAATCCCTAAACATCTTGGACTCGTCTATAACTTATCGCAACAACCTCCGACTCTGAACAAATTCAAAAACATCTGGATTGTGTAGTTGAGGAGCGAGTCAACTTTTGAATCGATTGTGATTTTGCAACGATGGCGATTCCCTCAATTGTTTAAACAGCTCCGAACTGCCCATTATTAGTGCAAACCTTATCTAATAGAGGCGTCACTTTTTTTTCTTTTAAATTATTATCTATTTATTATTATTATTTTTTTTTTTTTTTTTGCAAATTTAATACGCTAGAGAAATTATTTTTCTTCTCATTATAAGCTTTAAATTTATTAAGTAAACGCTTGTATTTAAAGTTTAAAATAGAGATGAGCGAAACTGCGATTTTTCGATATCTGTGATTTCGGTGATTGCTATTTTTAAATCACTGTGATTTTAAACTGCTATTGCGATTGCATGGACTGGTATAAAATCATCAGTTACCGGAGAGATTAATTTTGCGTTTTCTGAGCGATATAACCTGTCTTTATTTTATGTTAACAAAATGATAGCAATAACAACGCATTCCGCAGTAATATCGCTGTTTGTAAATATTTTTCAAAGACAAATTGTAAATTAATTAATTTTTTTTTCTTATATTTCTATATATGTACGTATGTGGTCTGCTCAAAAGTGTAAACAAAAAGAAATTTATAATGCTTTTGCGATTCACATAGGTGAACTGCTTACTTGCTACATCGATAGCAGTTGCCAATAAGTAGTGAACTGCTATTTTGAAAAAGTGATCGCAATTGCGATTTGTGATTTTTTATTCACAGTGAAAAAATCACCGTTTGCGATATATCGCTCATCACTAGTTTAAACCCTTTATTCCTAATTGCTCTCACATAACTATAGAACCATGTGCAAATATAAATTGTAAGCCTTCCATCTCTTTCTTTCATCTCTGGATAATCAATAAAGATTTTCACTTTAATTTTGAAAAAAAAAAAAAACAAAAAAAAAACAAGTAAGAGCGGGGCTGTCTTCGGCCGTACCGAAGACTTCATACCTTTCATGAATGGAGAAATGAAAAATTGCATAGTCGGAAATTGTTTAATGTATACTTTCAATTCTGTGAGTTATTTATGCAAAGATTCAGTAGAAAAAAGTTTCATGATTTCAATGGAGAATTTATAACCCAAAATGTCCGTATCTGAACAATCGGTTGTATGGGAGCTATATGTTGTATTGGTCCGATCTCGACGAAATTCGGTGACATTATTTAGGTCCGTATGTGTAAAAATACTTCAAAGTTTCATTCCCGCAGCTGTTCAAATGGAGAAGTTATACCGCAAAATGTCCATATCTGAACAATCAGTTGTATGGCAGCTATATGTTATAGTGGTCCGATTCGGCCGATTCCGACAAATGATCAGCTTCTCCTAAATACAAAATCACATTCCGAATTTCAAGCAGATATCTCAAAAACTGAGGGACTAGTTTGCGATCAAACAGACAGACAGACAGACAGACGGACAGACAGACGGACATGGCTTAATCGACTCAGCTCATGATCCTGATCATATTGGTATATACTTTGGTAGGTCTGCCACGCCTCCTTCTGGTACTTTCACCATTCGTGTTTCGGCACAAAGTTATAATACCATTTCATTCCCATGAAAGGTATAAAAAACAAGCGCTGGGAATATCCAACACAAATTCAACAAAGTCCTTCAAAAACTGATGAGAAAAACCTCAAAATTTTGTCAAACAAATCAACAAAATGCGAACCGTAGAAAAAGAAACTACATACATATCTACGCGTGCCAAAAAAATATCACAACAATGTTTACAAACAATGAAATCCTAAATAATTTTCAGATTTCAAAAGGAGACAATTTCCACATGACCCCAAAGGTCAGCATAAACAACACCAACACAAATCTACACGCCGGCCAATGTTCGAAATCAACAAACAAAGCAAAGCAAATAATAGAAGAATAGAATGAAAAAGAGAGAAAGGGCTGTTGGCTAGTCGTTTTACGTATTTACATATGTACATAGTTGTATGTGGCCAACAAAGCAAGAAATTTTGGTTTAGGAAATAAAATACACAGTAAAAATTTTAGTTTAATTTTAATACCATTTTGGTATTTATATATAACAATGCCAAAAAGTATAAAATTAAAACCATTCTGGTTTAAAAAAAGAAGAGAATCTGAGAGACAAAAATTATTCTTGGTGTCAAATTAATACTTTTTTGGAATTAAATCAAAACCAAATTTTAATTATTTTTAGAATATTTTTGGAATTAAAAATAGTTGAAATGGTATAAGATCAATCCAAAATTGGAATAAATTCTATACTTTTATAGAATTAAATCAAAACCAAATTTTGATTATTTTTATAATATTTTTGGTAATAAAAATATTTTAAATGGTATTAAATCTATCCGAAAATTTGAATAAATTTTATACTTTTTTAGATTTAAAAATAAACCCCCATAAAATTTCCAGTGGATATACCGCAATCAACCATTTATCCCAAAGATTAATGAGAAATTGAATAACGTTAACATTGTTTATTTATGTACATAAAAATCCAAAACAAACTTTTACCCCTAAGTTTTCATGATCAGCAACTGAAGTACCTTATACATATATCGAGCCCCAATCCCCATAAATGAGTATCCAACAAAAAATAAATTTTACGAGACTCAGTTTTTTTTAATTTGTTTTGCATACAGTTTGTATGCAGCCTTGAAACTTACATATTTAGTCTCTTACTTCGAAACTGCATATTTCACAGCTATGAAATTTTTGGGAGTTGATGCATGTTATAATAAATTGTTGATTTCCATAAAAAAAAAGCTGAAATCGATAATTTTGTTGGATACACTTTTACGGCAGTTAGGACTCGATATCGTCGCTCCAGAAGAAGAAAGACGCATGTCAGTAATTTGTCGACGAAAAAAGGCGCATTAAAAATTTTTCGGGGAAGAAAGACGCTTTACAAAATATGTCGACGAATATAGACGCATTAAAAAATATTTCGACGAACGGAGACGCATTATAAAATATTTTGACGAAGAAAGACGCATTAGCATTATTAACTGCGAAGAAAGACGCATTAGCATTAATATTAACAAAGAAAAATAAAAAATCGAATACGTCTTTCTTTCCTAAAAAATATTTAAATGCGTCTTTCTTTAGTAAAAAAAATAAAGCGTCTTTCTTCGTTATCAAAAAAAATAAAGAGTCTTTCTTTCGAAAAATATTTTGAATGCGTCTTTCTTTGAAAGAAAAAAAGTTTGCATCTTTCTTCCTCAACAAAACACTTTGGGTCTTTTTTCTTCTATAGCGACGATATATGTACATATATACACATTGTCAACTTTGACACCAATATTTTGGAGATGTCCAGGGAAATTTCAGCACCGTCGCGGTTCTTGCAATGATACTGCAAGAGAGACTTTCAACTACCTAATACCTGTAAAAATAAAGCAAAATTTACCCTCAGCTATTTTATTAATTTCCTGCATTACTTACTTGATACAATTATTTCATCAGGCGTGAAAAATTCAATTCGGGCCATATATTTTAGTAGATTTAATTACTCCTTCGCATTGCACTTTTAGAAACATTTTGTTTATTTATTTTGACTTTTCTGATATTTTCTTCTTAATATTTTTTTGGTTTTGATTTCAAACCAAAAATGCTTTGATGGCAATAAAATTGAGAAAGAGAAAGTTTTTTATGCTTTTCAGGATTTGTTTTTAAACCATAAATAATTAAACTTCCTTAGAGAGAATTTTAATACTTTTCAAGGTTTTATTTTGAAACTATTTTGGAATAAATAAAATTGTAAAACTTCTCATAGTTTTAAAATAAGACTTTTTGGCATTAAAATTCAAATTTAATTCCAAGAATGATTAAACTAAGTACCAAATGATATTAGAAATAAATGATAATTTTTTACTGTGTACTGATGAATACAGTTGCAGGTGTGTAAACATTTGGTGCGCAGCTGTACAGCTGTGTGGGGTTGTTAATCGCTCAGCTGTGTGGCACGAAACCCAAACGAGATTGCTTTTCAGTCGCTCAAAACACAATTTAGAAGAATTGAAAACAACACAAACAGTCAACTGTTACTCACACAAAAAGCATTGTAGGTAAATGAAAAACGCTTTGACCAAAAAATTAGAATATCCCAAATTCATGTTCTCTATACAGTTTTGGTGATTTAACCTTGGACTAGGACTTTGTGTGCTAGTTCGTATCTCAAAAATAGTTCACCATACGCCCCCCTTTCCCCAATGATCGAAAAATATTAGTTTTTCCTAACTTTCAAAAAAAGGGGTCAAAATAACATTTTCGTTGGGGTGGTAGAAGATTAAAATGTTCAAGAAAATTGTTCGCCATAAAATTTCACTAGCGGTCTACTCAGAAGAAATTTTTGTAAAACTAATCTAAAATACCACTGGACGGGAAGAACATATGTAACTATATTCCTCGGAATGTTTAATGTGTTCTGTTTCGGGTTCTACTTAACTTTTAACTTGCGACGTGGTGGTAATTTTTACACCGACTTACAGTTTCTTTAAATATCTCTTTTAACTTACAGTCCAGCAAGTTTACTTTCTTAGTATCTTCCCATCTCGTTGTAATTATTGACCCGTTTTGTTTTTATGGAGGAAGGTGTAACATTTGACAAGAAATGATGATGGTGGTGTAAAAATTACCCCACGTCTAGGGCAACGTTTGTTTTTCCTCGAATGCAATTTTTTGAAATTTACCACTTCTCGCTTCTCTGCAGCATTGTGATACTTTTATAATCTACTCATGTCATCATAATTATCGATTCAGTATAGTTTCTATGGTGGAAGGTCTCAAATAACGGATATTTTATTATGATATCGGATATCGGTGTAAAAATTACCACACCTCGATGTTAACGTAAATTTTTCTTCAAAAATAATTTATTTCCATTCAAAACTTCTCTCACTGGCAATTTGACTAACATGGATTATTAATTTTACCACTTCTTCAAATGATTATTGGAAGAAAAATTAAAAAACTCGTTTCGTGGTTCATACGCTCACGTTATTATGAAAAAAAAACTTCAAAAAGACTGGCCAGCATTTTCTACAAAAAAAATTTTTTTTTAATAAAATTCCTATTATATATTTAAAAATATATATCTGTGGACATTTGGAAAAGCAACCTAAGTCTAAATTCGCAATTTTACAGGAGAGCAAAAAACAGTTTTGCAAGTGCACAGAGTCTTTCTATCATATATTTTCATAGAAGTAAGAGCGTGGAATGATAAAACAATCTTCTATTGTTCATTTTAAAGTGAATTTTTATTTCTTGGCGTAACGGTTTTTATTTAAATGGATTTAAAATAAAATAAGTGCTTTTTCCAAATTGTGTTTTGAAAAAAACACCAACTTAACTCAATTTAGGTTCTTTTTTCAAATTGATTTTCATCAAAATTTTATAGAATTTTAGCCTCCTAATTGGAGTTAAGTCCATTTGGCAAACTGAAATATGATAGAAAATCGACTTAAGTTGGTAATTAGGTTGGTTTTTCAAAATAATATTGAAAAAAAATATGCCACCTAAATTAAATTAGGTTCTTTTTTCAAGACGAATTCTTGCAATTTATCTTATCACTTCTATCTTAACATAAGTTAAGAGGCTTAGGCAAATGCATATGTGAAAAATATGGACTTAAGATGATTTTCGATTCTTCATATCTCCTGAACCCGAAATGATATCATAACACCGATTAGACAGAAAGAAGCGTATTTCGAAGTGTATATTTATGATAAAGAAAGCCGAAAATGCACTTAGGTCGACTTAGGTTGTTCTTTCAAATGTCCACAGATATTTTTTTATGAAAAACCGTCTCTGAAGTTTAAAGAAAGTTTTTGTTTTACCTTTTATCTATAAGGTGCTCATGTGATGTTTTCGCTATTTTTAAAGAACAAGGCCTTGTGAATTATAGTAAAAACTTTGTTGATTTAAAAAATTTAAATAACTTTTTTATCAATTTCATTTGAAAAAGGACTGGCCTCTCTTTCCAATGCAAAAATTATTATAAAAAAATTTATTTTTTATTGAGAGTTTTAAGTAAAATGCGTAGAAAAAAATTTACCACCACGTCGTAAACTATGTCACAAAATTTCGCCTCATCACTTAAAGGTTAAGCGATCGAAACACTTATTTTAGAATATATGCATGATTTTTGACGGCGTTTAATGTGAAGACAAAAAATTTACATTAAGGTGATCCAAACTAAGGACTGGGTGGTGGTGACACCAATGGCGCACATAGGGCTAATACGATTATATAGTCACAACCAAGGATGATCAATAAGCTTGTATGTGTGGCTTTTCTTGTATGTACATATGTTTTGATTGGCCAATTTGATTGAAATTGACAATTCATATAGCAAAATGGGCAACAACAAAACAAGGTCGCTTTTACGAACTGTGACAACCTTATTGATCAACCTTGGTCAAGACTTTGGTGTATTCAATTTAGAGATCGGAACATAAATACCGAAGATATGAAAAAAATGCGTTTGAGCGACATATAACGGCGTCCAAAAAAAACTTTAATTTTTTTTCGGAAATGTTTTCGAAAACGACATCATATTAGGCGCGTACTGTGGACGTTTTTCTTGGTTCATATATATAAGGCGAGACGGTCTAATGTGTACCTCAACATTTGAAATACGAACGAATGAAATGGTGCAGTGAAATAACGCCCGTGGAATTAACGCCCGCGGGCGTTATTTCCCAAAAAAAAAGGAAATAACACCCGCGGGCGTTTTTTCTTTTCTTGAAAAAGAAATAGCGCCTGCGAATAAAACGAAATTAAACCCGTGGGTATTATTTCCACTCACAAAGGGAAAGAACGCCCGCGCGCCCTCTTCGGCGATGTGGGCTTTATTTCCCTTTCGAAAGGGCAATTAAGCCCGCAGACGGGTTTTTTTTTTAAATATGGTGATTAGTGGGAAAAGCGCCGCAGGCGAAAAATTGGAATAAAAAATCGCGCGATTTTTTATTCCAATTTTTCGTTTTTTTAAATATGGTGTTTGTTTTATTGGAAAAAGCGCCGCAGGCGAAAAACTGGAATTAAAAATTCGTTTTTTCGTTTTTTTTTTTTTTTTAATGAAGCTCAAACGTAAAAAATACTCGTTATGTGTGTTACCAGAACAAATGTGAAGTTAGTGTTTGTATAGACAATGTTACGAATGTATGTAAAAAATTAAATAACAAAATGCATACTCATGATAGTCAAGAAGAAGTGGTAAAAAAAATTTATATTATGAACTCAATTAAAACACAATGCAAAAGCGTCAGAGAGTCAAAGCATGTTGTTGTGTGTTATCTGTTTTACCAAGCTACGCGATATTCTCTTAAGCCCATGCAATCACTTTAAATTGTGTGCGGATTGCTTTGGAGAGCACAGTAAGGTTGCAATTGTAAATGGCAATAGAAATATTTTGTGCCCGGTTTGTCGTCAAATTGTTGAAAACTCTATAAAAGTATTTGTTTAGATTGTGGTCTGAAAGTGCCAATATGTATGTAATGAAGTTTTATTTATTTTGATTGAGTATTTAAATATTTACTTACTTACAGACCTTGAAAATTGTTACTAATAAATGATTATAGAAATTTACTGAAGCTTTGTTTATTCGATTGAGTATTTGAATATTTAGAAGGGATTTAAAAAAATTTAAAGAATCGAAAAATTGGAATTAAAAATCGCGCGATTTTTAATTCCAATTTTTTCGCTTGCGGCGCGTTTTCCACTTATAATACACCATATTCAGAAAAAACGAAAAATTGGAATTAAAAATCGCGCGATTTTTTATTCAAATTTTTCGCCTGCGGCGCTTTTTCCAATAAAACAAACACCATATTTAAAAAAACGAAAAATTGGAATTAAAAATCGCGCGATTTTTTATTACAATTTTTCGCCTGCGGCGCTTTTTTCCCTAATACACCATATATAAAAAAAAAACCCGTCCGCGGGCTTAATTGCCTTTCCGAAAGAGAAATAAAGCCCATGGATCAAACGAAATAACGCCCGCGGGAATTATTTCTTTTTCAAGAAAAGAAAAAACGCCCGCGGGCGTTATTTCCTTCTTTTTGGGAAATAACGCCCGCGGCCGTTAATTCCACGGGCGTTATTTCACTGCACCGAATGAAATTGTAGCAGACGGCCAGACATGCAAAGGAAACAAAAAAACATTTAAAACAATCATAGATGCACAAACAAAAGCACAATCAAACTTATGCATGCAAACGGCTCACCTATTTAAATACCCAGTGAAAATATAGAAAAACAAAAATAATATCAGTGAATAGATTTCCTCTAAAGAATTCGCCAATGAACCAACTAAATCTACAATCACCGTGAAACGATCCGCCAACAATTAATGACTCTTTGGGAATACGAATTCGCTAAACCATCGATGCGCCGCAAAGTATTGCTGCTATAATATATATCTTCAGCGTAAAAGCGTCCGCGGGTCGACTCCAGAATGAATCCGTTGTGCTTATTGGGTATTGAACTGGTACAGAGAATTCACATTCCCCCTTAGCTGTAAGAGGCGAGTAATGTGATAACCCTATAAATAAAGAAAAGTGAGTAGAAAAGTGTGGTGTTGCGGCACGACAAAATGTCGCATAAGAGAAATGTGTGTTGTCAAAATATGCCGGCTTTTGTCGCGAACACACGTACATATGTAGTTACGTTTATTTCCACCTTTGCTTACATACATACATACAAGGGTATTTTGAAGCTTTTCCTCAATTTTTACTTATTCACGTGCCGTGTCTCACATACACCAACTGCCAAGGCTACCGGACAGCAAATATCCATTTGCTTGCACATTTACATACCAAATATACGAGTACAGAGAAAAAAAAATTAAAGCGTGAATAACGGGTATTCATGAATATTGATGTGTAAACAGTTTTGAATTCGGATATCTATTCCCTTTTTCCTTATTCCTTTTTTCCTGGTTTTCTATGGATTAAAAGGCGACTATCGTTTTGTAATTTTTTGCTGTCATTGTGACTGCAATTATTTTGTTGTTTTTGTTTGTTTTGGTTTTTGGTTTTTGACTTTAAATTTTTTATTTTGTTTTGTTTTGTATTGCTCAGAAACATGCAAGATCATCCGAGTCCACGTTTGACCCATATCTGGAGACCCGGCCTAGGAATCATAAAGAGTAGAGCTCCGTGTAGAAGTCCTGCTCAACACCTTTCATTTGATACCAACATTGCTAAGAAACATTCAAGGATCATCCGGGTTCTCGTTTTGACCCATATCTCGGGACAGGACCTAGGAATCATAAAGAATAGGGCTCTCTGTAGAATCCCTGCTCAAAGCCTTTCGTTTGATATCAATATTGCTCAGAAACATTCAAGGATCATCCAGGTCCTCGTATTGCCACATATCTCGGGACCCGACATAGTAATCATAAAAAGTAGAGATCCGTGTAGAATCCATGCTCGGAACGTTTCATTTGATAACAATATTGTCCAAAACATTCAAGGATCATCCGGGTCCTCGTTTTGACCCATATCTGGAGACTCGGCCTAGAGGTCACAATTAAAAGAGCTTCATATCGAAGTCCTGCTCAAAACCTTTCATTTGATACCAATATTGCTCAGAAAATTAGATAGGTAGATGTAGGTATTCATATCCATACATTTACATACATGTACAAACAGGTTGGTCCTTTTTATTTTGCCTATTTCTCGCATTGTTGTAGAAAACAACAACAACAACAACTTCACTTCGCTTCGTTGCTGTTGTTGTTGATATCTGCATTTGCACGGCTATGCATGCAAGCAATTGTCAGTACATGTCCATCTACCTACCTACCACTGACAATGCCAAGCGATTCACACGGACACAGCAGCGCACTAACACAAAGGTCATTTACGGTTTACGTTTACGCGTAACTTTACGCGTAAACTTTACCTGTTTTTCGAAATTACTCGTAGCTACAGCAAAGATGTTTACACATCAAAAAGCAAACAATTTGCAACTTTGTTGTACTAAATCGTACTTACATACGTACAATGTAGATTCTATATACCTACGCACGTATTTTTGCAATTGACACCTACAAATCTCTGAATCTCTGGCGCTTGGTTTGGTCTTGTAGTAGACTTACTCCATGTAAAACGTATTGCGGTGTTTGTGAATAAAGTTTCAATTGACAAGGCGCGTCAATCCATGAAAAGAGGCCGTTTTACATACTCAAAAGAAGTAGAAAACAAAGTTAAGCGTAGGGAATTACAAGTAAAAGGCAATGAAATGGAAAGGAAGAGAAATTGAAATGGAAATGGAAATACGGCATAAAATCAGTTTTTTGTTGTTGCTATTGGTGTATAACAAATTCAACAAATGTGAATTGGTATTTCGGGCAGATTTTTGTATAATTACTTTTTTTCCAGGAAGAGTTTTTAGTGCTTAGCACGAAATTTTTATTTTTAATTCAATTTTTAATTGTTGGGGTAAGTGGAAAAAAATTCAACAACTATTTACAGCGAAGGTTGAGTGTATAGCTATTTCACGAAAAACCATTTTCGATCATCAGCACTCTTTTCGGAAGTGGATGCACCGGGGATTGAACCCGAGTCCAAATAAAAATTTCGTGCTAAGCACTAAAAACTCTTTCAAGTAAAATTGTTAACGTTGTTTGGTATATACATAAAATAAATACCAACAACAATGTTCATTGCGAACTGCCTACAACAAAAATTCAGCACGTTTGTGGAGAATATATGCAAAAGCATATACACACTAACGTTAATGTTGAAAATGAAAAAGGCAAAAGTGGGGAAAATCCGACAGCTTGCACAGAGTCTCAATGGCCGAGTGTGTTTATCCGTTGGGTCATTGCGGCTGAAGTTGGAATGGACTCGGGTTCAATCCCCGGTGCATCCACTTCCGAAAAGAGTGCTGATGATCGAAAATGGTTTTTCGTGAAATAGCTATACACTCAACCTTCGCTGTAAATAGTTGTTGAATTTTTTTCCACTTACCCCAACTATTAAAAATTGGACTTTTTTTCCAATTTGTATGGCATATAAGATACAATCCTCTGTAACTATGGATGTACATTAGAGCGTATCACGGTGTAAGGAGGAAAAAAAAGTTGAAAATGTTCCCCCCCCAGTTTGAACACTTACCTTATGAGGTTTTCAAAAAAAAAATTTTTAATATTTTTGTCACCCTGTAAAAACAGCGAAATTGGTTTTTTGTCTATAATTTCTATATTTTACGTTCGATTTTCAAAAGTGATACATTTTTGGAAAGGTATTCACCAAGGCAATATTTCATCCATAGAAACTTTTAGCCCATCATGCCAAGTTCAGCTTTTATTCTATTTTTACTAAAACCTACACCCTGTATTTGAAAAAAAAATTGTTTCCTGAAAGCTAAGAAAAACAAGTAAGAGCGCGGCTGTCTTCGGACGTACCAAAGACTTCATACTTTTCATGAATGGGGAAATGAAAAGTTACATAGTCTGATATTGTTTAATTTATACTTTCAATTCTGTGGGTAATTTATACAAAGATTCCTTAGAAAAAGAAGTGTCATGATTTAGATGGAGAAGTTATACCCCAAAATGTCCATATCTGAACAATCGGTTGTATGGCAACTATATGTTATAGTGGTCCGATTTGGCCGATTCCGACAAATGATAACTTACTTACTTAATTGGCACGGAACCGTCTAGACGATTCTGGCCGCGTTCAATAAAGCGCGCCAGCCATTTCTGTTTCGTGCAGCATGGCGCCATTTGGGAATACCTAGGGAGTCAGCATCACTGTCCACCTGATCTTCCCAACGCAGTGGAGGCCTCCCCTTTCTTCTGCGTTCAGCGGGTTTCGATAAAAATACTTTCTTGGCTGGAGCACCTTCGTCCATTCTCACGACATGACCTGCCCAGCGCAGCCGCTGGATCTTTATTCGCTGAACAATGTCGATGTCTGCGTACAGCTCGTACAGCTCGTCCTTAAATCTCCGTCGATACTCGCCCTCGCTAACGCGCAAAGGTCCATAAATCCTCCGAAGAACTTTCCTCTCGAATACTCCAAGCGCCATCTCATCTGCTTTTGATATACATGAGGACTGGAACGATGAGTGTCCTGTAGAGCGTGATTTTGGTTCGTCGAGAGAGGACTTTACTTTTTAATTTTTATAATTTAATTAATATTGGCAAGAGTGATTCTTCGTTGGATTTCAGTGCTGACATTATTTTTGGTGTTAATGCTGGTTCCCAAATAGACGAAGTCCTTAACAGTTTCGAATTTGTAGCTATCAACAGTGACGTGGCTGCCAAGGCGTGCTGTTTCTTTGTTGACAGAAGGTACTTCGTCTTGTCCTCGTTGACCGCCAAACCCATTTTCTTAGCCTCTTTATCCAGCTTGCAGAAGGCAGAACATACGGCGCGAGTGTTAGTGCCAATGATGTCGATATCATCGGCGTACGCCAGCATTTGCACACTCTTGTGATATAAGATGCTTCCTGTTAAGTTCTGCAGCTCGTATTATCTTTTCCAGCATCAAGTTTAAGAAGTCACACGAGAGGGAGTCACCTGGTCTGAAACCTCGTTTGGTCTCGAACGGCTCGGAGAGGTCCTTCCCAATTCTGACGGTGCTGGTGGTGTTAGTCAACGTCATTTGGCATAGCCGTATAAGTTTTGCAGGGAAACCAAATTCAGACAAATGATAAGCTTCTCCTAAAATACACTCACATTCCGAATTTCATGCAGATATCTCAAAAACTGAGGGACTAGTTTGCGATTAAACAGACAGTCAGACAGACGGACATGGCTTAATCGATTCAGCTCATGATCCTGATCATATTGGTATATATTTTGGTAGGTCTGCAACGACTCCTTCTGGTACTTTCACCATTCGTGTTTCGCTACAAAGTTATAATACCATTTCATACCCATGAAAGGTATAAAAAAATATTTACCTACATATAATGAGGAAATAAATGTAGTGCATTTATGCTAAATCTTTCCTTGACTTTAATTTGCTGTAACGTTCTCGGCTACTTAGTTTAGCGAATATATAACCTAGGCGTTCCTCGTCGGCAACTTCTGTACAAGAATCACTTACTACCTGAACAAATCGCTCAGTATTTTGAGAATGGCATAGAAAATCTAAGTAAATTAGGTTATAATTAGTATCAATCACTGCTGTTTGGAAATATTAACCAGGTATTTTTATAACATCAATAGAATTTTGTAGTTCCTGCAAGTCCGTATCACAATAAAATTGCAAGCATGGTGGCTCTGTAATTCTAAATGAGCTCCAATCGATCATTTGAGTGTACGATGTACTTCTATAGACGAAATATAACATGGATTAACTCCTGTTCAACAATATATTGCTCTTGTTTATGTCATTAATAAGTAATAATCTTTTTTACTCAGATAATGATGTCAAAACTATATTCAAGACTATATTTACTTTACTAAAAAAAATTTTTTTTAATACAGGGTGTTGGTTTTAAATTAATTTTAATAAAAGCTAAAGTTGGTGTCGCAGGTTAATGGCTTATATGGACGAAATATGACACGGGTTAACCCCTTTACAACAATATATTGCTCGTTGAAATCAAAGACAAAATAGAAAAGTTATAAGCAAAAAACGAATTTCGCTGTTTTTACAGGGTGCCGAAAAAAAAATTTTTTCCATTTTTGAAATCTCCAACAAGTAAACATTCGAACCAGGGGGGAACATTTTAAACTTTTTTTGGTGATACGCTCTAATGTACATATACATATTATGCAGGAAAGAAGATACAGTTTTAAATGGCAGTAACAAGCTATGAAGGAAGGTGCTTTATGCGAGTTTCTGTATAATCTTCTCTGCCTTCTTATACCCCAAAATAGATTGCACACTTAGTCTCGAAAATCCTATTGTTATACCACGTGGCTCCTGGTCAAATCAATCTGTAAATATTAGAATTTTCTTAGACTCAATTTTGTGTAGCTATATCCCAAGGAAACGGTGAAATATCAAGATCTCATGTACACATGCAGCTGATCGCTTTCTCTGCACAGTGTTGGGCACTCGCAAAGAAGATTTTTTTAACGTATCCGTATTCTCTGCAGCTCCACAAGTCACAAGCAAGAAAAAAGGGAGCACTCAGCGCTCTGCTTTCTAAGGTTTATGTGACTGATTAATTGACCAGATCATCAGCGATAGTTTACATCTACTGAGTAAGTGCAATCTCCTTGATCATATGCCGCCTGTCACATTTTTGTTTGACGTATACTTGCTTGTGACTTGTGGAGCTGCAGAATTGAAGAATTTGTAATAAGAAAAGGCATGTGTATGAATTTATTAGAAAGTAATCTTTAACACTGAAATAGCTTTAAAAACAAACGGCTTTGAAATGTAGATATGAATGTACGCAACAATTCGCAGTTAATGCTCAACATGCCATCATAAAAAATTGCTGAGAAAGAGTATATCATGAAAGGAATTGTGTGTTCCAAAAAAGGCATAGAAAAAGGTGATATTGAATTTAGGTGTGTGTGTGTGTGTGTGTGTGAAAGTGCTAAAGCACGGCTAGCAAAAAGCATCATTTCCATGGAAGCGCCACTCAGCTGAGCTGCTTGCTTGGACATTAATGTTACACATGCACGGAACTCGTACAAACATGTATGCATTCAAGAAGCTTCCCAGCAGTATTTATCAGCTGGAAAACAGCACATATTTCCTACTGAATATTCAGTAGAGATGTAGTTCTAATATCTGAACTTTCCCTTTCGTTTTTATATAGAGGTGGCGTCGAAAATCAACTACCTAAAAACTGCCGAACGAGAAGGGAGAGTTTCTGTAGGAAAAAAAATTAAAGCGTGAATAACGGGTATTCATGAACATCGATGTGTAAACTGTTTCGAAATCGGATATTTATTCCCTTTTCCTTATTCCTTTTTTCCTGGTTTTCTATGGATTAAAAAGCGACTATCGTTTTTGTAATTTTTTGTTGTTATTGTGACTGCTACTATTTTGTTGTTTTTGTTTGTTTTGGTTTTTGGTTTTTGACTTTTGATTTTTTATGTTGTTTTGTTTTGTATTGCTCAGAAACATGCAAGATCATCCGAGTCCACGTTTGACCCATATCTGGAGACCCGGCCTAGGAATCATAAAGAGTAAAGCTCCGTGTAGAAGGGCTGCTCAACACCTTTCATTTGATACCAATATTGCTCAGAACAATTCAAGGATCATCCGGGTGCTCCTTTTGACCCATATCTGGAGACCCGGCCTGGGGGTCACAATGAAGAGAGCTTCATACTGAAGTCCTGCTCAAAACCTTTCATTTGATACCAATATTGCACAGAAAATTAGATAGGTAGATGTAGGTATGCATATCCATACATTTGCATACATGTTCAAACAGGTTGGTCCTTTTTATTTTGCCTATTTGTCGCATTGTTGCAGAAAGCAACAACAACAACAACTTCACTTCGCTTCGTTGCTGTTGTTGTTGGTATTTGCATGTCTATCTACCTACCAACCACTGACAGTGCCAAGGGATTCACACGGACGCAGCAGTGCACTAACACAAAGGTCATTTACGTTTACGCGTAAACTTTACCTGTTTTTCGAAATCACTCGTAGCTACAGCAAAGATGTTTACACATCAAAAAGGCCTGAATATGCAGGGAGAACTTCCATAGCATGTATTTCAGTACACCTGATGTCTTCACTGCGTGTTCAGTTATTTTTTCAGCAATGAATTTTGAACTTACTTTCAGGCTATTTTTCATAATGAATATTCTATTGAATATGCACCTCCTTACCTCAAATACTGCTGGGTTATGTGCGCACTTATATATGTATGTATGTATGTACATATGTATGTGTGTTTCGTTTCATTCACACTTTTGTTGTGTAGCAAAGCAACTCGTAACTTTTGTACATTTTATATGTATGTCAGTTTAATCTCACACATTCAATTTCCGATTAATTTTTTTATACTCTTTTTCTTCTTCTTCTTCCTTTTTCTGTTTGAAATTGCAAACACTTTTTTGGGCACAGCGCAGGCGGCAATGAATGGCTCGTGCTGAAACTTTGTACATTTGTAAATTGTGCATTTATTTCCACGGCTAGGCTAGCTAGTCGCTCGGTCGCCAATGTCATATGAGTTCTCGTCGTCGTTGTCGTTAGTATATCCCAATATCCGATAGCAATCTAATTCTCTGGCACTTTTTTTTTCTGCACTTATTCATTTGTTGGCCAAAGCTTTGCTGAACGAAAGCGGCTATGTTTGTTTGTTGTTTGTTGGGTTTTAGGCTTCCTGTTATTTTTCCGTTGGTTTCTTTGGGTTTTTTTTTATATTTTTGTTTTTTCTTTCGTTTGTTTTTGTTGTCAGCAGGTTTTTTTTTTGTAAAAAAGTAGTTATTCTGTTACTTTAGCGATTTAGTAGTGCTGGGTTTTGTATTTGTTTTTGTAATTTGATTTCAATTTTTGACTGGGCATAAGTAAAGTATACCCAGTTGTGTCCTGGAATGCACAGGGTTATAGATTTTAAAAAATTAAATAACTTTTTTTGCAAGAGACGCAAAAAATTTGTAATATTTGAGGCAAATACAGTATTATGTGCAAAAGCGGCGTACATGGCGTATACGTAACATTTGAAATATATTCGCTTAACTGCAGAGCAGAGTAGGTATAGCATTTTCAGGTCAAATTAAATCTTTTGCAAGTGAAACATTTTTTCAAGTCAAGCGAAACCTTTTTAAATTCAATGGAAACACCTTTCACTTGAAATGAAACTTTTTTCAATTTAACTTCAATGGAAAAATGTTTAATTTCAATTGAAAAATGTTTAATTTCAATAGAAAAATGTTTAATTTCAATTGGAAAAGGTTTCATTTCAATTGAAAAAGCTTTAATTTCAATTTAAAAATGTTTCAATTGAATAAGGTTTAATTTCAATGGAAAAAGGTTTAATTTCAATTGAAAAAGTTTTCACTTGACTCCAAAAGAGTTTCACTTGACTTTAAAAACACTTCATTTGTTCTGGAAATGCTATATGAATATCTGAAAACACATATATATCTACCTATGCATTTACATTAAATCACAAAATTGTGTATATACCACTCTTCACCAGTCGATCAGTCAGTTCTTCTGTTTTTAATTGTATTTTTTCCGCTTCCAATTTTTTATTTTTTTTGGTTTTTGCAATTTTTATGTAGAATCCTCAGATTGGTAGTTAACAAAAAAAGGTTTGTTTGTTTGTATGACGTAAATGTCAAATCTATTCATGCTCGTGCATGCGTGGCTGTTGGTGAGCCTGTAGAGGATTTCCAAAAAGTGATTTAATCGCGAGCGCATTACACAGACACGTACACGTGTATTGCTTTTTGTGGGGCCACCAAAAACTGTCGATTATACATACTAGAGTTGATACTTTTTGGCAACACTTTTGTTAGTGTTTCTGTTGTTGTTGCTGTTGTTGTTGCTGTTGTTGTTGCTGTTGTTTTTGCTGTTGCTGTTGTTTTTGTTGTTGTTGTTGCTGTTGTTACTATCGTTTTTTTCAACACTTTATAAAATGAAGAAAAACGCCACGAGTGTTCAGCTCCAGCTTCATCTTTAGCTTATTTTTGATGTTACAGGCAGGCAAGTGTTGGATGTAAACGGCGCGCCGTCTAAATGAATACATGCACGAATGTATGTACATTTTTGTGGATGCCTTTGCTTGTATGTATGCGAGAAAAAACAAAAGCGCTGCAATTGAAAAATCCCCTTGTACTCGCACGGTGCTGCTCTGCTCTGCTCTGTGTATGTGTGTGTGTGTGACCAAAATGCCTGACCACCGCTGATGATGGCGGTGGGGGTAGCGATGCTGGTGCTAGTGTTTGTATTGCTGGCGTTGGTCTTGCTTTTGGAAATTGTTGTTAGTGTTGCCATCCAGTAGCTGCGGTGTTCCCTAGCGTTGCCATGCCGCCACACAAACGATTTACAAGCGCTTCGCTTTTTGCATAATTGAATAAAGTTCGTTTGTAAAGTATTTAGAGTTGTTAAAGCTCTTCCCTTTTGTACTAAATATATTCACATTCTCACATACTCATGTAAATACATACATACATATGCATTGAGATATGCTCATATGTATGTAGGAATAGCTGAAGTTTGCTCCACAGGGTGGTCGATCTTTAAAAAGCTTCATATGCAAATAAAAATGAAGCCTTTAATATAAAATAACAACAAAAGCAATTAGGTAAGTTTGCATAATATTTTAACACTCTCGTTCCCTTACGAATAAGGTACTTTTGTGAACTTTTTTCAGGACTTTGAAAAAAAAAAAAATAGAATTTTGCAGGTTCGTCATTTCACAAACAGTTTCTCGGTCAAAATTTTTGTTTAAAAAATCTGTAAGCCCACAAAAATTAAATGTATTTCAACAAATTTTATGGCAAGCGAACTGAGAGTTTTTCGTCTTCTATGTCTATATATTTCCAGCACCCTTTATAACAATTGCTTAGCAAGCAGCTAAGCTTCGTACATACATACATACGTACATATGTACATACTTACTCATATGGCAATATGTGTTTGTGCTTTGTTTCATTTTAAGGCCATAATAGCATCCGTCTGTTAACAATATATACACGGTTGGTCCACCCGCTGGCCGGTCGTTAAGTTTATCTGATGGCAAAGCACATTTTTTTTTTCTTCGCCGTAAGCAATTTCTATTATTTTTTCGCTTTTATTTTTTAGTTTCACACTATCTACATTGGCTTTTCGCGCCTTACCTTTTTTATGCATGTTAATGAATATATGTATATGTATGAATATATACGACTACATACACACTGTATACAGAGCTATTTTCCTATGAATATCGCCAATTGCATATCTTTATATATATTACGCTAAGCGATTTTTTGTAAACACCATAACTTTTACACCGTTATACCGATTTTCGAAAATGGGGTGTCATATGAAAGGGATTGGCCTGTAGATGTGCAGGAAGTTTTAATTTTTTTGAAAAGGGTTGCCACCTGTTTAAAAATTTAATTGTCCTGTATAGTTTGCTTGATTTATAAATTTCAGGTACCATATGAAAGGGATTGAGCTGGAAATTAGTAATTAATTACAATTTTTGCAACAAGGGTTGCCACCTGTTCAAGAATTCAGTTTTACGCTATAGTTTGTGTGATTTTTAAATTTCAGGTGTCATATGAAAGGGATTTGTGTGAACATAAGTAATTTATTATAATTTTTATAAAAAGGGTTGCCACCTCTTCACAATTTAATTTTTACGCTATAGTCTTTTTGAGTTTTAGATTTGAGGTGTCACATGAAAGTTCTTTACCTCAAAATGAGTAATTTATCATAATTTTTACAAAGAGAGTTGCCACCTGTTCCAAAATTTATTTTTACTCCACAGTTTGATTTTTAAATTTAAAGTGTCATATGAAATGGCTTTGCCGGGCATATGAAAATGCTTGGCCTGAAAATGAATAATTTATTACCATTTTTACAAAAAGGGTTGCCACCTGTTCAAAAATTCAGTTTTATGCTATAGTCTGTTCGAATTTTAGATTTGAGATGTCATATGAAAGTGCTTTGCCTCAAAATTAGTAATTTATCATAATTTTTACAAAGAGGGTTGCCACCTGTTCCGAAATTTATTTTTACTCCACAGTTTGATTTTTAAATTTAAAGTGTCATGTGAAATGGCTTTGCGGGCATATGAAAATGCTTGGCCTGAAAATTAGTAATTTATTACGATTTTTACAAAACAATTTGCTACCTGTTCAAAAATTTATTTTTACGCTACAATTTGTCCGGTTTTCAAATTTTAAGTGTCATGAAAGGTCTTGCCCTGTAATAAAAAGAAAGGGAAGGCGAAAATGAAAGGAACAGAAATGGCGAAGGAAAGGAAGCTAAAGACGGAAGAGTACGGAAAATAAAATGGATAAAGGGAAGAGGAAGCGCAAATAAAAGGGAAAGGGGAAGAGAAAGAGAAGTAAGACAAATGACCTTTTAGAGGTAGCTATATGGATAAAATATTGTAGAAAAATATTCCCATTAAAACTTCACTATGGGATTCCTCTGACAAAATCATTGCATACAAAATCTAGGTCGACGGAAAATAAAAATAACCAGTAATTATGTATATGCTTAATTTTATATTTTATTAATAAGAATCTATGGGCTTAAAAATTGCAGAATATATATCGGCGTTAAGGGGAAGTCAAATTTAAAATGGCAATCAAAAAAATTGTTAAATGTAGCAATAAGTGCTCTTCCTCCCTCAAATTGTCGCACAGTGTAATTGAAAGCCACAGCATCGCGTGGCCGGGTTTACTAGTACATATTTATTTATGTATGTACGTAGTTTCAATGAGGAAGGGTTGGTGCGCATTGCCTTTGTTAATTTCATTTTTAAACTGAAAATGAGTTTTTACCACTTTTGACAAGTATGTATGTATACATATGTATGTAAATTGAATAGGTAGATAGAATAGATAGTCCAACCACCTACATTCCGCACGAAGCCTTTACGAGTTATCCAATGGACTTCCAAAACATTTTCCGGCAGTTCCTCAGCTCCATTGGGTGCTTTATCGGAGCTTCTCTAGCCCTTCTGTTACATTTAGGTCATTTGATGACCTTTTTATACTCAGCTGTACTAGTACACAGAGTATTATAGTTTGAATCACATAACGGTGGATTGTAACAGAATGAAATAATCGAGATAGATATAGACTTATATATATCAAAATGATCAGGGTGAAAAGAGAAATCGATTGAGCCATGTCCGTCCGTCCGTCCGTCCGTCTGTCCGTCTGTCCGTCCGCCTGTAAACACCCTAACTCTAAAATTGAGATATTTTGATATAGAAAAAATCGGAAATTTGGTATCTCAGTCACTATTAAAGCTGGAGCGATGAAATTTTACCCACGTGTTGAGCTCAGGCCTCTAGAAAGAAATTTGATGAAATTTTGGAAAATGGGCGGTACCACGCCCACTTATTAAGGGTCAAACCTTGAAAGTTTTATATCTCATAACTCAGAAACCATTGAATATATATCGATGAAATTTGGTAAGCGTGATTTACTTGCATAGGCAAATGTTTGGACGAAAAATTGTCGAAATCGGTTGACGACCACGCCCACTTTTATATATGTATACTATAAAGTGACCTAATAAAAACATTTTAAGCGATATCTTTGTCAAATATAAAGACATATCCTTGAAATTTTATGGCAGGAGTTCAACTATGGACATAAAACAAAAAACACAAAAATTTTGGAAAATGGGCGGTGCCACGCCCACTTATTAAGGGGCAAACATTGAAAGTTTTATGAATCATAACTCAGAAACCGTTGAAGATATATCGATGAAATTCGGTACGCGTGATATACCTACTTAGGCAAATGTGTGGACGAAACATTTCCAAAATCGGTTGACGACCACGCCCACTTTTATATATGGGTATTATAAAGTGGCCTAATAAAAACATTTTAAGCGATATCTCTGTCAAATATAAAGGTATATCATTAAAATTTTATAGCAGGAGTCCAACTGCGGACATAAAACGAAAAACACAAAAATTTTGGAAAATGGGTGTGGCACCGCCTCTTTTTATACAAAGGAATTTCTTAGCCTATAACTCGACAAATAAGTGAGATATTATCACGAAACTTTGTTTATACACTTTCATAACTTGTGTTAATAGACACGCAAAAATTTATTGAAATCGGTTTATGACACGCCTACTTTTTAACAAAGATATTTCTGGAACACCCTTTGGGAATTTGTAACGTGACATATTTGTAACTAGAAGTCATAAAGGAATGAAATTTTGCACAAAGAATAATATTCATACTAGTATCGCCGGTGGTCGAAATTCGACCATGCAATTTATTTTTTCAACTTTGTATTGGTACAAAAATTATTCCTTTTCGCGGAGATAAGCAACACTTTCCAAATTCCAGTTGTACCGCAACACTGATTTGCCCTTTTGATCACGGTCCGACGCGAAATCATGGTCAAAATCAAGGCAGATCTAGGAAGGTAGGCACGGTGGTGAGCGCTTTTAATTTAAAGCGACTCTTCAACTGTGTTTACGATATTTGTAAACACGTTTACGATATCTATTTATCTTAACCAAAAATTTTATGTATTAATTATAAAGAAATTTAATAATTTGTAGAAGAAATTATATGCCTATGCACTGCTCCTGACTCATACGAACACATCCATATCAATTTTATGTGGATATGAGTATGTTAAATGTGCAAAACAGCCTGGCAATTGTTTGTATGGAAAAAATTTTAGCCTATTAATATATAGATTCTTAGTTGGAAGGAAGCCTAAGTTCGAGTGGAATCGAACATTAGATACTCAGCTGTATGCTTTCATTGTTTGTTTGCGTGTGGTGGAAACACGGTGTACTTTATATAAAGCGAGTTCTGCATAAAGTGGGCGTAGCCACGCCCATTTTCAAAATTTTCATCAGTCATCCAACTAAGCATATGAATATTATTCTTTGTGCAAAATTTCATTCCATTCTAGTTACAAAGATGTCACGTTACAAATTCCCACAGGGTGTTCCAGAAATATTTTTGTTAAAAAGTAGGCGTGGTCATAAACCGATTTCAATAAATTTTTGCGTGTGTATTAACACGAGTTATAAAAGTGCATAAACCAAGTTTCGTCATAATATCTCAATTATTTGTCGAGTTATAGGCTAAGAAATCTCGTAGATTCCTTTGTCTAAAAAGAGGCGGTGCTACGCCCATTTTCCAAACTTTTTCTATTATTTGCTTCCGGTCTATTGTGGAACTCATGCCACAAAATTTCAATGAATTATCTTGATAAATGAATTATTTGACAAAGATATCGCTTAAAATATTTTTATTAGGCCCCTTTATAGTTCCCATATATAAAAGTGGGCGTGGTCGCCAACAGATTTTGCTAAACTTTTGAACACGTATTACCACAACTAATAAAAGTGTACACACCAAGTTTCGTCATTATATTTAAATTATTTGTTGAGCTATGGGCTCAGAAATCTCGTATATTCCTGCTTCTAAAAAGAGGCGGTGCCACGCCCATTTTCCAAAATTTTTATGCTTTTCGTTTTATATCCGCAGTTGGACTCCTGCCATAAAATTTCAATGATATACCTTTATATTTGACAGAGATATCGCTTAAAATGTTTTTATTAGGCCACTTTATAATACCCATATATAAAAGTGGGCGTGGTCGTTAACCGATTTTGGCAATTTTTCGTCCAAACATTTGCCTAGGTAAGTAAATCACGCGTACCAAATTTCATCGATATATCTCCTACGGTTTCTGAGTTATGGCTTATACTATTTCTATGTTTGGCCCTTAATAAGTGGGCGTGGCACCGCCCATTTTTGAAAATTTCACAAAATTTCTTCATAAGGGCCTGAGCTCTACACGTGGGTGAAATTTTATCACTCTAGCTCTATTAGTGACTGAGATACAAAATTTCCGATTTTTACTATATAGGGGAAGTGGGCGTGGTCATGGTCCGATTTCGCCCATTTTCAATACCATCCGTTCCAGTCTTGATACCAACTTGTATTCCAAAGTTGCATCAAAATATTTCAATTTTTGCGCGAGTTATCGTGCGTACAGACAGACAGACGGACGGACGGACAGACGGACAGACGGACGGACATGGCTCAATCGATTTCTTTTTTCACCCTGATCAATTTGATATATATAAGTCAATATCTATCTCGATTATTTTATGGTGTTACAATCCACCGTTATGTGATTAAAACTATAATACTCTGTGTACTAGTACAGCTGAGTATAAAAATATATTAAGTATATGCATTTGCATAAGTGTATAATCCGATAAATAATCAATTGAACTAATAGATTTTGAAAATTTCCATTGAAATTATACTTCCATATCGATATATATGAAAAACACAGGTAAGGTCATTCCGTGACCTTAATGTCACATGCGTAAGTTTTTTTGAATGTAACAGAAGTGCTAGACGGATGAGCGCATTTCGTTTTGTGGTCCTAGCTGCGCATATTGCGCACTCGCATGTTTGGCTGTTTTGTATACGTAAGTTACTTCATCAAAAAAAAACCAACGCTTTTAACATGTTTAGTATACTTTTTTTTCTTTTGCTGGCGTTTGAAAGTGCTTCTAATTTCCGTTAATGTAATTTTTATGTTATTTCATTTATTTTTATTGCTTTCATGCAATAGTTTCAATTAATAGCCACGCGTGAGCGCATCAAGCATTATTTTCATTTTTTGTTTGTCTTTTTATTTGCATTTCCTTTCGATGGATTAAATTTAATTGCAAAATACGGCATTCATTTTTTCTTTAAATTTAAATATTACCAGTAGCAATCCAACTGCTAGTACCCATATATGCATGTACTCGTATATAAAACCTGTACATATATAGAGTAAATTCATTTGAACCCTAGCAGTCATTGGTTGGTAAAATAGCCGGTTATATACGGGTAGCACTCACAGCTACGGTTAATTTTATGGCATTTATGGATGAAGCAGTGCAAATTTTACCATCTCCCTTTACAGGTTCAGAGAAGAATATGTGAGCGTACAAAAGAAAACAAACTGTGTACGTATTCGAGTTTCATTGAGAAATGCATAGTCGTGTGAAAATTTTAGTTAAATGTGGCTGGCAGGGTTATAAATTATACAGAATACTCCACAATAAATTTTTCTTGAAAAATTTCAGGAATTTCTTTCTATAGCGGAACTTTTTCTGGATTTTGTTAGCGAAATATTTCTGAACGAAGCACTTTAGGTGGTTGTCAAATAGCTTGAAGCAATTTTTGAAGGACTCAAGCTATAATGTACACTTTGAAAAGCAAATCAAACAACAACAAAAAATTACCATCTTATTTAACACAGAAAATGGGAGATACATATAACAACTATAGGTACAGTAGTACATGTTCGGCCTCCAAAAATGTACGCCTTATTTGGGGCTTGTCTCATATAAACATAAATCTTATAAAAGAGTACCTGAAATCTCTAGAGGTTTCCAGTTGTATTAGCAAAGCCAAAAAGGCTAAATTTCCCTTTTTATATGTCCTCAGGCCATAAGGAACTCTCTCTCTCTCTCTGTTCCTTTCTCTTCCTGTCTCTCCCTCTCTCTCTGAGAGCAACCCTGGCTTACTCGTCATGAAAAATAAGGCCCAAATATTTCCTTATAATAAGGGCTTATCTGGGCGGAGGAGGTCCGTGCGCATCAAGGGACGAATTTCTCGGCACTGGCTCGCGGAGGTTAAAGCCAGATGGAGGCGGTTGCAAGCCTGTAGGGTCTGTGGCCTTTATAAATGAGGTGCAATCCTCAGTCATTCTAAAGATAAATAGGCAGAAGCGACATTTCTTCCTTAACTGTAACATTTGACCATTGGTAAACACGCGGCCCGATTGGCATTGGACCATAACCGCTTTTGTCGCAGCTGCAGTCTTCCTGGAATGGAGGAGATGGTGGAGCAACTGCTTTGCGAGCGTAATTCACACTGCCAGGGCAGAATCAATTACCTTAACAAGCCTTTCTTCTCTCGGAACTCAAAAACGTCAGGCCTGAAGGGTGGTTAAATATTTAAATTAAACAGGATGGCTATAGGGTGCGGGAAATGCGATTTTCATTCATTGTTCGATCCAGAAAAGAAAGTGAGAGCACTCAGAACTCAACAGTTTCTTTAAAAAATATCAATTTACTATTTTTTCTGCTCAGAAAAGTTCTCTCCTTGGCAAGCCTTTAACATTTTTTTCCCGAAAAACTTAATTTACACTATTTTGTGTGCATCTTCATGTGCGTCCTGTCCCTCAAACTCTGTCACTTAACAGAAATTAAAATATTATAGCCGCAAATAACATAAGTATAAAAGCAATAGCAGCTGCCAATCACAGCCAGCCGACCAAGGAACCCTCCAGTCGGCACTCAGCTCATCAATATCAATATCAATATCAACTATCTGTATCCCTTTTTATTATAATATAATACGCTGAAGCCACCCGGCAATCAACAAAATGTGCAGCTTAAATGGTGCAGAAAGATCTTCTTTCCTTATTTTTTGTTTTTTGTATTTGGTTTTGTTTGCTTTGCTTATTTATTTATGCATATTCCAGCGCTTTCGGGCAGGTAAATAGGCATCAAGAACGGAAATTGAAAATATAAAATTTTATTTTACGTTCGGTTTTACTTTCCTCTTTTTGCTGCTTTTCCTGCCGTGTCTCTTTTTTTTTTTAAACTATTTTCATAAGTGCGTCTGGTTTGAATCTGTATCCGTTTGCAAATGTATTTATGTTCAGCTGACTACACACGCAAATCGCATACACACACACACACACACAAAAGAGCAAACACACAAACGAAGGATCAAACACACACTCGCGCCTTGCTTTGCATTGCAGGCAGTCAGCAGAAAAACTTTCCACATTTTCACACAAACATAATTGCCAATTGTACACGGTAGGCAGGAAGCGACGATAGGTTGCATGAAAATGTCGAGAAAAAAGGAAAGTGGGGTTGTGTTATGTGATGTTTATAGATGAAACATCCGTTGAAATTAAAATCCGAGCTGCTCCTTTTTCAAGGATATCCACATTTTTTGTTTTTTTTGAAAGGATCAAATATTGAGGAAATCGAATATTCGCCACCGTCCAAATTTTTCCGATTTCAATACATTATTTGGTCGCTAAGGGATACAAAAAAAGGTATTAAAAAGAAAAATGGACACCTGTAGTGGAAAAATCCAATGTGAACAGGACCTAAAGGATAACCACTGAAATATAAAATAACACAAAAAGTACCCACTTTAATTTGCGTATAACTCCTAAAATGTTAACTCTACGTGGAAATTTCTTATTATATGTTTCATTCAGAATAAATAAAGAAATATTTCTTTAATATACAATTTTGATGTACCTGCAGTGCTTAATGTACTTTTGTGCATCTAAAGTGAAATTTTCAAAAAAAAAGTACGTTTTTTTTATGGTGCTATTTTAAGTTCGAATATTTTTCTAGTTTATGTAAATATTTTAATCTAATGATCCAACTCTCATTTCTACATATCTCTACGTTAATACTAAAAAAGAGTTAGAGCTGAGATACGCGCTAGCTGTGCACGGTGGGCGGGAAGCAACAATAGGTTGCATGGGAATATCGTAAAAACGATGGCCCAACGAATATGTGCCTAGCTGTGTGCTGGTACTAATTTTCGTTTAAAAAAAATGTTGGAGATTTTATTCACGCTTGCTGTGTGTTTATGAAGTATATTAGAATATCATTTTACGTAAGTGTTTAGCCGGCGATCGTTTTTTCGATATTTTCATGCAACCTATTGTTGCTTACCGCCCACCGTGCACAGCTAGCGCGTATTTCAGCTCTAATTCTTTTTAATATTAACGTATAGATATGTAAGAATGAGAATTGGATCATTAGATTAAAATATTTACATAAACTAGAAAAATATTTGAACTTAAAATAGCACCATAAAAAAAACGTACTTTTTTTGAAATTTTCACTTTAGATGCACAAAAGTACATTAAGCACTGCAGGTACATCAAAATTGTATATCAAAGAAATATTCCTTTATTTATTCTGAATGAAACATATTATAAGGAATTTTCACGTAGAGTTAACATGTTAGGAGTTATACGCAAATTAAAGTGGGTACTTTTTGTGTTATTTTATATTTCAGTGGTTATCCTTTAGATCCTGTTCACATTGGATTTTTCCACTACAGGTGTCCATTTTTCTTTTTAATACCTTTTTTTGTATCCCTTAGCGACCAAATAATGTATTGAAATCGGAAAAATTTGGACGGTGGCGAATTTTCGATTTTCTCAATATTTGATCCTTTCAAAAAAAACAAAAAATGTGGATATCCTTGAAAAAGGAGCAGCTCGGATTTTAATTTCAACGGATGTTCCATCTATAAACATCACATAACACAACCCCACTTTCCTTTTTTCTCGACATTTTCATGCAACCTATCGTCGCTTCCTGCCTACCGTGTGTAGGCGCTCTTTTTTCTTTTTTTTTGTCCTTTTTTGCTTTAGTTGTGTGCATGTCGTTGCCGTTTGGCTTTCCGGTCGCTCCTCGCTACAGTTTACCTGCGCGTGGCTTTTGCGCCTTTTAATAAAACTATAAATACACCTAACGATTGCGCTCTTTATGTGTGCGAATATGTAGATATATGAGTACATATATACATGTGCATACATATGTATTTGTGCACATGTTTATATATACCCTGTAAAAAAGTGTGCGACGAGTCTCTAAAAAGATTTCTCCGGGAGCGCTCTCTTTCGGGTACAATTAGTCTACAATTGTTCCCAATTGTACCCGAACGGGTACATATGTATACTAATTGTAGACGAATTGTACCCGAAAGGGTATCAAACGGGTACAATTAGTCGCACAAATGGATTAGTCGCATTTGCTACCTGTTCGGGTACAAAACGGGTACAATTGTGCGCTTTTGCTACCCGTTCGGGTACAAACTGGGTACAATTAGTCTCTTCATAGGACATGCTCAAACAAAAGAGAACACTTCAACCCATATAAAGAGATACAAATGGGTAGTAATCGCATGCTCCCTTGCGAGTTGTCCCGGATGTATCCCGGAGTGATCGCATTTTTTGCAGGGTATATACATATGTGTACCGGAAACGCAACTGATTTCCGTTAGTTAAGTGGCAGCGAATTTCGTTAACTTTTTGCATATTTGCCTTCGTAATTCTCTTTCATATTTTGTGCTGGAAGCGTTTGTGTGTTGCGCCAATTTTTATAAATACACAATTCAGTATTTGTGGAAAGCTGAGGTTCTTTTTGAATGTGTAGGATACACTCCAAATGTTTTGTTGTAGGGACCTAAATAGATACGATCTACGGCGGAAAACCACGAATGTAGAGCTTTTGGAGGAAGGTTCTCATTTAAGAAGTGCTTCGAAGGCAAGTCAAGTACTGCCTTGCAACGAATATGTACTTTGTTGAATTTTTCTAATCATTTGGCTCATATTTGATTTTACTGTTAAGGTGTCGTAACCAAAAACTCTTGACAAAATCTTGTTTCATTTTAATTGGCGCTATACAATCTAAAGAATCTGATTCGAGTTCAAGTAGGTTTCTATCTGATAACTGGCGTCAATTAGAAACAGCAAGGAAGGTCAATTCATTATGCAGCTAATTTTTCCAACGCATTGTAGGTATGCCTCTTTCTCTGCCTATGACCACGACAGCCACTGACGCCAATGCGGATAGATCAAGAAATCTTCCAAAGAACTTTTCTCTGGAATAAGCCAAGTGGCATATCAACGAATATTGACAACGTCTATGCTTCTGCGCCGTACATCAGGACGGGAACGAAGAGCGACTTGTAGAGCACGCCTTATGTTCGGCAAGAGAGAGAATCTTACTTGGTTCAAATTATAGCTTCTAGGAAAGTGTGTTTCTTCTTTGGATTTCAAGGCTTACATTATTTTCGGAGTTAACACTCTTTCACAAATAAACAAAGAAATTCTTGGAAGGCTAGTTATCAGTAGAGAAAGTTGTTGGAAAAATTTTCTGAGTATTTTGTGCACAATCTGCAAATGTTTTCCTTTCAGTATTTTCAAAAAACAAAAAAAAAAAAAATTACCCGAGTTTGAAAGCACTTTATAGATTTTATTTATGATTTTTAAAGGATTTCTTAGAAATTTAAAGAGAAGCCAATGACGATCTATTTTGAGCTTATCCAACTACTGGACAACATTAATTAACAACAAGTACTTTGTTTTCGCCATATTTTTGCAACAAGCCATTCATCATTTAAGATAACAGTCACTGAACTAAGAAAAAAAAAATCGCTAAAGCACATAAGATACTTCTCATACTAAAAATTATTAACTAACTACTTTGCTGGCTGAACTTTAAAGTTGATGATCATAAATATTCAAAAGAACTTGCCATTGAGATAATCTTTCCGACAACATACATATGTACCTACTCTCCTCTAATATTTACCTCTACTTTCTGCTCACTGCCCAGTGTTGCCGCTCAAAAATTTTAAAAGGTGGCCCAAAAAATTTAAAAAAGTGGCCCAATTTTTTTTTTAGCTAAAACATATTTTTATAATAGCTTAGAGTGCAAATTGGGTAAGTCCATTTTTATGAAAAAGTGTTTTTAAGTGTAGAAAGCTAGAAAAATCAAATACGCACCACGCTAAACAAGTCTGTGATACTTGTCATATTTCCACTAGTTGTTATTCAATGATACGCAAATTGTGTAAGTCCAAAAAGCGAAGAAAATTGTGTAAGTCCAAAATATTTACATGAACAGAAATTTTTTTTTTTATTTTGAATTTTTTTATTTTTTGTTTTTTGTCTCTCCTACAAAGTTTGAAAAAAAGGACTTACACAATTTGCACTCTAAGCTAGCGATATATTTTTGTGGTTTATTTAATGCTTAAAGAAAATGGAATTTAAAATATTCTCTACACTAACGCATCGTTAATATGAAGGCAAGGAATTAAAAAAAAGTTGTAGCGTTCGTTGAGAGGTAGGAAAGTGCAAGGACCGTAGGAATTTTACCCAAAAAGAGCGAATATGAGTGCAATGAATGTAAATTGTGGTAAAATTCCTAAGTTTTTTTGCACTTTACTACGGATCAACGAACGCTTTATGTGCTTTTGTGTGTCTGGGCTGCTCCGTGCGTTTTCATTATCTTAACGAGCAGCCCAAATTTCAAAGTATTCAAGGGAAACGGGGAGTTGCCAATGCAAAGTAAAATAGTAACAAAGAGGTTTTTTGATCTTATTTTTAAGAAAAAACTAAAAATTATTTAATAATTATAGTTTGAAAGTAAAAAAGGACCAAAAGTGGCCCGAATTTTTAAAAAGGTTCAAATATTGCATATTTTCAAAAAGTTGGTTTCAGGTGGCCTGCCTTTAAAAAAGGTCCACATTGCCACTTTAGTGGCCCAAACGGCAACGCTGCCACTGCCTTACCTCATGTTCACTTCGGCGCATCTGTTCTTTAGCTTTAACCGTGTCAACCAAAGTCGTAGCTCATTTTTTGACACAATTTTTCGTTGTGATAATTTTGTTGACTGGCTACTAGCCCTTACAGCTCAGCTGTTCCTCTACCTTAAACCGCTGCTTTTTGGGTTTTATATTTGTAGTGCTTTCGGTTCCTGTTTATTTTTTTTTATTTTTTGGGAAATCTTTCTTTATGTCGTACAAAAGTCAGCTTGTTTGGTTGTTCGACGAAGAAGAGTGCTTGAAATGTGTGTTTATGTATTCTGAAACTATACTGTTTGCAGTTATGTATGCACATAATGTTAAAATATATTAAATATTCAATAGCACATTCAACGAATTTTCACTGTTAACTCAAACGAGTACGAGCAATATAATAGCCACTTGAATGTGTAGCTTTTGAAATGATAGCCGCGCTTTTGTGTATCAACTTGCACAGTGCGCTAGGCTGGTGGCATTCTGAAGCTCAAATGAAACTGAGGCTATCTTTAGCCTTGTCGAGTACTTCATAATTTTCATGAATGGACAGTTTGGCCTCAACTGTTAAATTTGAGAAGTTATATGCCAAAAGGTCTTTATCTGAAGAATAGGTTGAATGGGGGGATATATATACATATGTTATATTGTTTCGATTTGTTCGATTATGACAAATAATGAATTGTAGATAAAAATCTATACGTATACCGAATTTAAATCAGACATCTCAAAGAACTGGGGGACTAGTTTGAGACAATTGGACAGACAGACGGGCATGGCCTAATTGACTCAGCTGATGATTTATCATATGGATCAGATCGGCTCATATTTTAGTGTATCTATCATCACTCTATCTTGTGCTTACAAGGATTGAGTTTTGTAAGGTTTTTTTTTTGTTAGATACAATTTCTTTTTTGTGTATTTTTTTAGAGCTAGATATTGGTTATTTTAAGGAAAATTTAAAATTTATTTTTTAGTAGAAGTTATATATATATATTTCGGAGATCAACACAACTCCTCATCACACTACTTTTCGCTAGGCGAACTCACCGAGTATCGAACTCGGATCGTCGTTTTTGCTTCTTATCAAAATAAGTAAATTTGCCACTTTTGCTTTTAAAATTTGATATGAGATAGTTTCTCTACTTTTTTTATGTACAAATATACGTTATCTAACCCACTGTACAATGCACTTTATGAATTTCAGTGTATATATCTATATGTAAGAGAGTATACACCTGTTTATTGTGGCTGTCATTTTTAGTTGCAATGTCCGCAGACCGTCACGCCACGCCAACACCGCCGTACACTTGAGCACACCACTGCGATCAAACTTTGCACCTTTTCTGCAGCGAGACAGCGTTGAGAGATGCATACTACATACAAATTTACATAACCCTTTTGGGTGAAAACCAACACTTAAGTGAAAAGCGAATTTTCCGTTAGCCGTAGCCGTCAATCGCGTGCAACAAAGTGACTAAAAGAAAGCCAACAGAGAAAATCACAACCAGCGAGAGGGCTGGTGTCTAAATTTAAATAAGCTTTGCAGACACGGCAGTTTTGTGGTGTGAATGTGTAAGCAAAAATGTGATAATATTTCGCTTTGCTTAAGTTAAGTTTATAGCTAATTTCATTTATATATTCGCATGTTTATAATTTTATGTATTGCTGTTGTTACCACTCGGTGTGCGAGAATCGTTTTACGCCGTTATTTGTTTTCCACAGTTAATTTAGGTATTTATGGCTTGTTTGTTTTTTATTGACACCTAGATAGATAGATAGATAGGTAGATAGATAGATAGATAGATAGATAGATAGATAGATAGATAGATAGATAGATAGATAGATAGATAGATAGATAGATAGATAGATAGATAGATAGATAGATAGATAGATAGATAGATAGATAGATAGATAGATAGATATATGGATAGATAGATAGATGATAGATAGATAGATGGATAGATAGATAGATAGATAGATAGATAGATAGATAGATAGATAGATAGATAGATAGATAGATAGATAGATAGATAGATAGATATATGGATAGATAGATAGATGATAGATAGATAGATGGATAGATAGACATATTTGGGGTTTGCACTACGACCATTAGGTCTATTGTGCCCCCTCTGCGATCGCATTACCTCATCTAAGCCGAACTCCCTCAAAAATCGAAGGATTTCGCTCGACTTTAGAGGCTGAATGTGCTCCTGCTTTAGCCAATGCATGCCCAGGAACCTTTAACATTTCCATGCAATGGCATCGCATTCGACCCGTATGTGTTCTGCATACTCATCTTTCCTATCAAAAGAGCGCCATAGACTACTTGGCCGGATAACTAGTCCATCCTGTGAGAATTCCTGTCAGTATTCTCAGTTTATAGAGATTCCGAATCCCCTTGAACCGACTTATGTTATATTCTCACATTATTAGCTTTGCCAGCCGCATTCCAGCGATCTATTTTAACGCAAATCGGGCCTTCAGTTTTTGATCTATCTGATGTAAATTCGGTAAACGGTTGCATTTTTATGTACAACTAACCAATTTTCGTAGTCCACTACATCTATAAAATTGTTCAGATATAGGCAGTTGGGGCATAAATTCTCCATATAAATCGCCTCTTTAGGACAGCTTGTTCGCCATCAGACAAGCGAGGTCGGATCGAACAAAAATGTTATGAACTTGCTAACTGGTCGATAAAAATTTCCCTCTGCTCGCTATCATTCACATATAAATTTGGCAGAGGGAAATTTATAGCCAGCAGAGAAATTGTGAATCGAAAGCGGCTAATAATAATAATAATACAATGGCGCTATTATAACTCTGACGAGTTTTATGGCCGAGCTTCTCTCCCAATTCGAGGTGTGCTCCTTTTTGTTTACATACCAATTGGGTGGACCTACATTTTTATCCCGGCTCCGAACCGCATTTTTTGGGAGAAGCTTTTTCATGGAAGAAATACTCACGGAGGGTATGCCGCCCACTGCCGAGAGGTGACCGCTGCTCTTAAAAACCCCAATAATTCAGTTTTAATTAATTAGAAAAATTTTTTTGGTGTTTGTACGGACTGGGGTTTGAACTCTAGACCTCTGGTATAGCAGGCGAGTACTCTACCCACTGCACCACAGCGGTACACAAGTTCATACAGATATATGCAGTTATTTTATGTCTATTAGATTTTAGCTCGATATATTTTTAGGAAGTGCACTTGCTTTCATATAAATTTATATGCAATGAAGTATCATACCGCGATCGCCTTTGAAAAAAGCTATATCACATGGTACAGCCGAAAATAGCTTACTTTATCTTTCATGCATATGGATATCATGTGTGTTTGTATGTATGTATGTATGTATGTACATATGTAAATGCATTTGACCATCGTGCTGTGGCAGCTGTTTTCATCGACGCCCGCCATTGCCGGCTTGTTTGTTTAAAGCAGTGACGTGGCGGGGCATTGTTTGTTGCACATTTATATGGCGGTTTTTACTGATCACTTACATATGCACATATGTACGTACATTTTTACAATGTACATACATGCATACACACATTCTAACTATGTATATTTAAATATACATACATATCCAAACTATATGAAAGTTTAAGAGATAGTCAAACAAAAGTTTGCATGTGCATCCGGTCTCACACATACATACGAACATGTATGGTATACATATGTATTAAAAAAACTTGTTTCCTGCAGCATGGGATTGTATGTATGTATGTAAGTGTTGCCACCATCGCTAGCTGACGGGTGTTGCGCTCTGTTGTTGTTCCTGTTTCAGCTTCAGTTTCTCAGTTACAGTTTCTGTATTATAATTTATGATTTTGTTCAAAAAGTTGCATGGCAGTTTTTGCATGCAGTTTAGTTTTTCGTCGTCCAACTTGTTTCGTTTTTCATACACAATCCTTTTTATTTTGTGTTGTTGTTCCGTATTTATTTTGTTGTAAAATATTTATGCATTTGTTTGCTTAGTTATGCTCATATTTGTAAGCATTCGCTTGACTGTTGATCTTTTTGCAGAGATACACATATTCATACATATATATTTACAAGTACATACATATATGTATATATATATGTGATCCTGTCTTTTTGTTTATTTAAATGTTTTTATATGTTGTGTGGCCATCAAAAACTGTTTGCATGCTAATTATTTATTTAGTTTAGCGGTTGAGTGGTGTTTTTGGTGTTGTTGTGGTGGCATTAGAGCTTGCGCCAAGTTAAGCAATTGGCTATAAGCCACCCGAAAGTGAGTACAATGTGGAACGAGACCAATTGGCTTAAGTTGTTGCAAAAGTATACGTGTTTACATATGATTACGTGATTACATCTGGATATACATAAATATTTTTAGGATTGTGTAAGTAAATGATCTTGTTTAAGCTTAAACATATGGTCCAGTATACATACATATTATGTTCATGAAATGTATGTATGTATGTATAATAATAATGTCTTAACCCTTCCCTCAACACAGATTATACTTGAACGGTAATTGCATGTTTCCAATTTCCAATTTCTTTAATTTTTCTTTTAACATGGAATATTACTAATACATACATACATATACATATATTTTAGTTTTATAAAGAATATATATTCTACCTTAATTATGCGAGTTTATAACAGCAAATGGTTGGCACGCCCCCAAAATGAGCGTCAACGACTTGCTATTACCAAATGAAGGGGGTGTGCGTTATAATAAACAAAAACGTGGCTTGTGTAAACAAAATATGCATAATTGCCTAAGTAAATACTTTCATACATACATATGGTCAATTTTCTGACTGCTAACGTTACATTCGCATGGAGTTTTTATTTATAATAATAATAATAACCCACGCCCTCCAATCCCGCCCGACCGCACGAGAGGCGCACCCGCATGACGTACGGGTATTTTTTATTTACATAAAACGCCGAGGTGTTGAGTGGCAGGAGTTTGTTAAGCGTCGAGTTCTTAAACTGCTCAGCTACAGAGAAATAAAATCATCAGCTGAGTATAGTACATTTGAAGTTAGTCTTGAGAATTATAACAGAATAATCGCTACTATGTGTTAAGATAAGACAGTATTTTTTCCCTTATAATGAAAAGTGAGTCCGAAATATCTAAAAAGCTGGAATAGGAATTAAAGCTCTTACATAAACCCCGGAAAGGTTCATTTAATTCAAAGTTTGATTTACACTGCTTTAAATAGATAGGGTTGAAGTGTCTTGTTGAACGAGAAGGAATGTTAAAGTTTATTTCAGCTAGCAAGAAAGGAGAAAGAATTAAGCCATTCAAAAGCTTAACGATAAATATTACCCCTAACATTTCTCGTCGACTTGCAAGCGTCGGAAGATTAAGGAGTTTTAAACGGCTAGTATACGGTGGAAGATTGTAACCAGAATCACAAGGCAAATTTCTTAAAGCAAAAAGCAAAAACTGTTTTTGGACTGACTCTAAGCGATCAGAGTGAATCTGATAGTATGGATTCCAAACTATGGAACCATATTCCAATATAGGTCTTACTAAAGTTGTAAAGAGTGTTTTAGTTATGTATGGGTCGCTGAATTCCTTTGACAAACGTTTTACAAACGCTAAGACACCTCTTGCCTTATTTGCTGTAGCATTAATATGAATGTTAAAACTGAGTTTGCAGTCCATTATTACACCTAAATCCACAAACTCATTTACTTGTTCGAGACCTAAGCCATTTATTACATAAGAAGCTGGCTGTACGGTTTTCCGGGAAAAGCGCATGAATTTACATTTATTGAGGTTAAGTGGCATTAAGTTAGTGTCACCCCAAGAAACTAAGGAATTTAAATCTTCCTGAAGCAAAGTTCTATCATTAAATGAAGAGATTGATCTAAAAAGCTTTACGTCGTCCACATACAATGAAATTTTTGAGTGTTTAATTGTAGTAGTTATATCGTTAATGAATATCAAAAACAGAATCGGGCCAAGGTGACTGCCTTGAGGAACTCCTGAAGTAACATTAATAATAAACGAGTTAGTTTATACGAAATAATAACAAAAATGTTAGAAACGTCCAAGGTTCTGTTACTTATGCTATCAGGTAGACCTATACCTTCATTATACTCAGCTGTACTAGTACACAGAGTATTATAGTTTTGATTTCATAACGGTGGATTGTAACAGAATGAAATAATCGAGATAGATATAGACTTATATATATCAAAATGATCAGGGTGAAAAGAGAAATCGATTGAGCCATGTCCGTCCGTCCGTCCGTCCGTCCGTCCGTCCGTCCGTCCGTCCGTCCGTCCGTCCGTCCGTCCGTCCGTCCGTACGCACGATAACTCGCGCAAAAATTGAGATATTTTGATGAAATTTGGAATGCAAGTTGGTATCGAGACTGGGACGGTTGGTATTGAAAATGGGCGAAATCGGACCATGACCACGCCCACTTTTCCTATATAGAAAAAATTGGAAATTTGGTATCTCAGTCACTAATAGAGCTGGAGCGATGAAGTTTTACCCACGTGTTGAGCTCAGGCCCCTATGAAGAAATCTGATGAAATTTTGGAAAATGGGCGGTGCCACGCCCACTTATTAAGGGTCAAACATGGAAAGTTTTATATGTCATAACTCAGAAACAATTGAAGATATATCGATGAAATTTGGTATGCGTGATTTACTTACTTAGGCAAACATTTTGGTGAAAAATTGTTAAAATCGGTTCACGGCCACGCCCACTTTTATATATGTGTATTATAAAGTGACCTAATAAAAACATTTTAAGCGATAACTCTGTCAAATATAAAGATATATCATTGAAATTTTATGGCAGCAGTCCAACTATGGACACAAAACAAAAAACATAAAAATTTTGGAAAATGGGCGGTGCCACGCCCACTTATTAAGGGGCAAACATTGAAAGTTTTACGAGTCATAACTCAGAAACCATTGAAGATATATCGATGAAATTTGGTACGCGTGATATACTTACTTAGGCAAATGTTTGGACTAAAAATTGCCAAAATCGGTTGACGACCACGCCCACTTTTATATATGGGTATAATAAAGTGGCCCAATAAAAACATTTTAAGCTATATCTCTGTCAAATATAGAGATATATCATTGAAATTTTATGGCAGGAGTCCAACTGCGGACATAAAACTAAAAACACAAAAATTTTGGAAAATGGGCGTGGCACCGCCTCTTTTTAGAAGCAGGAATATACGAGATTTCTGAGCCCATAACTCGACAAATAATTGATATATAATGACGAAACTTGGTGTATACACTTTCGTAACGTCTGGTAATACATACTCAAAATTTTAGAGAAATCGGTTGACGACCACGCCCTCTTTTATATATGGAAACTATAAAGGGGCCTAATAAAAACATTTTAAGCGATATCTTTGTCAAATATAAAGATAATTCATTGAAATTTTGTGGCATGAGTTCCACAATAGACCGGAAACAAGAAATATAAAAATTTTGGAAAATGGGCGTGGCACCGCCTCTTTTTAGACAAAGGGATATACGACATTTCTTAGCCTATAACTCGACAAATAATTGAGATATTGTGACGAAACTTGGTTTATACACTTTTATAACTTGTGTTAATAGACACGCAAAAATTTATTGAAATCGGTTATGACCACGCCTACTTTTTAACAAAGATATTTCTGGAACACCCTTTAGGAATTTGTAACGTGACATCTTTGTAACTAGATGTCATAAAGGAATGAAATTTTGCACAAATAATATTCATATGCTTAGTTGGATGACTGATTTTGAAAATGGGCGTGGCTACGCCCACTATATGCAGCACTCGCTTTATATAAAGTGCACCGTGTTTCCATCAAACGCAAACAAACAATGAAAGCATGCAGCTGAGTATCTAATGTTCGATTCCACTCGAACTTAGGCTTCCTTACTTGTTTTAAGAGTAAAATTAGTCTGATGGCTACCATGCCGTAAAAGTTATAAGCGCGTGAAACGCACTGCTAACGTTACATCATTTGGAAGTGAGATCAAGATACAGATCATGTTTGGTTTAATTTCTGCGAACTTGCTGAGACAATCATCCCAATTTTACTTCATGTTATATAGCAAGGATGTCACAAGGTCATGGCATACCGCTTTACCAAAATCTTTGGGATTTTTTAACGTAATTTAACATAAAATAAGGCACTGCTAACGTAACACGTGCGAAAACTGAGAATATATGTACATATAATAAAATTGTAACCGTTGATCTCTGTACATTGCAGATATACAGAAAATAAAAAATGGAGCCAGAGGAATCCAAATTAACTGTTTTTAAAATTTCTGTCGGTCTGACTAAAAATTGGAATGATGGAATTGAATGAAACTAGTCAGAGTTATAATAGCGACATTGTATTATTATTATTATTATTATTATTATTATAGCTGTCTACTTTAAGATTTAAGATATCCCTTATTTCTATAGCTCAACTAGTTTTGGAGTTATCGACCAATATGTGGACCAAGGGTGATCCATAATTTGTTAGTACAATATGGGTATCAAATAAAAGGTGCTGATGAGTGCTGCAATAAGTAATTCTATTAAACTCAATATCTCGATTGTTTTCGGAGATATCTCCCTATCCCTAACCCTATCTCTCCAAATTTTGATATCTTACGGAAAACACTTCCAGAGATATTCAGCATGAAAGATTAAGTTTGTATGGGTTTTGCCACGTCCCTTTTCCAATAGCTCTCATTTTTTCATCCAGAAAATGATTATTGAAAGTTTCATTCATTTCTATGCAGTCGTTTTTGTGTGACGCGGGCGTTATGGTAAAAAAACACATTTTGGTCACATTTTTCCAACATTTTGGTCAATAACTCGGGAACTGGATGAGATATCCAAATGAAAGTTGTCCTGAATTTTAAGTTAGGCGTTAAGTGATAGAATGGTGAATTCTATTCAGTAGGTTTTGCGTGATGCGCGCACAATCATACAGACGGACAGACAGACATACAGACAGATAGACTTCTAAAAATTGTAGATTTGGGTTCCGCTGGTCCAATAATGACCTCTCCTATCAGTTTTTTATTGAATATCTTCAATGTACAGACATCGACCAGTTACAATTTTATTATATGTACTCTAAAAAAAAACGTTGTAAATCTAAAGACTTTCGGTGTTAAATAAACTACTTTCCGCAGTTGAAATATGCCCAACAACGCTCCGTTGTTGTTTCAAAGGTGCGAGCGTTGTTGATTTAATTCAATAACGGAGATTGTTGGAAAAAATTTTCACCTAAAAATAAATTTTTGCTTGCATTTTACTCTTCATCTTCTCTCCGCCCGGGTCCCAACTGCAAATATGTAGCCTCCGCTTGTTCTCCTATTCTTCTCCCCTGGTTGCTATCTTTATTTCTTATTCTGATTTTTCTTCTTTATTTTATATTCTCCTCCAAATTCGAACCATGACATCAACCTGAAATTCTATCCAATCATCACATAGTGGAACATTCAACATTATATTGAGTTATAGTAACCTATTTATACTTCCATTTCCTAAAAAGGAATCCATGAATTATTTGAATCATTGTAAAAACAAAATTAAAAAAAAAATTGTTCTCATTAGTTTTGTTTACAACGGAAACTGTTGGGTCAAATACTTTTGCCTTTAAATCAACAACGGGGAGAAAATTGTTGCTAAAAACAATTTTTTTTTTTGGATTTTTCTCTTCATCTTCTCTCCATCATTATTTTTTTGTTGGTTTTCTCACAAAAAAATATTTTTTCACAAACATTTTTTAAAGGCAAGCAAGTTTTTGAATCAACAACGCCCGTTCTTGAATAAATTGTTGGACCAAAAACTTTGCTGTAAAAACAAATACTTTTGCTGTTGAATCAAAGACGGAGATTCAACAGCCGAAAGTTGTTGGTTTAACTACGGGTATTTTTTTTTAAAGTATTATATAGATAAAAAATCACTGCTAACGTTACATATTATTTAAGCTAACCATGTCTTCAAATCTTTGGAAGTTTAACTTTTTTTAATTGGAACGTGAGATATACGTATAGTATTAAGAAAATATATAAACAAATTAAATTAAAACGTATTTTAACATGTCTTAAAAAAACTTTTTTGGTTTTGCACTGCAAAAGGTTATATAAGATTTTTGCGGCACATTTACTTTTCACATAACTGCTAGTTGGAACATAACTTTTTTAAAAACTTTACGTGTTATGATATTATAGCTTATTTTCTAAAGCATAGTACTGAGTTCGAGTTTCACGTGAAACTGCTGTCAAAATCCATAAAAAAAATTGGTTGTGAAAAATTTGTGAAATTTCACAGATATTTCACGCCAAAGTTGTACTGAGTTCCTGCCGTGAAAATGTTGCGCAACATTCTAGCAACATTATGCCAGCAACATTTTTTCACGCCAAATTAAATGTACAATGCCATTTATTTTCGAGTGAAAAGAGACATTTGTTAAAATTGAAATTTATATTTTGTATAAAATTTTTTTATTGGTCAAAATTTGAAAGTTGGTTCTGAGGCGATGCTCCAAATTTTTTCTTTTTATATTTGCCCAGTCTTCGTTTTGGCATTTATTCTCAATTGACAAAAACTTTTTCTTGAAACATTTCACGGCAAAATAAATGCATGTTGCTGGCGAAATTTCACGGCAGTGAACTCAGTACTAGGCTTAATAGATAAAACTTGAACGGCTAAATTTAGTCGCAACAAACATGTTAGATTTACCTTTTTGTTTACTGAACTACTTCCGACCATATTTTTTTTTAATCACAACGTTTTATAAAAAGAGCGAAAAGTTTAATTTAAAACGACTAAAATTGAATGCCACTGTTTTCAACAGCTACTATAATATGTCATGAACCCCGCAAGACCACAGTGCTTGCAATATTTGACAAAAAAAAAACTACTTGGTTTACTTTCCCAGAAAATCGGCCATATGTATGTACATATGTATGTACATATGTATAGATTTATGTATATTCTCAAGCATAATCACAAAAATTTTAGACCAAGGACAACCAAAATTATTTTCCTACTAAAAATCGATGATGACCTACCATTAATTTTTTTTTGCGCCCTCAAATAACAAGTCACAAAAAATTTAATTACCTACCGCTGGCAATAAGAAATGCAAAGTGTAAGAAATTGGGTCATAATATTTATAGTAAATGCATGCTTATAATATTTTGTTCGTTTTTGTTACGAAAACGTGAACAAAAAAACCAACTAATTTCCTTTTGTGCATATTTCGAATTTCACAGAAATGCATAGCAAAACCCAAGAAAAAACAACAAAAAATTCTATGGAAAAAAATGAATAAATATTGATGTTATATACCTAAATATGTACATACATACATAATATGTACGTAATGGTTTTTGCTTTTATTTATTCTGTTTTTCACAGAAATTACAACAAAAAAAACTAACATTAAGGAAAGGGGTATGTATGTATATTAGGCGTAAATGGCCAAAAGGGAGTGAACAGCTAACACTATACATAAGTATGTAGGTATGTATGTAAGTTTTTGTGCATATTAATGTTTGTATGTTGCACATTTACTATAATTTTGACCAAAAGGAAAGCAGAAATGCAGCTGATTAAAAGTTTTGTTGCAGCTAAAACTTAAATTAAGTGCAATAAAGTGTCGACAAAGTACACAAAAAACACACACACAAAAACCAAACATACAAAAGAAAATGCAAAAAAATGGACAGCAAAAACGAATGGCGAACTGAAATGAATGGTATTGTTTGGTTTACCGATTAAAAAGTAAACAAGTGAAAACAAAAAACAAAACAAAAAACAACATAACAAACAAGAAAGAGTGCAATGCAAGTAAGTGCACACACATAAATGTACCAAATACAAAAGTCTTTTTTGCTTTCTTTTTGTGTATTAATGTGCTTTTTTGCTTTTTTTTTTCCTTTGCTATAAAACTAAAGCTATTTTGAGTTTATCATAGAAGGATGGAAAAGGGAAGCTGGAGTTAAATGTATAATTGTGCCGCAGACAGCAGACGAAGATATTATGGACGTAATCTTATTGAAACTAAGGCGAAATGTTTTTACAAGACTTGAATCTACAACTATCTTTTAGCCTACCATATCACTGCAGCGTTTATCAGGCTGAGGTTTCAGCTACATATAATGGATGTCTGTTAACCGTATAGAACATGATCCTATCCACCAAAGATGTATTCATCTGCAGCGACGGCCAAGCAGCAATTAAGCAATTAAGTCTCTTGGCTCTGACATGTTCAATTCTGAACTAACACTAGACTTTCGTCAATCTCTATAGGAGTTGGCCAAACAGACTTGTTTGCACATCTTATGGTATCCGGTACACAGGTATATCGATGGCAATTATAAAGCAGATGAACTAGCAAGGCAAGTAGGTCTTCCTGATAAAGAACGCATAGGAAAGCCGTTTGCCACATGTAAGCTAATGTTTAGACAGCACATCTATAAACTATTAAGTGATAGATGGCAACAGAATCCAGCATGTTTAATATCAAGGCAGAGCTTGTCAAAACACAAGCGATCTCGTCAAATAAGTACTCTGGGGAGAGTGGAAATCTTGAACCTGGTGGGGTTACTCACAGTAGACTGTAGTACCGCAGATTTTGCAGAAGCTGCAAGGAAGATGAGGAATAGGAAAGGATCGAACTCGTCATTTGTCACTCTGCGACTTTTAACAGCGCCAGACGACGCTTAGATGCATAGGTTATGTAAGGTCGCGGACGTCGACGTAAAGGACCTGGAGAACTTAATAAGGCTTTCAAACTGGTTCAAAAAGGAGGAGTAGAGTAGTTGTAAAAAATACATCTGAGTGGATAGAATGCAATTCTTCTAGAAAACGACGCATTAATTTCTACAAATTTAAATAGTCACGCGATCATAAATGTGATACTGTGGTATAGCAACTGATCTAGGAGTGTGACGAAATAATACAAAGGAACCCTTTAGTCTGTAGAGCAAGTATTCTTCAAATTTATTGGATACTGGGTTACAAGGAGAAAGATGGGAATAAGAATGAGCTGAAGAGCTAGAAAAGGGACGGATTCCACTTTCACGAATTGTTTTGTTAACAGTACGGATCATTTTATTCTACATACATACATATGTGAGGGTATCTCACTGACCAGCCAGTCTTACATAGCCTAACCTTAGTTTAATCAAACTTCCTTTGAAAAATGCAAGCATTGAAATTTTCCTGAAAGAAAAGAGTAAAAAACAAGTAAGGAAGCCTAAGTTCGAGTGGAATCGAACATTAGATACTCAGCTGTATACTTTCATTGTTTGTTTGCATTTGATGGAAATACGGTGTGATTTATATAAAGCGAGCGCTGCATAAAGTGGGCGTAGCCACGCCCATTTTCAAAAATTTTATCATTGATCCAACTAAGCATATGAATATTATTCGTTGTGCAAACTTTCATTCTTTTATGACTTCTAATTACAAAGATGTCACGTTACAAATTCCCAAAGGGTGTTCCAGAAATATCTTTGTTAAAAAGTAGGCGTGGTCATAAACCGATTTCAATAAATTTTTGCGTATTAACACAAGTTATAAAAGTGTATAAACCAAGTTTCGTTATAATATCTCAGTTATTTGTCGAGTTATGGGCTCCGAAATCTCGTATATTACTTCGTTTAAAAAGAGGCCCATTTTCCAAAATTTCACCAAATTTCTTCATAAGGGCCTGAGCTCTACACGTGTATGAAATTTCATAGATCCAGCTGTATTAGTGGCTGAGATACCAAATTTCCGATTTTTTCTATATAGGAAAAGTGGGCGTGATCATGGTCCGATTTCGCCCATTTTCAATACCAGCCGTCCCAGTCTCGATACCAACTTGCATTTCAAATTTTATCAAAATATCTCAATTTTTGCGCGAGTTATCGTGCGTACGGACGGACGGACAGACGGACGGATGGACAGATGGACGGACGCACGGACGGACGCACGGACGGACGGACATGGCTCAATCGATTTCTCTTTTCACCCTGATCATTTTGATATATATAAGTCTATATCTATCTCGATTATTTCATTCTGTTACAATCCACCGTTATGAAATCAAAACTATAATACTCTGTGTACTAGTACAGCTGAGTATAATAACAAAAAACCAAAACATTTCTATCCCCTTTTGTGCTTTCATCTTTGTTATGTGTAAGTGTAAGCAGGAAAAGAAACACGATAACAACGATTAATACCAGGACAACATGCCTTCTCTAGCTTTTAACGAAGAAAACAAGGTGAAAATAGAAGGCGGAAAGCAACAGTTCTCACTGAGAAAGCAACAAATAGCAAACAACAACAAAAGGATAAAATTATCAGTTACTTTTGCATTTTACCTGTCGTACAATTTGCGCCAAAACAAAAAAGTTGAATAAATTCACAGAAGAAAGTCTTTCCAAGAAAGATTACTGGCATGAGTGTATCTAGTATTGCTATGGAAAGTAGATAGCTTATTCGAAACGCATTAAATGAAACACAACACAAACAAGTTGGTGAAAGGCTTGGAATTCTGCGGGACAATAATGATTTGTAATGAATTATACGATTATATAAATAGGAAATATTGAAAAGGCGATGGCAGTGGGGTTTATTTTATTTTTTTTTTTGTCTTAAATCCATGGTGATATTTATTATGAATGAATGCAAGAATCGTGCTTTTCGCTGTTAGGCAGGTGCCTTTTTTGTGAATTACATGATTCTCCGAATTGATATATGTATGTACGTATGTTTTTTTGGAAATATGTACTTGACAATTGCTTACAGAGAAAGCAGCAGTTCTTTTAATATGCTATTCAACCGTAAATAACGCCCACAAAAAGCACTTTTTTGCAAGAAAAAAACACATTTCTGCAATCACTAAATTATTCAGGAAATTCGCGATAAACAAAATTTCAGCAATAATATTGGGTCTCCCACGCAGCTTTCAAATTTATAAAGTATCATTTCGTTGTAAGTGCTTTTTTTTTTTACAAAAAAATAACCAAAAGATGCACTTTGAGTTTAACAAAGAGGCTTACAAGAAAAACGAACGCAATATTCAAGGTAACAGAAAAAAAGTTTTACTCTCTCTTCGCGTTCAAAAAGTAACAAACAACTTACGATAATACGGCATACCTACATGCAATACAAATAAATAAATGCATTCTTGAAACGTAACAAAAAAAAAAGCAAGGTAAGCACAAAGGGCAGCGGAAAAGCAAATAGCAAATAAGAAAATGAAAAAGCATACACATGTGAAAGCAAAAGGCAAAATTCGAGAAGGACCAACTGAAAAACTGAAGAATTGAAAAACTGAAGTATTGGAAACAAAAAAACAAAAATCTGCTAAATATTTGTTCAATGCAATTGTTTAAGAGTTTTTTCATGCGTTTTACTTTATTTTTGTTTTTTGTTAAACTTTCGTTTTTCGCATGTTACTTACGTCAGTGGCGCCCCTAGTATAAATTGGCTGGGCAAGCCTATGTAAAAGCATAGCCATTAGCCATTTAATTATGTAATTTTCTTTGCTGTACCTGTTATCTGAAAGTATAAAAATGAATGTATAGGAATAAATCGAGAAGATACAGATGATGAAGAATAATTAAGTTTTGACCTACAAGAGATAATATGAAGATATTTGTATGGCTTTAGTTATTTTAGCTGTGCCTACTTTAGGTCAGCACAGCAACAGGCCTAGCTGAGTCGAAGGTAAATTCCATTTATTCGTTGTCAGAACAGAAAGAGAAGAATTCAACTGAATTGTTTGCTGACTCCAGACTTATGGAGAAATCTCCGAGACTAACACGAAAGCGTAGAGCTATTCTTAATTTCCTTATACCGAACAGCACTGTTGAATAGGTATCAAATCACTAATGCCAAAGCCAGCATTTCATTCGCATACAAATTTGTTGTGAAAAATAAAAAATTGGTTTACTACTTTTTTATTTTCAATTTAACTCTGGATATAATAAATATACTTCTACTTATAGAAAGAGAGAAAATAACGTATGTTATTCATAATTACCTCACGCTATGTTAGTTTTTCTGTATTGAAAGCCGCAAAAAAGCCCATGTGTGAAACTGTTAAAGAATGCCCAATAACACAGGTTGTGCTGTGATTGGCTGTACAAACAAAATACACACGTTATGAAGTGAGTTGGTGCTGTATATACGTTAATTTCCTAGAGGGCTTTTAACCACGTCATGAGAACATAAGTACTAAACACATTATACCATGTCTCCAGCCAACGTGTTTCGCTCTTTTTTTCTGCACTCGCTCTCTCAATCTTGTTTCGACCTCAAAACGAGTGCCGAATCTCGCCAATTTCCATACAAATTTCTAAGAGCGAGTGAAGATTGAAAAAATTGTTTCGTTCTCAATCCTCTTGCCAAGCGCGATGATATCGATGCCTTCTCTAATTTTGTATCGAAAATCTATCGAAATCTCACACAGACCAAAACAAAAACGCAAAAATAAGCAAATATACAAACATTTAAGAAGAACAAGAAAGACAAATGTTAAACTGAATCACGATCAGCCACGTGGAGACGGGTTATTTAGCGAGATGTTTCCCTAGATGTTTCGCTGGCGAATCAAGTTATGTGGAGATGGGCTTTAAAGGAACATTGAATAGTAAACACATTTTAAGCGTAAAATAACCAGATTTTAAAAAAATCGTAAAATGAAATAAATGAAAATATTTAGGCAAGCCAGGCTTTTGGGGTTGTATGAATAGATTGCCACTGACTTACATATATACACTTCTAAGGACTTGTTTATGTACACACACATGTTTATATTTCTAAAAACGTACATATGTAAGTATGTAAGTAGAATACCTCAGTGTCCGCAAGCACTTCCTGTATGAGTTGTCAATAGGGCGTACACAAGTGGAGCTACAAAAGTGTTTGATATTTTTTTTTACACTAGTGTAACTTTGTTTGTGATTTTGCAGTTGTAAGCTGGTAATTATACTCAGCTGTACTAGTACACAGAGTATTATAGTTTTGATTTCATAACGGTGGATTGTAACAGAATGAAATAATCGAGATAGATATAGACTTATATATATCAAAATGATCAGGGTGAAAAGAGAAATCGATTGAGCCATGTCCGTCCGTCCGTCCGTCCGTCCGTCCGTCCGTCCGTCCGTCCGTCCGTCCGTCCGTCCGTCCGTACGCACGATAACTCGCGCAAAAATTGAGATATTTTGATGAAATTTGGAATGCAAGTTGGTATCGAGACTGGGACGGTTGGTATTGAAAATGGGCGAAATCGGACCATGACCACGCCCACTTTTCCTATATAGAAAAAATTGGAAATTTGGTATCTCAGTCACTAATAGAGCTGGAGCGATGAAGTTTTACCCACGTGTTGAGCTCAGGCCCCTATGAAGAAATCTGATGAAATTTTGGAAAATGGGCGGTGCCACGCCCACTTATTAAGGGTCAAACATGGAAAGTTTTATATGTCATAACTCAGAAACAATTGAAGATATATCGATGAAATTTGGTATGCGTGATTTACTTACTTAGGCAAACATTTTGGTGAAAAATTGTTAAAATCGGTTCACGGCCACGCCCACTTTTATATATGTGTATTATAAAGTGACCTAATAAAAACATTTTAAGCGATAACTCTGTCAAATATAAAGATATATCATTGAAATTTTATGGCAGCAGTCCAACTATGGACACAAAACAAAAAACATAAAAATTTTGGAAAATGGGCGGTGCCACGCCCACTTATTAAGGGGCAAACATTGAAAGTTTTACGAGTCATAACTCAGAAACCATTGAAGATATATCGATGAAATTTGGTACGCGTGATATACTTACTTAGGCAAATGTTTGGACTAAAAATTGCCAAAATCGGTTGACGACCACGCCCACTTTTATATATGGGTATAATAAAGTGGCCCAATAAAAACATTTTAAGCTATATCTCTGTCAAATATAGAGATATATCATTGAAATTTTATGGCAGGAGTCCAACTGCGGACATAAAACTAAAAACACAAAAATTTTGGAAAATGGGCGTGGCACCGCCTCTTTTTAGAAGCAGGAATATACGAGATTTCTGAGCCCATAACTCGACAAATAATTGATATATAATGACGAAACTTGGTGTATACACTTTCGTAACGTCTGGTAATACATACTCAAAATTTTAGAGAAATCGGTTGACGACCACGCCCTCTTTTATATATGGAAACTATAAAGGGGCCTAATAAAAACATTTTAAGCGATATCTTTGTCAAATATAAAGATAATTCATTGAAATTTTGTGGCATGAGTTCCACAATAGACCGGAAACAAGAAATATAAAAATTTTGGAAAATGGGCGTGGCACCGCCTCTTTTTAGACAAAGGGATATACGACATTTCTTAGCCTATAACTCGACAAATAATTGAGATATTGTGACGAAACTTGGTTTATACACTTTTATAACTTGTGTTAATAGACACGCAAAAATTTATTGAAATCGGTTATGACCACGCCTACTTTTTAACAAAGATATTTCTGGAACACCCTTTAGGAATTTGTAACGTGACATCTTTGTAACTAGATGTCATAAAGGAATGAAATTTTGCACAAATAATATTCATATGCTTAGTTGGATGACTGATTTTGAAAATGGGCGTGGCTACGCCCACTATATGCAGCACTCGCTTTATATAAAGTGCACCGTGTTTCCATCAAACGCAAACAAACAATGAAAGCATGCAGCTGAGTATCTAATGTTCGATTCCACTCGAACTTAGGCTTCCTTACTTGTTCTTTTTTATTATTTTTTTCTTTCTAAGTTATGACAATACTATCTTCTCTTGACCGGATGTGCACACGTACCTAAAGGAAATGCAGGTTTAGCACATGTTTTCTTTGTGTTTCGACAAGCAGTTTTGTTGTTCGAACTTGCGATTTTTTTTTTTTTGTTTTCTCAAATTTTTTTTCTAATCTTTGTACTATTTATCTATCTATGTAGATATATGTATACTGCGGCATGTGTTGCAAATACACACTAAGTTGTATAATCTGGTAACAAAAACTTTGTACAAAAATTAATTTAGCATTAAGAGGACGCAGCCACCAACATTGTTCTTAGAAAACAGTGTTTAACTCTGTTGCAAAAAATAGTATCAATTTACAAAGTGATTCTCTTTCCAGACTCGCTTTCGAATTATTAACAATTATTGTGTTGCAAGCATGTAAAACAAAAGGAGATTTCTCTCAAAATCACATTTATAATGCACAAAAAAAAAGTAAGTGTTTGTTTGTAGAATTAATAGTAAATTGCAAAATTTATGCAACCACATAAAGTTAAATGCTAACAATGCACTCGTATATATATACACGCACTTACAGATGGATGTGCTTATGGATTTAAGTTTAGCTTTTTGCTTCTGTTTTGATATAAATTCTATAATCCTCATATTGTTTGCAAACGAAATTTCATTTAAATGTACTTGATATACACACATAGTACTATATACACACAGATATTAATAAATACATTCAGAAATACATATATGTACGTATGTATTCAGTTATGCAAAAAAACAATAATAATGTCATTAGATTTCGCTTTTTCGTTAGAAATCTAGGCCAAGCGCCGTAAAGTATGCAATGAAAATGTGCTCTGTGTGTGCTGTGTGGTTCGGCGATGGCACGAAGCGATGAGCAAATGTGTGTGTTTGCTTGTAGGAATTGTCCAAATTACTCATTTCTAAAGCTAATAAAAAACAGCAAAGCGTAAAAAGGGCAACCGCAATAAAATGCGCTGAAAGTCAAATACTTGCAAAATGTGTAGGTTTTTTGTTAATACAAAAATCAAAACGAAAACAAAAACAACAACAAAAATTCATAATACGCAAAACGTAATCAGCTGACTTGTAATATTATAAATTTGACATATGTATAAATAAATGTGGTCGCTGTCGTGCAGTGGGGAGAGTGCACGCCTGCTATGCCAGAGGTCTCGGGTTCAAATCACGGTCCGAGCAAAACACCAAAAAAAATTTTTTCTAATTAGTAAAAATCCAATTATTGGGTTTTTTAAGAGCAGTGGTCACCTCTCGGCAGTGGGCGGCACACCCTCCGAGAGTATTTCTGCCATGAAAAAGCTTCTCAAAAAAATGCATTCGCCGTTCGGAGCCGGCAAAAAACTGTAGGTCCACCCAATTAGTAGGAAAAACAAAAAGGAGCACACCTCAAATTGGGAGAGAAGCTCGGCCATAAAACTCGTCAGAGTTATAATAGCGCCATTGTATTATATTATATTATAAATAAATGTAAGTACAGAGATGAATATGTATCCACGCATGTATGTATGTATATATGTAGGTATGTGCATTAGGCCACCCACAAAATGTTTCTGCTTAGATAAAGTGTTACTTTTCTTTCCTCCCGAGGTAAGTAATAAAAGAGAAGATCTTTAAAACGATCTAGACAACTGAAGTAAAAAATTCCATGCGATTTTGACTTAAAATTTTAAGATGTGCCTAAAAAATTGTTAATGACAAATTTTATATATATGTATCGTCGTACCATACGAAGCCTAGCACTTTAAAAATTTCGTATGCAGAAATCCTTTGTCACCAATATAAAAAGTGTTAAGGTGCAGCCAGACTACGCAAGAAAATGCTTTCAGAAAGTGAAAATAAAGTAAATATACGAGAAAATTTGGAAATTAAATTATAATTTGAAAAAATTTTACTTTTTCACTTTCTGAAAATAGTTTCATTTCGTCGTTTTCGCATGATATGACGATATGTACATTAGACCGTATCGCCGTACGCGTCCGCATATGATGTCTTTTTGGAAAACGTTTTTTTCCGGAAAATGTTTTAATTTTTTTTGGACGGCGCTAGATGTCGCTAAAATTTATTTTTCCCATATCTTCGGCATTTATAGTCCGATATCTAAGTTTAATACACCATTGTCTTTGGCTTGAAAGGACGCATTATACTATGAAATATTATTAACCCTATGTGCGTCATTGGGGTCACTACGACCAGTACTTAGTTTATACCACTCAAATGTTTCTTTTTTATGTCTGCATGTTAAACTTAGTCAAAAATCATTCATCTTTTGCAAAATAAGTATTTCGATCGCTTGAGCAGAAGCCGAAATAAAACACGTTCAACATTCCGAGGAATATAGGTTTTGCGGTTCCTTTGTTCCTTTACGTTCATTTTGCAAAGATTTCTTCTGAGGAGACCCCTACTGAAATTTTATGGAAAATAATTTTCTAGAACACTTTAACCCTCTAGCACCGCTAATAAAGGGTTATTTTGACCCCCTTGTTTTAGAAAATCATAAAATTTCAGTAGGGGTCTCCTTAGAAGAAATCTTTGAAAAATGAACCTAAAATACCAAAGGAAGCGAAAAACATATCGTCGTTTAAAGTGCATTTTTGCGTAAGAGGTATTTTCATTTTCGAGTAAGGGACATTTTTGCCAAAAATGAGATTTTCCAACCCTGAGTTCCTGACGCTCAGCTCTATCGATCCATACCAAAACTTTACAATTCTAACAACAAAAACGCATAATAACAGTAAATTTCATAATCGCTTATGAAGAGTATTGTTAAAATTTGGCAGCATTATCGCGTATGATTTCAGTTCATTCATACAAGCGAAGTTATATATTATTAGATAAATAAATTAAATGGCGAATTTATATGAAAGGGAGCAAAAGTTAAATATTTTAAAGAAATAATGTCAGGTAAATATCAAGCAGGTATTATTATAAACAAATTAAATGAAGTTGCTAATTGGTGAGCTCTGATACTACGTTTTTTTGCTACAATCTTTGCAATTTTCCCACCAAATTATGACTAAAGGTATCAAAAATTAAAAAACAAAACAAGAAAGGAAGCCCCAGTTCGAGTGAAGCCAAATATTATAAGTTTTCATAGTTTTTTTACGTTTGCTGGAAACACGGTGCAATTTATATAAAGCCCGTGCCGCATAAAGGGGGCGCAGCCACGCCCATTTTGAAAATTCGTATCAATAATCCGACGAAACGTATAAATATTCTTGTTATTATAAAATTTCATCCCTTTATGACTTTTAGTTACAGAGATGTCACGTTACAAATTTCTGAAGGGCATTCGAGAAATATTTTTACTAAAAAGTAGGCGTGGTTATAAACTGATTTCGCTAAAATTTTGCACATATACTACCGCAAGTGGTAGAAATAAGTCCACCAATTTTCGTCATAATATCTCAATTATTTGTCGAGTTATGGGCTCCGAAATCTCGTAGATTCCTTTGTCTAATAAGAGGCGGTGCCACGCCCATTTTCCAAAATTTTTCTGTTTATGGTTTTCTATCTATCATGGTACTTGTGCCACAAAATTTCATTGAATTATCTTTATAATTGACGAAGATATCGCTCAAAATGTTTTTATTGGGCTTCTTTGTAATACCCATATATAAAATTGGGCGTGGTCGTGGTCCGATTTCGCCCATATTCAACCGTCCCAGTCTGGATAGGAACCTGTATACGAAATTTCATAAAAATATTTAAATCTGTGTACTATTACAGCTGTGTATAAAACTGAATGTATTACATTGCGACAAAAACATGTTTTTTGTAGGTCATGATTCTTATGCGAAAATTTATAAGACATTCAAGTCAGGTTATAAACCAGATAGAACCCGGATGTTCCTAATCCAATACACAAAAATCACCTCAAAATTACAACATTTAAAACACTTAAAACGAGTGATGCCCTACGATTGTCATAGCTTTTATGACAATTTACCACATTTATCTTACGACTTCTCCAGCAATGTGTAAACAAAATTACGTTTTCTTAATAAAAAATATTAATTTTAGCTTTAAATTTAATATAAGTTTAAGTTTTGTTACTTTTTTCTTTATAAAATACTAAAAAAAAAGAATTATATTGAACATTTTGCCATTTCATAACCGCTTGTGCGTGATTTTTGTGCCAAATAAAAATTGCACAACCGCACATGAAAAAAAAGAGTCCTAATAATTCAATTTGTTTCTTTTTTTACACTAAGTTGATGTTTTAGCTAACAAACTGTTCTACGTAACTATTTAAATTTAAGTTTGTACGCAGAAAGAAGTAACGGTTTTGAAATGAAACAGTTTTATATTTTTGAATCTTTGGATGGTAATGTAAGTGTGGCTTCTCCGCGACACCCCCTAATCGCTTTTGATCGGGGCCAAATTTTTAATTTAGAGCTTTTGGGTATAGGGCTATCGATTTCGAGCAATAGATGTAAGAAAAACTAAATTTAATTTACTGATTATCCATAGAGTTCTCAGAGTCCCTTCTCGACACCCCTTAACCGTCTTCGATAGAGGAAAAAACTTATATGTGTTGTCTTCAACTAGCATCGAACTAGGGTGTGAGTTTGAAGAAACAGTATTTTTGTATTTGGAGAACACCCTAATGTACATATATCCATACATACGTATGCACATTTTTAAATTAACAAAACTTAGATACAATTGCATTAACAAGAAGCGCTTCTACAAACAAATGTATGTACATGTATATGTATATGTGTATGCAGCTAAACACGCTTACCTTGAACCCACATATTTTTCTTACCTTCTTCTTACCGAGCGAATAAAACTAAATTCATAAGAACGAAAAATTTAATTTCAATAAGAGGTTACCACAAAATTAAACGCAAGTACATACACAAGCAAACACAAACACATACCTATTCTTCTTATTGTTGTTGTTGTTGCTCGGCAGCAGGCATTTCTAATGTCGACGACCAAAAACAAAAACAAAAATAAAACTTTCTTTCCGCTAACCACAGCGCCAACGAAAACGAAAAGAAATAGTCGGTCGTCATTTATGGTAGTAGTTGTAGTGCTAGTTGTGGTTGTTGTATTGGTAGCAACAATTGCAGCAACACATTCAAATGCCAAATAAGCAAACAAACAAAAGACGAGCAACAATCGGTGCTTTGAGCAACGGCATCGTTTGCAAGGCAGCTTTTCACCACAGCAACTCAACGAGAAATGTGTGTGGTATGAGCGAGAGAGGAACAGAGAGAAAATTTGAATGCTTTGTCTTCTCTTCTGGCATTCGTTTTGTCGTGCGCAAGCGCTTTCACCGTCGGTTTTTCTAGCTTATCGTTCCTGCCAAAGCTTTTTGGGACAATTTGAGTGAGTTTTTCGTGAAGAATCAAATGAGCAAATTGACTTGTAGTAGCTCGTGCGATGTTTGCTACGCTACGCTTACGCAGCAGTGAACAGACCTGCCACAAGTGGATTTTGTTTTAGCCAACATAGTAAACCAACTGCTGAGCAAATGAAAACGTGGAAAATAAAGAAAAATTTGTGATTTTGTAATAGACCAACCGTCGCATAAACATTCTAATCTAACTAATAAACTTTAAGATTTGGTTAACAATTGTTAAAAGTTCTTGCTCAGCTCGTTTATGCAAATTGGCTATCGAAGCTCAGTTTAGAAAATTCGCCACGATGTTTATTGGGTAATCACGACTAACGGAAATTTCTTTATATGCATACAACAAACACAAGCGTCACTAAAAGCACCTTTGTATATTCTTGCATACTTTTTGGCGTTTTTCAGCAACTGCCTTACCGGCATCATTTAACAGAGTGTATGTAATGAAAATATGTTTAATATCCCTGCAAAAAAATTTTGATTAATCCCGAAAGAGATTTGTCCCGAAGTGGTGTCTTTCGGAAGCAATCGGTCGACAATTATTCGCCGATTGTTGCCGAATGGGTGTAAATGTAGACTAATTGACTACCACGTGTTCCAATAAAAGTGAAAAGAAACCTTTAAAACATCTTTCTTTTAATTAGTTTGTAAAGTAATAAAAAACATATTTTTTCCTTAAATCAAGTTATTAAGATCTCAAAGAAAAAATATTATAAAATAATTTTAACTCCGAAATTTTAATATCTGATCGGTCGTATTATATCGGTTATTAGGGACATATATACTCCAGTAATCGGGTCATACACCAACAACTCGTTCGGGTATAATTGAAAATTAATTAATCAAAACTAATCTACATTTGTATCCGTTCGGGTATAAAAATTTCAGAATTAGTCGCCTCATAGGACATGATCGAAAAAATGCGATTAAATCACTTCATATGAAGGAATGTAAAGTTGTGTTAGTCGCACACCTCGAATTGGGAGAGAAGCTCGGCCATAAAACTCGCCAGAGTTATAATAGCGCCATTGTATTATATTATTATTATAACACTGTTGCCTAAATATACAAAAAAAGGCTTGGAAACCTACTTTCCAAACAGACAAAGTTGTCTAGGGTTTAAAACTTGTAACGCAACTGTAAGTGAAATTAAATTAAGAACAAATATTATTTTTTCACGCGTAATTTTACAGTCATTTAAATATACATACATACATACAAACATGCATATAGTAAATAGTATGCAGAAGTTATTACTCCATATTCACCTTCGTTTTGTCAGTTGAAAACTTTTCCATATTTAACACATTTTTTTGGGCAAGTAAGTTATTTTCGTAACTAAAATATGTATTTACATACCTATTTGCAACGCATTTCCTTCACTACACAATTACCAATTCCTTGGAGCATCATTTACCTATCATAGTTGAGCTGTTTATCACAATTAGTTGGACCATTATCGATTGATTAGCACTCAGAAAGGTGGTAAACTGATTTGCAAATAAATGACTGAATTTGTAAAAAGTAATTGAATATGACAAAAAAGAGCAGTAGCTGCTTAACTACTGTATATGTACATATGTATGTACATATGTATGTATATATGTATGTATGTATGTATATATGTATTTGCTCATTACTGCCCAGCAAAAAAGTTTTGCTTATTGTTGACAAATCAGGTCTAAAAAAGGCAACTCTGCTTCTGCTCTTAACTTTCTAATACTTATCTAAGCCTTATTTCCCATGCCGTATAAGCCTTTGGAATAATGTGTGCTCTCAGAGAGAGAGAGTACTCCTTATCAGCCTTATTTTAAGCCTTACGCCATACAAATTTGTTACCCTTATAATTTTAAGGCCTGTTTTCGTAAGCCTTTAAATCTGCTGTTTTAATTCTTAAATGGTGGATGATTTTATTTAGTCTTTCGTGTAGGTACTTTACAGCTTAATTTTGTGCTCGCACCGTTTTTGATGTGTAAACATCTTTGCTGTAGCTACGAGTAATTTCGAAAAACAGGTAAAGTTTACGCGTAAACCGTAAATGACCTTTGTGTTAGTGCACTGCTGTGTCCGTGTGAATCGCTTGGCATTGTCAGTGGTAGGTAGGTAGATAGACATGTACTTACAAATGCTTGCATGCATAGCCGTGCAAATGCAAATATCAACAACAACAGCAATAAAGCGAAGTGAAGTTGTTGTTGTTTTCTGCAACAATGCGACAAATAGGCAAAATAAAAAGGACCAACCTGTTTGAACATGTATGCAAATTATATTTTAATATATATATTGTAGTATATATTTAGATATATATATTGGTTGAATAATAATATATTTTTATATATTTTCAAATTGTTGTGTATTGTTACACGAATATTTATTTAATGAAAATTTTTGATTTTTCTAAAAGACAATTTCAAATTACATTTTGTTTGAATACAAGAAAATATCTTTTTGATACAAATTATTTCTAACAATTCAAAGTATAAACTAATAAATATTATAATTAATAGTATAATTATATAACTTGCAAATGTATGGATATGCATACCTACATCTACCTATCTAATTTCTGAGCAACATTGGTATCAAATGAAAGGTTTTGAGCAGGACTTCGATATGAAGCTCTTTTAATTGTGACCTCTAGGCCCGGTCTCCAGATAAGGGTCAAAACGAGGACCCGAATGATCCTTGAATGTTTCTGAGCAATACTGGTATCAAATGTAAGATCTTGAGCAGGCCTTCTACAGTGAGCTCCATTCTTCATGGTTCCTAGGTCGGGTCCGGAGATATGGGTCAATACGAGGACCCGGATGATCTTGCATGTTCCTGAGCAATATTGTTATCAAATGGAAAGTTCTGAGCATGGATTCTACACGGATCTCTATTGTTATCAAATGGAAAGTTCTGAGCATGGATTCTACACGGATCTCTACTCTTTATGATTACTATGTCGGGTCCCGAGATATGGGGAAATACGAGGACCTGGATGATCCTTGAATGTTTCTGAGCAATGTTGGTATCAAATGAAAGATGTTGAGCAGGACTTCTACACGGAGCTCTACTCTTTATGATTCCTAGGCCGGGTCTCCAGATATGGGTCACACGTGGACTCGGATGATCTTGCATGTTTCTGAGCAATACGGAACAAAACAAAATAAAAAATTTAAAGTCAAAAATCAAAAACCAAAACAAACAAAAACAACAAAATAGTAGCAGTCACAATGACAACAAAAATTACAAAAACGATAGTCGCCTTTTAATCCATAGAAACCCAGGAAAAAAGGAATAAGGAAAGGGAATAAATATCCGATTTCAAAACTGTTTACACATCAATGTTCATGAATACCCGTTATTCACGCTTTAATTTTTTTTTTTCATTATTCGTGCAGCAATCTAATTTTGTGACGCGAATTGAATTTTACATAATTAGCAATTAGCAAATATATATTAATTTGTGAAAATTATTGCGTTTAATTTTTTTTATGCACTTCAGTGGAAAAAGTTGGATAAATTGCATACATGTGCTGAACTAATTATTTAGCACCTTTGTTTGTATAAATATTAGTAGGGGCATAGATTTTTTATTTAATAAAGTGAAGATTTAAGATGTGTAACTGGGATTTCGCATTAACTTGACACTGTAAAACGGTCTTTATGGTGCCAAAATGTATCAAAATTATGGTTTTGCACATGACCTATTTTTAATCTTTCCACAAACATGCTCAATCATGTTGATTAATTTAATATAGTTTGAAAACACTTGTCAATTAATTAAATTTAAGCTAATAATGATATAATCAAAGCAAGAAAAAAGTAATTTGATTGATCGACTTTAATAAGAACCACGATTTTGGCTGTCATCAAGCATCATATACCCAGTTTTGGCGGAAATTGAATCTTTAACTTTTTTGCTAGGCAAAACAAAGCGGCTAGACTAAGAAATGCCAAGTCAAATGAAGAGTCAAAAGTTTCTTGAACAAAACTCAAGCTCTAGGAATCGCTCATATCAGATTAGACGGAAAATTATTCAACAGAAAGCAGATTTTGGTATGTTTACGCATTGACAACGGCGAGTATCTTAGAAGATTTAACGACGAGCTGTAAGAGCTTTACGCAGAAGGAAAAGGCCGCTCAGGGTGCCCTGAGGTTGCGGAAGTTGGGAGTCTGGAGGGAGCGCACATACGGCCAAGGTCGTATTCTGCTATTCGTTACCCAGCCCCGACATCAATAAGAAAACAGACTACATCTGCCCTATAATAGTCTTCGATACAAACTATTGGCTTTCCATCCAGAAAGGCCTGGGGAGATGGTAAAATAGCTCAAAGATTCGATTGTCAGTTTTCACGGACGGGTCAAAACTGGCATGCGGAGTGGAAGCATGTGTCTTCGCAACTCAGCCGGACACACTTCGATATCACATAGGCTAACGGACACGGCGAGCGAGCGTTTTTTAATCCGAAGTTTTCACCATACAGGAGCCTGCAAGGCTCCACTTGTAACGGAAAGTGTCGGTGTGGGAAACAGGACCCGACCGATTTGAATTGGATCATAACACTCTGTGTCGCAGCTGTAATCTTCCAGGAGCAGGGGAGACGGTGGATAACTTACGCGAATGTTCTTTGAACTGCCTTGGCAGAATGAAATTCCTTGATGGTTCAACGCCAATTATATAATAATATATAATACACTGCCGCTATTATAACTCTGACGAGTTTTATGGCCGATCTTCTCTCCCAATTCAAGGCGTGCTCCTAAACATTTTTCTTACAAATTGGGTGGACCTACAGTTTTATGCCGGCTCCGAACGGCGAATGCATTTTTTATGAGAAGCTTTTTCATGGCAGAAATACACTCGGAGGGTATGCCGCCCCCTGCCGAGAGGTGACCGCTATTTCTATAAACCCAATAATTTGATTTTAATTAATTAGAAAATTTGTTTTTGGTGTTTTTCCGGACTGGGTTTTGAGCCCGAGACCTCTGGTATAGCATGCGAGCACTCTACCCACTGCACCACAGCGGCCACAATTATATAGCAGAAGAATAAAGCACATGTGGGTATAAAAAATACGATATTTGCTTATTAACTCAAGTAAGTTAAAAAAAAAAGTCCAAATTAAAATTGATAAATGTATACGCCATAGCGCCTTTGTAGGAATGCATAAATATTTGCATTAAAAAAATACACAAAGTCAATTTACTTAGTTAAAAAATGGATTAAAATAGAGTGACACACCTGCTAAAAAAACAACAAAAAATCGTTATTAAACAAATTTAAACAAGTAAATATTTACCAATGCATTTTAGTTCACATATTTGCACATGTTTTTTTTCTTTCCCCGCTTATCTTTGGCTCGACGCGACGCACAGTGGGGAAGCTTCCATACATTCAGCGTAAAAAAATAGAAGGAGTTGTCGTAGGGCTTTGAAATTTTGCAGACAGGTTATATATGAGCTAGTTAAGAAAATTTCCAAAAATGGTTGAAATCGGTCAACTCCTACGGGTACCTCCCTTGGACCTATAGTAAAAAATTAAAAAAAAAACATTTAAATACAAATTTAAATTTCAGCCGAAAAAAGTAAGATATCTTCACAAAACTTTGCATATCAGTTACCCTCATAAAGGGCATTGACGGTACAAAAAATAATTGAAATCGGCCACTCCTTAGGGGTACCTCCCTTGGACCTATAGTAAAAAATTAAAAAAAAAATTTAAATACAAATTTTAATTTCAGCTCAAAAAAGTAAGATATCTTTACGAAACTTCGCATATCAATTACCCTCATAAAGGGCATTGACGGTACAAAAAATAATTGAAATCGGCCACTCCCTAGGGGTACCTCCCTTGGACCTATAGTAAAAAATAAAAATAATTTTTAATCCATACCTGTACTTAATTGTGAATAAAAGCGAAACGCGTTCATCGATTTTCTTGATTTATGTATCATTTTGTTCATAGGTTATGCGACTTTACGTGAAAATAATAGGACTTTGAACTTTTTTACCGTTTTCGATTTTTTATGAATTAAAAAAAAAAAATTATTTTTAGGCAAAAAATATTTTTTTTTCTCCATACATTTATTTATAACTGGGAAACTGTTGCCTATGTAGCGAAGCGTTATATAAACAGATGAAAGTACTAGTAATTCTTGATTTTTATAAATTTGTTTAAACAAAATCCGACTAGTGGTTCTTGAGTTATGTTAAACAAAAGAGCCTTATCAGAATTGAGTCGCGAATCAATTAGCTGAAAAATGTTGTACTGTATAATACAATAAATTGAAAAGGGGCACCTGGGGGCACTTGAAATTGATTAAAAATGTAAACGCAGATATGAAACAATGTATTAGTAGTGATTTCCAACTGGAGGCAAGTGGCGCTAAAATTACAGGTCCAAATGTTTGGAGAAAAAAGGGATTTTTGTTATATGTTCATAAAAATAAACAAAAAAAAAAAACTTAAGTCTCTGCAGAGTTTATTTTTTCAATTTTAGTAGACTGAAATATCCTACTTTAAATAAAAAATAAAAAGAAAAACGTTAGCTCACATAATAAAAGATTATTCGTTTTGAAATTCTTAGGTTTAAATTAAGTTGGTTCGGTAAAACATACAAGTACTGGGTTTGAGACGGCTATAAAAAAAAAACTAGCAGTCAGATCGGAGTAATTCTTTTTGATTTGGTTGTACCATTTAGTCTAAATTCCAAAATATCACTGCATATTGCATGAAGAGTATGTTGACAATTTGACTTTTTTCCGCAAAATCCCCAGTGTGCGACGCAGCGGCGTTAGTGACAGCAGACTAACGCCGGTAAACACCTTTTCGTTCTTATCAGAAAATAACAAATACAAAATATGATTTATGCCTGAGAAAATTAAGTGATACCCGTATCTTTGGCTCAACGGTTGTCGAAAGTGTTTGCTGAAATGAGATTGATGACGTTATTTATTATTATTAGATAGTTATGGATGTCACTATGTGTGTGTACGCGTGTGTATAGTTTTTATTGCTTTTGCAGACATCTTGAGTACTTAATTGTTTCGAACTAATAAATATTAAAAATCAATTGCCGTACTTAATATCCTTTTTGTTATAATAATAAAACGCACTTGACAAAATTTTATTTTATGGTTTTCCGGCGAGCACTTCAAATTGCATGTAAAAGGATTTATAAAATGACCAGCAATTCGTGCACATAAAATTAGCAAATGATGCATATTACAATTTATTTTACAATGGAAATTTCTTATGCAAATTGAAATATCTTGTAGAAAAGGCATTCCAGCGGTATGGACCGGGAATGAAGTGCTAAATTGAGGCATTGTATTTTTGGGCTCATGAAAGCTTTTATTTTACAGCTATAATACCATGTCTCCACATAACGTGTTTCGCTCTTTTTTTCTGCATTTTCTCTCTCAATCTTGTTTCGACACGGAAACCAGTGCCGAAACTCGCCAATTTCCATACAAATTTCTGAGTGCGAGTGAAGATTGAAACACTGTTTCATTCTGAATCATCTTGCCAACCTCGATGATATCGATGTCTTCTCTAATTTTGTATCGAAAATCTATCGAAATCTCACACAGACCAAAACAAAAACGCAAAATATAAGCAAACATACAAACATTTAAGAAGAGCAAGAAAGAGAAATGTTAAACTGAATCACGTTCAGCCACGTGGAGACGGGTTATTTAGCGAGATGTTTTGCTAGATGTTTTGTTGGTGAAACAAGTTATGTGGAGACGGGCTTTTAACTGATCCGAAGACATATTTCTTTAAGTTTTTTGAAAATTAGGGCTATGAATATTAAATTTTATTTAAAAAAGTCTGCATATTTTCAGATAAAAAAATTTAGACCCAGTAAACCATAAAATAAATATCCCACTAGTGGTTAAGGTTAAGGTACCATACGTTTACCTTTACCTTTACCTTTACCTTTACCTTTACCTTTACCTTTACCTTTACCTTTACCTTTACCTTTACCTTTACCTTTACCTTTACCTTTACCTTTACCTTTACCTTTACCTTTACCTTTACCTTTACCTTTACCTTTACCTTTACCTTTACCTTTACCTTTACCTTTACCTTTACCTTTACCTTTACCTTTACCTTTACCTTTACCTTTACCTTTACCTTTACCTTTACCTTACCTTTACCTTTACCTTTACCTTTACCTTTACCTTTACCTTTACCTTTACCTTTACCTTTACCTTTACCTTTACCTTTACCTTTACCTTTACCCTTACCTTTTTCGTTGGGAGTTATTTCATTTGGGAGTTATTTTATTATGAAATAAGTCCCAATGCATTGGGATTTAATTCATTATGAAATAAGTCCCAATTTGTATGGAAAATATTTGGGAGTTATTTTATTATGAAATAAGTGCCAATGCATTGGGAGTTAATTCATTATGAAATAAGTCCCAATTTGTATGGAAAATATTTGGGAGTTCTTTCATTTTTTTGGGACTTATTTCATTTGGGACTTATTTCGGGGTACCGTTCTATTTGGGGACATTATTGTAAAGTGCAACAATTTTTGTTGCGCAACTTTAAAATAATAGCTGTAAGCACAAATTTTCCATGAAGTCAAATAATAATCTGTTCCTCTCGGCATTCCTTTATAACCAGTTCTGCGTTACTTGTGAACGCACTAGTTCTTGACTGTCGCTTTTCGGAATTGTCCCTTATATTAGCTGTAGGGTATATTCCTATTAATCTCACAACACTTCTCACTTTCTGACTGTACGAGAAGAGGCAAATATCTTAAATCACAATATATAGTAACACGAGGGATGGAACAAAGTACAAACAAAGGCAAAAATACATACCTACATACATACATGCATACAAAGAACAGAAAGAAAGGTGTGTATTTTGCGTAAATGGCACATGCCCAAGGGTACGAGTAGGTAGGTACTAGTATTGTCCATTCAATAAAGGAAAACAAAAGAATCAAAAAACCTGTCTCAAGCCAAAGAGCAGTGGTGTATCTTGCATCCATTAAATACTCACTAGGGAGCGAGAACTGGAAGTCGTCAATTCGGTAACCACACTTAAGTGTGCGCACTTTAAATGCTCACCTCTCATGTGTTATTGCTCTTTTGTTGGGGGCTTATTTTAAAGGGTTGCTCACTAAATATGTCTATATTTATATGGATATAGATATCAGTATATATATCCAAATATAGGTACATATGTAAGTAAGTATGTACATAGTTTTCCATATTTTGCATACAGAAGTAAATATCGATATGCGCTAGGTCAAGTCACTCATTCATTAAACACATAATAATATTGGATTTTGTGAGTTACCTTAACTTATGCGCATGTCGTATATTATATATGTATGTACCCTGCAAAAAAGTTTTTCTTATTGTTGACAAATCAGGTCTAAAAGAGGAGTACGCTCGCTGCGCTGCTTCTGTTATGCACTCACTCTGTCTGCTCCTAACTTTCTAATACTTATGTAGGCCTTATTTTGCATGGCGGATAAGCCTTGGAATAAGGTGTGCTCTCAGAGATAGAGTACTCCCCATGGACTGGTGACATCAACACTGAAAAATCGGCCTTATTTTAAGCCTTACGCCATACAAATTTGCTACCCTTACAATTTTCAGGCCTTATTTTTTTGCCTTTAAATTTGCTGTTTTAATTCTTAAATAAGGCTTAGATTTTTGGTGGGTAGGTACATAGTACATACCTATGTATATATGTAGACCAACGTATTGGTATGAAAATAAACCGGCAAATACTATCACCGGTTAGTTGCTTGCTGGTTCGCTGCAATACATTCTGAGAGCGAGTAACAAGATAATAAAATAAAGCATAATGTTGCTCTAAGTAACAGTGTGTAATTTTCACGAATGACGATATAAAAATTAAGATGAAAGGTATTGAAAGGATCTTTGAGCTAACCAAAGTGCATACAGAGTTGCCCTTAAATGCATAGACTCTGAAGAATGCAGAGCCGAGGCATCTTAGTCGTTGTCTGCCAAACGCTGTGTATTGACATAGGACATGTTGAGTAGTGCCGGTAGCGGTCACATCGTTGTACCCTGCATACGCTTGACTGCATGGGGTTTAACCCTAATAATATCATAACACAATAGCGCGTATTATAGACGGAGCTTTTATTGGTTTTAGTCCGGGCCAGAGTGTGCTCCATAATTTTTTCAATAGATTGACCAGGCAGGTGAAAGTTTGTAAGAAGCTCTTTAATGGTAGATAGCTTACCGCCCACTCATGAGGAGTGGCCGCTAGTTTTAGAAAGCTAATTAAGTAATATGAGGTATTTTTGAACGATTTTCTGTCATTCCTTGTCAAGTTTGGTTTGGACACACCGGTTGCGGCCAATATGTGCCATCATCTTTTTCTCTTTTTTTGCTCAAGCAAGCAACTAAAAAGTACTAATTTAGTAACTTTTATTTTGAAGCTTGCCAAGAGAAGAAATCGAAAAACGCAAGCTCTTCTAAGGTAAGCGAGATATGTTATTGTGGTCTTCGAAAATAATTTATGTTTAAATCTCGGCTTTTTCATTACGAAGAGCACACAGCTCCATCGTTAAATTTAATTTTATCTTTCTTTGATTTACGTATGTACCTATAAAAAAAAAAATAAATTTAAAACCTTTTGGAATTTTAAGCTAACTTTGAACAACCTCAAAACACTTTGCAACAACATGTGCCTCCTGCTAGTCACTGGTGTGTTTTTTTTTTTTTGTTTCTGGATATTCCAATGGTAATCGCCATTGAGAGAGTGGAAGACACATAAAATGTGATTTGACACACATGCCACTTTAACACTGGTACTCTCGAAGAGAGAGAGAGATAAAACAATCAAGGGAGCGATGCCGGGTTAAACATACGTGCTCAGAGCAGGGTTGCCACTATGGAAATTTGTTTGCTGCCAAAAACCTTCCAAAATGGATTTCAGCCTAGCATATTTTTTTTACATACGATATTAACAAAAAAAAAATCATAACAAAAAGTATAAAATACTGCTGCAAGAAAACTTACATAAGCTAGGGTGTTCTTAAAACAAATTTTTAAGTGTGGTGTTTTTGAAAACTTTAACGAACTGCGGTGATATTCCACTCAGGTATCGATATATAAACTGTAAGAAAGAGACATGAAAAAAGTGACAAAATGCAGAAGATCAGTTATGTTACTCGAACGAAATCGTCCTACCATCTTACCAACATGAAAAAACCTACCGGTTTTGGTAAGAAATGCCCACAAACGGCATCTCTTGCTTAAAGTTCATTAAAATATAAAATGCACTTTTTTTGGAGTAGAGAGAGATCAATTTCGCTTACTGAGCGCTAGTCTGATAGATTGTCATCTAGAATGTGCATATATATGGCAGACCAGATGAAGTTCAATATGTAGTTGCTAGATAGTACCTACATATGTACATATGTATGTACCCTGTAGGGAAAATCTCTAGTTCCGAACTAGGTCGCTTCTAGTTCGTTTATTGGCACATTTTCGATAGTTCTGAACTAGCTACAAGTATCTACAAATTCTACAGTTTTACATCTGCCGCTTAAGTGTAGCCTTTGACACAATTCATGCAAGTGGCGCGATGGCCGACTGGCTAACGCATGTGCCTTTCAATCTGAGGGGCGCGGGTTCGAATCCTGTCGGTGTCAAGGTGGATGATAATTTTATTTTTTTTATTTTTTTTTAACTAATATTTTTTTATTTATTTATTTAATTAATAAAAATTTACAATAATATTTAAAAAGTAATGAAATAAAAAAAATTAAAAATAATCCTGAGGGATCGGAAAAGCATAATTAGGGGAACATTCACTTCATACAAGTTAATATGCAAATAGAAAACTCTTTATATAAAACGCTTCACTAAACATCTGAGAATTGCAGAAATATACAAAGCCGACGGAAATTGAGCGAATGAAAAATTGTCATAGAATTTTTGTCACTTCGAAATTGCATACAAATCAAAGTGTGTCTTATAATGGTTACTCAATTCACTCCTCCTGAACTGGTCAGGGTCTAACTACAATTGATCTAGTTCCCTTTTGACACCTTTTCGCTAGTTCGGAACTAGAAATTTTGCTCACTAGTTATTGAGTTCCCTGCAGGGTATGTACGTGTTCATATGTGTATTCATAGATACATGCACTTAAGTTTCTAGAAGCTAGAATCTAGATACATATACATATGTACATATATATGTATGCCACTCTAGAGTCTAGACTCTAGACCGCAAATCATCTGCTAATAGCTCACAAACAGCAGACTAAAGAGCAATCAGGCTAAATAAATGAGCAGAAAGTACAAAAAATGAGCACGAGCGCGAGATACAAAATTTGCTGTCAGTCTGGGCGTTGAGAGTGATTGGATATACTGTATGTAGCGTGTATCTATGTGTGTTACCGCTTAATTTATGCATGTGTATTTGTTATATTTGCCTTTCGTTTAAAAACGTGCTACAAAAAGCAACAGTAAATCATTGTTGTGAGAAACGTGTTAGCGGCAACAAGTTCAAGTAAAGAAACGCCATTTGTTTACATACATGTATATATATACATAGATAAACATGGATCTATAAATATATTTTGGTTCTGTATACATACATAAAAAACGCTTTATGCGATAGCTGCAACATTCGCACGTGCAAAAGCGACGGTTCGGTGGAAAGTGTTTCGAAACGTGACAGACATACATACATATAAACGCCATAAAGGACGCGTAATTACCGTGTAAATATTGCGTGGATACATATTTATGTAAATATGTATCTATTAGCGGCATTTAAAACCGCCCTCCATTGATTTTTTGCGTTAGACAGTGTGCAAGAAGTGACTCTTTTAAAAGTATAAATATACTTACCTAAATGCAAACACATTATGTATATATACATATATGTGTGTACATACCCTGCAGGGAACTCAATAACTAGTGAGCAAAATTTCTAGTTCCGAACTAGAGAAAAGGTGTCAAAGGGGAACTAGATCAATTGTAGTTAGACCTTCACCAGTTCAGAAGGAGAGAATTGAGTGACCATTATAAGACATACTTTGATTTGTATGCAATTTCGAAGTGACAAAAATTCTATGAAAATTTTTCGTTGGTTCAATTGCCGTCGGCTTTGTATATTTCTGCAATTCTCAGATGTTTAGTGAAGCATTTTATATAAAGAGTTTTCTATTTGCATCTTGTATAAAATGAAATCTTCCCCTAATTATGCTTTTCCGATCCCTTATGCTTATTTTGATTTTATTACTTTTTAAATATTATTGTAAATTTTTATTAAATAAATAAATAAAAAAAAATTAGTTAAAAAAAATATAAAAAAAAATTATCATTCACCTTGACACCGACAGGATTCGAACCCGCGTCCCTCAGATTGAAAGGCACATGCGTTAGCCAGTCGGCCATCGCGCCACTTGCATGAAGTGTGTCAAATGCTGCTCTTAACCTGCAGATGTAAAACTGTAGAATTTTTAGGTACTTGTAGCTAGTTCAGAACTATCGAAATTGTGCCAATAAACGAACTAGTGTAAACTGTAGAATTTAGTACTAGTTTGGAACTATCGAAAGTGTAGTGCAGAGAGGGACAATTGACACCGCCTAGGACATCGCCGTGTTAAATTCGCCAGTTGATAACATGCAAAAGAGATTTAGCTCGCACTAGTAGTGTCGAAAAATGCACTAGAAGCGACCTAGTTCGGAACTAGAGATTTTCCCTACAGGGTAGTTTTATGTGCATATAAACCTATATGTACATACATACATACATATATGTATAAGATACATTCGTTTATACATCCATACGTACATATATACATTCCCAGCAAACAGACTGGTAAGCGTAAGCTGAATCTAAGTTGTTAAACTGGAATATGCTGGAAACGTTGCCTGCTGCTTGCACTCACTCTTTATGCTCCAAATACTTTAATAAAATAAAATAAAAATAAAATAATATAAATCAATTCTAATTTTTCGATCAAAAGTAATTATTATTATGTATAACTTTTTGGTTGCTTGTTTTTCCGACAGGGTAGGAATATGATGTATTGTGGAACGATTTTCCGTCATCCCTTGTCAAGTTTTGTTTGGAAGCAAACCGGTTTCGGCTAATATGCGACATCTTCAGTGTCTTCTTTCGTTCTAACAGAAAGAAAGTAAAATCATGAAATAGTAATTATGCTAGAGTAAAAAAATTAAAATTAGGTACATAATAATGATGTATTGTGGAACGATTTTCCGTCATCCCTTGTCAAGTTTTGTTTGGAGACAAACCGGTTTCGGCTAATATGCGCCATCTTCAGTGTCTTCTTTCTTTCTGTGAGAACGAAAGAAGACACTGAAGATGGCGCATATTACCGGTTTGTCTCCAAACCAAACTTGACAAGGGATGACGGAAAATCGTTCCACAATACGTCATTATTATGTACCTAATTTTAATTTTTTTACTCTAGCATAATTACTATTTCATGATTTTACTTTTTCTATCAAAAATAATTATTATACTTGATTTTTACTTTTTTCCATCAGAGATAATTACTTACAAAAATGTTGCGTATACGCCACGGCAATACATATATGTAAAACTAGCTTAGGCCCGGTTTCACCAACCGATCTCAACTTAGTTAAGCCGATTTTTTACGTTTTCAGTTTCACCATGCAACTGAGCTAAGTCGCAAGTTATAGCCCAGTTAGTCAAGAACGTGTGGTCCGCCCGCTGACGCAAACGCCCGTATGTAATTTTTAGGATTTTTTGAGCCCGTGGGGCAACGGAGCAATCAGCTGTTTTACTCACACATATTTACATATATATATAGTTTGTTTACATTTTGGCAGGGTTGCCATTTAGTCATTTTTGAACAAACAAGATTTTTACTAATCTTCAAAGTGTTGTGCGGATTACTCTTCAATACACAACTGTGCATTATTTGCCAAATGACAAGAAAATACTAATTTAATCGTTTTTAAAGTTGTCGTTGGCGCCTTTTTTTTTTATTAATTTAGTTACTTTTTTACGGCTTAGTTGGTAATTAAAACACATTTTGCTTGTAATTTTGTTGCTGCCCAATATATTTCCATCACACCTTGGTGATAGTTATCAAGGGCTAAAACATAAAATAACAAAAAACACAGTCAGAACATTAAATTTACAATTGAAAATCCATAAAAAATTATATTGGGAAGCAACAAGATTCTCACAAAAATATGCGTTTAATTAAGAAATCTGTACTGAGTTTCTGTAACTCATATCTTTTCTAGTATAAATAGGTGGTGACAATGTGTGGATCGTATTAGTGTGACATCACTTTAATTGATTTTGTTACAGAAACTCAGATTTATTGTGGCAATTTATAACTTTTTAATGTAAAAAAATTTCAGAAGAAGACCACCAATAGTTATCAATTAAGAAAATACCGCCACCATTGTGGATAAATACAATTTTTGCTTTAATTTTCAGTAATATCTTCATTTATTAGGAGTGGTCAATATCTCGAAATTTTTACATATTTTTAAGAATAGTTACGAATTTATGTTCAATAACCCAAAAAATTCGCAAAAGAGAGCCAAATTGAGAGAGTAAGACCTCGAGAGAGTTGATAAACGCTGCAAGTAAAATTTTCACTTGCAACTACTAGCAGCTTTAAAAAAATAGAAGTGTCAAAAATATATAATCACAAAAATTTCAATTGGAAATATACAAACATTTTAAACGCAAATTTCTAATTGTGTACTAAATAAGTTAGCGCAAAAACGAATCTTGATGATGTTGTGGAACATCCAAAGTAGAATTTTGTTTTCCTAATTCAGTTATTTCCATTCATTTCCAATTTCAAAAATTTCACTTACAACCTAACCTAAAAATCAAATTGTCAAAACAGCGTATCAGCTGTTTTCTTCCGAATGTTTACGATTTTGTGTTCAATTACTTTGGTTGATAATTTTCTCTTTTTCTCGTTTTTACTCTTAATTTGACATTGACGCTCTTTTTGCAAGTAAAGTTGTTGAACAAGGCTATTAAGTCTGTTCGGCACAAAAATTTGCAAGCAACATAAGCAAAGAGAGAATTATGTCAAACTCTCTCTAAACCTGAAACGTACAAAGTTTCCGCCGAACATGACTTTGTCAACATTTGCAAGCAAAACATATGTTATGTAATACATATGTAGTTTAAAACATATTGGGTCGGCTTCGGTATAATGAGCTCCCCGTATTTATTGCAAAGAACAGAGAATTTTTCATTTAAACTTTTAGGAAGTGTTCTGTGGATGTTAATTTTACTAATTTTAAAACTCCGGACTACGCAAAAATACTGTAGACCGCTACACGGCTGAGGGTTATTTTCTTAAAGCGCGATCGAAGGCCAACAATGCATAATAGTGGTCTACGCTAAAATACTGTATTATTAATAAATTATAAGTTTCAACAAGATTTGGTTTCCATTTTACTGATCCATATGAACCCCTTACCACTCAAACAATCAAAAAATTCCGAGGTCGGTGCATTATTTCGAAATTTCATACAAATATTTAAAAAATAATAAAGTTTTACAAAAATTTAAAATTGTTTTCCAGACTGAAAATTCTTTGTCAAGATCAGCTGTTTCCAACTTGCAAATCTTTACTGAGTCCAAAAGACTCCGTAAAGACTTGTAACTTTCACTCAAAATGAAATGTCAAAATCCGCTCTCAGCTTGCAAAGTTTGTGAAGTGCCGAACAGGATTCGACAAAGTTTTAGGAAAATTTGTACAAATTGTACAAATTATCAGCGTGCCGAACATAACTATTGTCTTGTTATTAATTTATATATATATATATATATTTACATTTTGTTTGGGATTTAAAAAAAATTTATAAACGTTTTCTTTCCTTTCTTTTCAAAAATTAAAGTAATAATAAATGGTTCGTTTAAGCAGACATACTATTTTTTCCACGTGAACACATATATGTATATTCAATAACATTTTACAATCTTGTTGAGTTATTTGTATAATGCTGTGAAAATTACTGATTAATAAATATTTAATAACTAAATATGTTCAACTGGCAACCCTTCTAACTTGCAACCATGCGAGCGATCAACTGACACGTTTTTACGTACAAAATCAAAATGATTTTGATTTCTGCTGTACGGGCTTCTTTGTCCTACGTCGTTGAATAATCGGTTACATACAAATCCCATTAAATAGGTTGGATCAGCTGACACGGTACACGGGTTTACGTTCTCGACTAACTGGGCTATTAGTCAGCTTTTGTCTTGACTAAAAATAAACTAAGAATTTGAGACGCTTTAGCAAATTCAACAACCAGAAGAGCGAATATGACAAAAAAAATGAGCAAATACAGCAACCAAAACAACCAAAAAACCCAGTATTTGCCATAAAAGGTTGGTTGCAAAACTATTTCCTTAGACTAATTGGTGAAACTCAAAAGTAAGTTAGCCCCAAATCTGGGCTAACTTAAGTCAAAACTTTTTTAGCTTTAGTCACGTTGGTGAAACCGTGCCTTTGCATTTTAAAGCAAATTACATGTATACCTTGACACCATTTTTCCACCATTTATAATAAAATATCCTACGATTTATTTTCGGAAGTAGTTAGAGCAGACAAGAAGGTGCATGCATGCATAATTTTAAGCCAAAAACCCTTATGGTTCAGGCTGTAGAACGTTCTGAGTTTTATTTTCAATTAAGGTGTGCTTTCATAGAGGCCTTATGGTCTGATGACATCAACATAGGAAAACCAGCTTTATTTTAAGCCTTACGCCATATAAGTTTGCTTCCTTTATAATTTTCAGGCCTTATTTCATTAGCCTTTAAATCTTCTGTAATAATTCTTAACTAAGGCGTAAATTTTTTGCTGGCTATGCATGTGTCTACATTCATGAATATGTACGTACATACATATGTACATAGGTACCTAAAGTGTGTTTTCTTAAATAGCGAAGCGGTTAGTGGTAAACATGCAACAAGGTGTCGCGAAATGTAATTTATTGAAATCTTTTTTTTTGTCAAACTAAACCCTTCATTTAGAATTGGAGCCTTGAGTTCTTTAAGAGCCCCGAAAATCGGAGCAATTGAAGCAGAACGAGTTCACACTCGCTCAGTATTAAAAATATCATTATTACATAGTTTCCTTTTTGGGATATGGAAAGAAATACGCTTAAGAAGATCGAATGAATCAACCACCCTACTGATAATATCAAAAACAAAGGCGAGGGCCACAATAGTTCTTTTTGCTTGAAGAGATTTGAGTTTAATTAGCAGGCACCTTGCCGTGTAAGAAGGTTAACGCACGAAGAGCATAGAGGTAGAAGTTATATCCAATTGGATGTTGTTGCTAGCCAAAAACTCTAGAGTTCGTCGTGGCGCGTGAGCGCTTGCATTGCCATGATGACCAATGATTCGCCAGTTAGTTGTTGTTCTTTCTAATTTCATCGTAAAATTTCCTAAAATAAATTGAAGTATGCCAATCAAAAACCTGTTATTCGATCCTCTAATGCAACAGTTGCAACATGAATAATTTTTCACGATTATCAAGTAACACTATGCGACAAAATGAGGGTTCAACCCGCCGTAATTGATGAAACCAAAAGAAAAGAAAAGTTTACGCCTCCAGTAGTAATAAAGCACCGTGATGCATTTTTCGCTCATAGCTCTGGTTGCACTTTTATTTGCCTGCGATTATGCCTTGATGTGGCAGCAATATGAATAACAGCAACAACGACAAAAGCAACACTTATTGTGTAATATATATTTTTTTCTTATAATTTGTTAGCTCAATCAACGGAAAAAATACATTAAAAATTCGCCACTATTCGCTCAAATTATCTAGTATACTTACCTCCACGCAACATGTTGGCAGCAACATAATAGCTGCAACATTATTTTTCTGATGCTTAAAATGTGCATTCCATTGTACCACAGCGCTATTTTATGTAATAAGCACATCTCACACTGAAAAACTCTTCAGTGTATGAAAGCACACACTTTCGCCTAAAGCTATGTAATGTTTACATACATACATACATACATACATACATACATACATACATACAGGTGAAGCTAATAGAAGCGTGTTAATAAACATCACGAATGAACTCCCTGATCCAAAAAAAAAGAAATTCTTTCATGTGAATTTAAATGAGCTATTGGCCATTTTTTTTTTTTTTTAAAGAAGAAAAATTGAAAAAATTTTTGATGTGTAAACATCTTTGCTGTAGCTACGAGTGATTTCGAAAAACAGGTAAAGTTTACGCCTAAACGTAAATGACCTTTGTGTTAGTGCACTGCTGCGTCCGTGTGAATCGCTTGGCACTGTCAGTGGTAGGTAGGTAGATAGACATGTACTTACAAATGCTTGCATGCATAGCCGTGCAAATATCAACAACAACAGAAACGAAGCGAAGTGAAGTTGTTGTTGTTGTTGTTTTCGACAAATAGGCAAAATAAAAAGGACCAACCTGTTTGAGCATGTATGCAAATGTATGGATATGCACACCTACATCTACCTATCTAATTTTCTATGCAATATTGGTATCAAATGAAAGGTTTTGAGCAGGACTTCGATATGAAGCTCTTTTCATTATGACAGGGGCTCAAGATATGGGTCAAAAGAAGGATCCGGATGATCCTTGAATGTTTCTGAGCAATATTGGTATCAAATGAAAGGTTTTGAGCAGGACCTCGATATGAAGCTCTTTTCACTGTGACCCCTGGGCCTGGTCTCCAGATATGGGTCAAAAGGAGGACCCGGATGATCCTTGAATATTTCTGAGCAATATTGGTATCAAATGAAAGGTTTTGAGCAGGACTTCGATATGAAACTCTTTTCATTGTGAACCCTAGGCCGGGTCTCCAGATATGGGTCAAACGTGGACTCGGATGATCTTGCATGTTTCTGAGCAATACAAAACAAAACTACATAAAAAATCAAAAGTCAAAAACCAAAAACCAAAACAAACAAAAACAACAAAATAGTAGCAGTCACAATGACAACAAAAAATTACAAAAACGATAGTCGCTTTTTAATCCATAGAAAACCAGGAAAAAATGAATAAGGAAAAGGGAATAAATATCCGATTTCGAAACAGTTTACACATCAATATTCATGAATACCCGTTATTCACGCTTTAATTTTTTTTGGTAGAAGTTATGGATCCATTTCGGAGATCACCACATCCCCTCATCAGACTTCTTCAAGCGGCCTCAACCGAGAATCGAACTTAAGTCTTTCGATTGGTAGTCATATGTCTATCCCATTGAGCTACCACCGCCGTCAGCTTTGTTTCGCTTAAATTTCAATTTTCCCTCCATTACAATCCACATACCAACAACAGTAGCTTAATGACACTCTGCCTTCTACCTAGTATGTTGGTGCGATTGTGTGTTTGGTTTGTACAAAGTTCTAAAGCTATTAACAAGCAAAGCTTTTGTACAGGCAATGCTTGTTATTGTTTTCAGACTTTTTGTTTTTCGGCAGGCTCTCCGATATACATATTTACGTTTGTATTTATATGACCGTTTTAATTCTAATAATTATTTTATGTGAATTTAAATGAGCTATTGGCCATTTTTTTTTTTTTTTTTTTTAAAGAAGAAAAATTGAAAAAATTTTTTTGGTAGAAGTTATGGATCCATTTCGGAGAACACCACATCCCCTCATCATAACTTCTACCAAAAAAATTTTTTCAATTTTTCTTCTTTAACAAAAAAAAAAAAAAATGGCCAATAGCTCATTTAAATTCACATAAAATTATTATGAGAATTAAAACGGCCATATAAATACAAACGTAAATTCTTTCATTTTATCAAGCTTTGCACACTTTAACTTTAAGTACAAATAAAAATGAAACCAGAACTATAGACCTAAAATCCGGTATGATGTTTTGATATGAGAGGGATAAAGTTTGCTCTTCTTGTGGTTTAATCACTTACGTGGAATCTGTTTGCACTGTGTAATCAACATTTTCGAAATGCTTCGTGAACGCACCACTTTTGTGGGTTTAGGTTCATTTAGGAACACCCAATACAGTCGATTGCTGTTTAGTTTCTGGCTCATACACATACGTCCAATATTCGCCACCTATTACGATGTTGCAACTGAATTTGAATGACCTCTTCGAATTTCTCTTGCATTTCCTGGCACCAATTGCTAAGTGTCTCTTTTTGTTCTTTCAATTGTGTGGGATCCATGGACTGCAAAGTTTCCTGACATGCAAATTATCTTCCAAAATCGAATGTATTTCTTTCGCCGCCATGCCCAAAGATGCCTCTACCATCCCACGATAGGCGACACGCTGATCTAACAAAATCATTTCACGCACAGCAAATAATATTTTTCGCGACAACAGAGGTGTATGGACGACCCGCGTGACGATCGTTATCGAAGGTTGGTATTCTACGCTTGAATTATGCGAACCATTTGTAGACCATAGCTTTGGATGGCACTTCATCTCCAATTAACCAACTATGTGAGTTCTTCCACAAATTTCTGTGGTGCTAAGCCGCATCGAAAATTACAAAAAATCATCACTCGGAAATCACGCTTCGAAATTTCCATATTTCACACAAATATTACTATCGTTAACTTTTGTTGAAACGAAACCGTGCCGATTGAAAATGAACTGTCAACTGAATTATAGGTAAAAAGCGAAAAATGTTACTGCAATTCACCTATCAACACAATCATTTAGTTTACATAAATAAATAAAAAGTTGCTCTATTTTCTATCACCCTGTACTATTTATTTATTTATTTATTTAGAAAACAGGGCGTCACACATTTAGAATAAGCGAAATTCGATATATTTTTGTTGTCGAAATGCGTGTTGTTTTTTGGTGCGATTTACAAAATCTTCTTAGAAGACTCCTATATCTGTTGTTGTTATTGCTATGAATGTGTGATAATTCAAATGTGTCTAAAAAAATTCCCAAAACAACAAAAGATTTACATACTTACCAAAAATGTATAACAATGTGACTTTGTAAATACCATAGCTATTGTTGTTGTTATTGTTGCTGTTGTTCTTATTTACTTGCACACACAACACCTTTTGTTGGTATAGCAAATGCACTAGACATGTAAATTTGCCATGGCATTACAAACCGCCGTTAAACAACTAACACCTAGACTCTACGACACTCGGTTTGGGTGCGCGATTGATTTGTTGAATGTTTGGTAAAAGCAAATGGTTTTTACAAGCTTTTATTTAACTTCACTTTTTGTATGTATGTCGTGGAATTTTGCAACGAACATTTAAGATACTTCTAGTTGAGCTAGGTACTTGAAATTTGGAACATAGTTCAGGACCCGAAGACAATGCAATGTGAAATAAAAAAAAATCCGATAGATGGCGCTGGTGTCGAGATATTTGTAAAATTCGTATTTACTGACCGAATTTGTTCATATTCGGTATATATATTGCCTATGAGAAAGTAAATACATCCGAGGAAAAAAATCGCCGCTAGGTGGCGCTGGTGTCAAGATATTTGTAAAATTCGTATTTACCGACCGAATTTGTTCATATTCGGTATATATATTGCCTATGAGAAAGTAAATACATCTGTGGAAAAAAATCGCCGCTAGGTGGCGCTGGTGTCAAGATATTTGTAAAATTCGTATTTACCGACCGAATTTGTTCATATTCGGTATATATATTGCCTATGAGAAAGTAAATATATCCGTGGAAATAAATCGCCGCTAGGTGGCGCTAGTGTCAAGATATTTAGAAAATTAGTATTTATGAACCAGATTTGTTCCTATTTTGAACACGTATTACGAAGTAATCTATTCACAAAAGAGTATAGTAAAACCAGATATTAGATGTAATATGCATTGTAAAACTAAAAAGGCAAAAATAAAACAAAGTAAAAAAATTTTTTTAAAAAAGCTTTTATTTAATATTAATATAACAATTTACTAAAAAGGAAAAAAATAATTTTTTTATATTTTTGAACAAGATTTATATTAGTCCTTAGTTCATTTGGATCTTAATTTCAATCTAAACATACATTTAACGTATTTCTTCAAAGCATTTCTGTATATGTATCAACATAAATAAAAGCGCGGGTACTCATTACATATTCATGTTATAAAACCGTATTGGCGAAATGGAAGGAAGCGATAAAAACTTTAAATTCCAATTACGTAAGATATGCATTACGTAAAGAGCACCCGCGCTTTTATTTATGTTGATACATATACAGAAATGCTTTGAAGAAATACGTTAAATGTATGTTTAGATTGAAATTAAGATCCAAATGAACTAAGGACTAATATAAATCTTGTTCAAAAATATAAAAAAATTATTTTTTTCCTTTTTAGTAAATTGTTATATTAATATTAAATAAAAGCTTTTTTAAAAAAATTTTTTTACTTTGTTTTATTTCCTTTAGCTTTTAGTTTTGTGCTAATCATGTTAGGCACTGAATAACCTTTACGAGGAGATGTAAATAAGTTTTTAATGCGATTCTAATTGATTTTTTTTTGTTTCATTAAATTTTGCCTAGTCTATAAACAACAGATTATTTGATAAACTGGGAAATAATAGAGGCTAATGATAACCCAGACAAGCAGAATAAAATGCCGCCAAAGACCAAGTGTTGAATCAATGGGAAAATTTGGCCTTAATATTTGTGTATACAGAATCATATTAAAGGCTCAAGAGTTGTTTCTTTATTGAAAGTATGATTCACCATATTTATTTATTTTTTTTTTTTTTGGCACTAGAGCCAAATATCATCACTGAAAATTAGTGTGCACTTAAAGCTACTTAGGTACATCTCAAATTCACAATTCATTTCCATCCACTTCTCAAATCTCCCTCGTATATAGTCGCTGCTCCTGCTGCTCACTCGTTATAGCAATGACTTTATTTTCTTCTTCTTTCAAATTTAATTACTTAGTTTATTTGGAAAACGAGTTTTTATATTTTTATCAGCTGAACATCTAAAATTATTTAGACGATATTTAATCTGAAAACGCAATAGAATTGTTTTCAAACTTACGTCATTTCTTTATTTCTGCTTTACTGCGCTGCTGCACCTTCGACATTCGTAACCAAAGTCGTTTGCTTGTCAACCCAGCTCGACGACTTCATCAAAATTTATAGCCGATTAGTTAATGGATTTTATGATGTTGTGTTATACATAAATACAAAAACAACAATTTAATTGTAGTTCATTTTGAGCGATATTCAAAAATGTGCTAATATCTAAAAACACTGCTCTACAGCCAAAAAATACTCTGAACGCCACTTACCTATCTATATGTAAAATCGGTCGCTGATTCCGAAAATTGGGTTCATTTTTGATTCTATGGGAAGATTTTTGAGTTATCGGCATTTACCGTTATTTGGCCAATGGCACCACTTATCCCAGTATGTCTCTTTAATGCATTAATCTATCTACGTTGTACCCTTATAGTGGCATTGCGCGGCTGTATTTACTTGATCGCCTCTAACTTTTCCATTTTACCATGGATTTTCTTGTTGATAGCTTTTCTTTTTGCCAATAGAACGGGGCTTTACGTAAAGGAGTAAAACTAAAGCTAAAAACGTTTGTTTTAAAGATCTTGCCTGACTATAAGACCTAGGAAAACTATAAGACCTAAGAAAAATGTTATAGAAGCCATGTGTAGGAAATTTAATAGATATATTAATGCGTTAAAGAGACAAACTGGATTAAGTGGAGCCATTGGCCAAATAACGGTAAATTGCCGAAATCTCAAAAACTTTCCAATAGAATTAAAAATGAACCCGATTTTCGGAATCAGCGACCGATTTTACATGCAGATAGGATAGCTGGATCCAAAGTACAGACAACAAATTTCATTTTGTGCTACAGTGTAATTATTAGGGTTGTGTATTTTTTCTGAAAATAGACTATTAAATAGTGATTCGATAGAATCGCCATCATTTCAAAATCAAAATCAAAAGTTGACTCGCTGCTCGACTACACAGTTGAGATATTTTTGCAAATGTTCCGAATCGGAGGTTGTTTCGATTGGTGATGGACGCGTCCGAAATGGTTTAGGGTTGCTTTGAAGGTGAGAAGAATCGTTGGCGAGTTAGAGATGTTTTAGCGATCGCTTCGATTGACGGCTATCCGCGACTGGACTCCAATATGAATGAAGATCATCGAGAGCATTCAAGAAAAATCCTGACAATCGAATAAAACATTTCGGTCTAACTCATCACTAATTGAAAGACTTGAAATTCCCTGAGTATACCTATCCAAGGTATTATGGTCTTTGCCACACGAAAAATAGGTTTTGATCTTATCTTATCTTTTAAAAAGAAAATAACAAATTTCGATCCTTATCTAATCTCCTTTCCCCCTAAAGTCCAACCAAATAAACATGATGAAAAAAAGCAAGTCTTTTCCAAGTCTTAACTTCAGATTCAGATTGGTATTCGATTCGAGAACTCCATTATTCTCTTTTTCGTTATCTATAAATTCAAACTTCAACTCGTTTTGGAAAGAGATGGAGGGAGAGCGTTTGTCTTAAAATACGTCGCTGTTCTCCGGTTACTATAGTAATATGTAATGTTTAGGCAATCGAGAAAATCGCCATCGTTGAAAAATCACCATCAAGCAAAACGTCGATTCGCTCCTCGAGTACATAATAGAGAGGTTTTTACGATTGTTCCGAGTCGGGGATTGTTTCGATTAGTGACGGGTGAGCTGAAATGCTTTAGGGTTGCTTCGAAAGAGTAAGGAGTCGTTGGGGAGTTCGCAATGATTGAGCGATTAAATACTTCGTTTGACCGCTTTTCGCGGCGGTACTCGAATACGCATGGAAATCATTCAGAGCATTCAAGATATTTGAATAATCGCATAAAACATCTCGAACTCGCTTAAAACTGTGTTTGGTGTCTTTTGTAAATAGTAATTTATAAATACGCAGTAACTAAAACACCCCAGTGTAGGTAAATATTGAAGTTCATATGTAAATATTTACATATATAATAATAATATAATACAATGGCGCTAATATAACTCTGACGAGTTTTATGGCCGAGCTTCTCTCCAAATTCCAGGTGTGCTCCTTTTTGTTTTTCCTACTAATTGGGTGGACCTACAGTTTTATGCCGGTTCCGAACGGCGAATGCATTTTTTGTGAGAATTTTTGTGAGGTTTGAACCCGAGACCTCTGGCATAGCAGGCGAGCACTCTACCCACTGCACCACAGCGGCCGGAAAGAGCAATCTGCTACCGCAAAAAGCATGGAATTGTGGAATTGAGGCAATATTTTAATTGAAATACGTCGTAAAATACCATATAGTTTTATGCCGGCTCCGAACGGCGAATGTATTTTTTGTGAGAAGCTTTTTCATGGCAGAAATACACTCGGAGGGTATGCCGCCCACTGCCGAGAGGTGACCGCTGCTTTTAAAAACCCCAATAATTGGATTTTTACTAATTAGAAAAATTGTTTTTGGTGTTTGGCTCGGACCGTGATTTGAACCCGAGACCTCTGGCATAGCAGGCGAGCACTCTACCCACTGCACCACAGCGGCCAAATATGTGCAAAAAATTTAATATGCGAATATGAATTCTACTTTGATTACTCGTGTGCCCTGCCCTGTCGAATTACGATTTGCTTGGCTATCACGCTATATTTTGTTTGTTTATTTGTGTTGCTTTTCGTCTTTTGCTTTGATTTAATTTTCGAGAAGTTTTTCATGTCCATTTCCGATATTCGTATCGGTTATTTATTGTACCTAGTTCTTTTTTTTTCTCTTTCTTACGATTGCTTTGCCGCTGCGCTAATTTTTTGCAAATAATGCTAGTAATAAGTATTCATTGGTGCGCCACGATTTAGTGTTTAATATTATTATAGCTGATATGATATGTGTACATACATATGTACGTATTATTTTCATGAATGTGAAATGCAAAATTAACAAATTATTCACGGTCAAACCTGATTATTTTTGTTTGTTTTCCGTATGTGTATTGTGAATGGAGTTTCTAATTCTACGTAGAAAAAATTAAAACGAAAAAAGTGCATATTACTTACTTAAAGGAAAAATTCGCTGAGATCATGATTGTAAGAATTAATACGGCGTATAAGCAGAATAAAACAAATTAATAAAAAAAAATGCAATTAATTGAAAAACGTTAAGTTTAATTGTGCCACACATAAAAGTACTTACCTAACTACTCATACACGCAATTCACTACAGAACGCGCGAGAAGTGCACACAACAAAGAAACACATAATAAGTAAACCCGTCATAAAGCAGTCGTTTTGTTGGTAAGTACTAGTCTACAGTGTTATTTACATATATTTATTAAAAAAACAACTTTTGAATTCTTTAAAGTTTAATGTAAAAGCGATTCGAAAATAGATTGAACTAGAAGACAAACAATTAATGAAAAAGGTCCGACTGTGTTTCTTGCTCTTGACGAATATCTACCAAATTTAATTGAAAATATCTTAACAGATGACTTTGGAAGTCGTGTTGTTGTTGTTGTAATAACCACCAAGATACTACCAGAAGCTTTTGGGGTTTGTAGGTAAAGTAAAAGTCCATTGGCGGTACGTTCGGCTACTAGTCCCTTCTGACAGTAGACCATGCCATTATCCACCTTCTAGGTCAATGGATTTTAGTCACCTCTTAAGATAGACATTCCCTACAATGGGTATGTTCTGGGCCTTCTAATCCGCTGAGGTGACTTTGGAAGTCATCGCAAAAACTGCATGATTTAATGATTCGTAAGGTTCCAGCACAGAATAAGAAGAATAAGTAGCAAAAGTGTTAGGAGAAGATTGCCTTGCCGTGGTACAAATTAAGCACACAGTGTACTAATTGGGCATACATACATACATACTATATAAATATGTATGTCTATAGATAATATATTTAAATTCTGTATGTTTAAGATAAGTGGATTTAGTAGTAGTTTGAAACTCAATCAATCACTCAACTTAATTTGATTAGCTAATGAAACTGAAAAGGAAATAAATTTGCAAATTTGTGCTAAACAAAAAAGGGTAAATAAATAAAAACACTTAAAAATATCTGTACTAAAAATGTGCTAAACACATTCGCCAGTTAAATCCATATAAACATTTGGCTTGGTTAACGATCCGAAAATGCTTTGCAACGGATACTAATTGTGGGTAAGGTTGTTCTTATTCGACTCATTCTCCGACAAAATAGAGCCTTTGCTTTCCGGGGCATTTGATCTTTCTCATGAAATAGTAATTTAGTAAATTGTCTAGTGATGAGTGTGTGCGAAATGTTTTGAAAATCGAGAGAGTCAAAATCCTTGCAAAATCACAGTCGAGTCAAAAAATGACTCGCTCTTTGAGTAAACAATCGAGATGGTTTTGCGATTGTTTCGAATCTGAGGTTGTTTTGCTTAGTGACGGGCAGTGTTGCCAGAACTTTTCCAGAGTTCCAGCTAGATTCTCAGAAAAAAAAGCTAGAAAAAGCTAAAAAAAAATATTTCACACATTAAAAAAAAAATTTAAAGCTAAAAAAAGAAGCTAAAAAAAAATTACGAAATTACCCAGTAGAACTTGGAGCGAGATCTCTCCAAGCGAGAGCAGAAGAGTACTTTCCGAGCAATATCAGAATTTTGTCAGTTTTGTTTTATTTTGTGTTTATTATTTCCCTTCCTAGGACACACAATGTTAAAAGCGAGTATACAAAATTTAATGCTTATACACGAAGTATAGGGAGTAATAGAGTATCTATTGACAAGTACTCCCGGATTAATAAAACGATGATCCCAAGTCCTACTGCGTATTCTAATGCTTTATTAATAGGTGATTTCCCGTGGCAGTGATCCGGACAAAAAATTTACAAGCAACTGCAACAACAATTTTTTGATCCTGATGTTTATCTGGATCAAAAAATCTATTACAATCTATACGGACCCGAAATGGATCCAGATAAACATCAGGATCACAAAATTATTGTTCCATTTGCATGCAAAATTTTTATGCGGATCTGGATCACAGCCAGGGGAGCTCGCCTAAAGTGTGTTCAAAAAACACATAAATGCAAGGTCAATTTAACAGGTCGGTTAAACATACATACACATATACACGCAGTGAGCTTAATGTCGAACTCTCGTGACCGAGATGTCAAAACTGTAAGGAAAACGAAATAATTTGACACTCAGCTCACGGGCGAATGATGGATAAACTCAAAGAATAAAGAATTTGACGAATTGTAAACACGAATGCATGTATAGAATATGCAGAAGTAAACAAATTGGATAGCTGTCGAAGAAGAACAAGAAGTCAGCTGATCTGAAGAACCGACTTGTTTAGTGGAGCCTGCATAAGTTTTTATTTTCATATACTATATGTAAATTTGTAATTCAGTGTCAATAAAAATAACGAAATGTTGAAAAAATATTTTACATTCAAATAATGGTAACTATGATAACTGTATGTATGTATGTATATGATCAGCGCTAATTTTTTTTGTGAGTTTTAGCAAATAAAAAAGCTAAAAAAAAGCCAAAGCTAAATCAGAATTTTTGCAGCTAAAAGACAAGAAAAAAAGCTTAATCTAGCTTGAAAAAAGCTAGAATGGCAACGCTGGTGACGCACGGTAGGCAGGAAGCGACGATAGGTTGCATGAAAATGTCGAGAAAAAAGGAAAGTGGGGTTGTGTTATGTGATGTTTATAGATGAAACATCCGTTGAAATTAAAATCCGAGCTGCTCCTTTTTCAAGGATATCCACATTTTTTGTTTTTTTTGAAAGGATCAAGTATTGAGGAAATCGAAAATTCGCCACCGTCCAAATTTTTCCGATTTCAATACATTATTTGGTCGCTAAGGGATACAAAAAAAGGTATTAAAAAGAAAAAAGGACACCTGTAGTGGAAAAATCCAATGTGAACAGGACCTAAAAGATAAGCACTGAAATATAAAATAACACAAAAAGTACCCACTTTAATTTGCGTATAACTCCTAAAATGTTAATTCTACGTGAAAATTCCTTATTATATGTTTCATTCAGAATAAATAAGGGAATATTTCTTTGATATACAATTTTGATGTACCTGCAGTGGTTAATGCACTTTGGTCCATCTAAAGTGAAAATTTCAAAAAAAAAGTACTTTTTTTATGGTGCTACTTTAAGTTCAAATATTTTTCTAGTTTATGTAAATATTTTAATCTAATGATCCAATTCTCATTCTTACATATCTATACGTTAATATTAAAAAGAATTAGAGCTGAAATACGTGCTAGCTGTGCACGGTGGGCGGTAAGCAAAAATAGGTTGCCCGTCGACGGGCGTGTGCGAGATGTTTTAGAATCGCGACTGGATTCGAATACGATATTTACATATGTATATTGCATATCGAAAGCCACTATCAAACGTTTATTGGGTACATATCTACTTTCATAAAGACTAGTTTCTCTTACGAATATTGGCAAAGTACCTAGTACTTTCAAAGTATTTGAAAATCATTATTAGCAGCGGAAATGCCGCAAATAATTTATGGCTACTTTTTTTTTTTTTTTATTTTTAAATAAAAATTAAAAACAAAACAACAAAGTCACAAATTACAAACAATTAGCTCTATAGATCTACCAGACAACTTTGTCATAAAAAAGCTAAAGTTATAAAAAACACATGTGTATAGGTGATACTCCTTCCAGAAAATTTAATCATAAAGTTATTCACACCCTTCAAATCATATGACATACAATATGTGAGCCAATAAAATGTCAATGAAGCTAAAGCAAAAAAAAAAAATTCACAATAAAAATAAGTACATAATAAATAATGCGAAACTGGAGCAGCTTTTAATTTGAACACACACACTGCTCAGAGCCGAGTACTTTTCCGATTTTTTGTTTGTTGTATTGATATTTTTTTGTTTTTTTTTTTTTCCTCTTTTTATTTTTTAATACATTAATAACTACCAGTGCCGTTATTACCCGCTGACACGTGAATCTGTTCCGCCAGCGCATCGTGTGTACTTATGTACGCATAGTGCCGTTGTTAGTTAAGTGTGTGCATGAATACCGTAATATTACGGTTTGTGGCGAATAATTAAAGAAAGAAAAAGATTTTGGTGATAAAAATAAGTGAACATTTTAAAAATATAAAAAAACGCTTACACTTGTTTAATTCTCTCTGCCGTAAACATAAATATTAGTTAAATAATACCTTTATGCTGGGATGATATTGCATACATGTATATGTACATCTATACATACAGACGAAGCTAATAAAAGCGTGTTAAAAAGGTTTTTAATACCGGAAAATCTGCGTTGAACTGGAATTAAGTTTTTTTCATTCAATTCATAGAAGAGTTTTCGGATTTCCAGTAGTTTAGTATTTAGATTTTTTTCTTAAACGCCACAAACATTTATTTACCTTATACTTACGTTAAGAAATTTTCAGGCAGCAACGCACAAAAAAATATAGTGTTGAAATGTACCTAACACCCTAATGTAACATATCATTATATATACCTAGTTGCTTTTAAACATTGACTTTTTGCTTGATTGCTTCGCAGCGACACGCCAATATATATATATTTTTTTTGTTGATTTGTTTGTTGGAAGAAATTTAACTCTGCTTGGTGGCGTTGCCATTTCTGATACCACAAAACGAGTTTGTTTATGGTTATTTATTGTATATAATTATAGGTTATGGTGTGCTTAAATATATACCTACTTGCACAACAGTGGTATGAAAAAAAATTGCTACTGATTTCTCGAAGAGCGTGGAAAAACAAATATTTAAAATCTTCATGTATGTACATTTATGTAGGTATGTATGTACTTTTTAGGTACCTACTGTACCAAACGACTGGTGCCCATTTAATTCAGGGATGCAGATCCAAAGACTCTTTGTGACTCCGAACAACATCGTGCACCCTTGATTTAATCTATAATGAATCATATTTAAATACATACATATGTATGTACTTTCCATCACTCGCTTTTTCTTATCTCAAACTTCATTTCATGAGTGAAATGTGTCATACAATTTCTGTATGATTTATTACGATATGTCTAAATTGTTGCGAAATTTGAAATAAAGGCAACAGCGTACATACATATATAGATATATGTAGATATATGTATTTTTATAAAAATGTAAATACTTATGAAAAATCTTATTATTTATATAAATATAAAAAAAACCTGTACTATAAAATCGAGAGCATTTTTCTCAACAAAATTTATAGACTTTGTCTACAAAAAATGTCTCCTAACGCTAGCTTATTTAGCTTATTTTTTATTATTACCTAACTTGAGATAGAGTGAGTAATAAATACAGTGATGATTTGACTCGCTTCTTGAGTACACAATCGAGTTGTTTTTGCGATTGTTTCGAGGTGGAGGATATTTCGATTAGTGAACACCCCTAATATCTACCAATTGCAATTTATACTATACATATGTATCTACATACATATATAAATGAAAGGTCAGTCTTGCTAAAAAAAACCAAAAACCGATAAAGTACTTGTGAAATTTCGTAAAGAATCTCAAACAGACTTCAGACTTTCACCTTTAAAGTCTCCTCTTTTTTGACATGTGCATTTATTTACATACCTGCATACATGTAAGTAAAACGAAGAGACATTAAAACAAATATACATACATCTGAGTAAAGACTGAATAAAGAAATAATAATAAAAATAAAAAATAAATATTTACATACCTACATACATAGGTGGGTCTATACATATGTACATACATAGGTAATTGATTAAAGAAAATTCTGCAATATTAACTGTGACTGTGCGTGATTTAAAGAAATGTAGGTAGGTACCTACGAAGGTATTTATACCACTAAAAAAAACCAAAAAAAAACAAGTAAGAGCGCAGCTGTCTTCGGCCGTACCGAAGACTTCATTCCTTTCATGAATAGGTCTGATTTTGTTTAATTTACACATATTTTGACCTTGACAGTTCAAATTTACAAGTCATTATCTATTTAAATGGAGACGTTATGTCTATATCTGGACAATCGGTTGTATGACAGCTATATGTAATAGTTGACCGATCTTGAGAAATTTCGGTGTCATTATTTAGGTCCATATGAGTACAAACACTTTAAAGTTTCATGCCCTTACCTGCTGAAATGGAGAAGTTATAGAACAGAATGTCCATATCAGAACAATCGGTTGTATGGGAGCTATATGTTATAGTAGTCCGATTCGGCCGATTCCGACAAATGATCAGCTTCTCCTAAAAATACACTCACATTTCATGCAGATATCTCGAAAACTGAGGGACTAGTTTGCGTTCATACCGACAGACAAACGGACAAACGGACAGACGGCCATGGCTTAATCGACTCAGCTCGTGACTCTGATATATCGGTATGTACATATTTTAGTCGGTCTGTCACGCCTCCTTATGGTACTTTCAAGATTTTTATTTCGGCACAAAGTTATAACACCAATTCATTCTCATGAAAGGTATAATAACTCAAACGACTCGTTTCTGGTCTGCTGGTTTGTTTGTTTTTGTAGAAAAAAACATGCATACAAACAAAATTGCACCTTGAATTTATTTATTTCTTTCGAATGCAATAGATACCAGACTCAAACCAAATAAAATGCCTAGGTAAAATAAATAAAGAGTTCAATGAACTAAAACACCGCATGTATTAAGTAGAAAAATAAAGTAAAATACACTAGCAGGCAAAAACTGTATAATTCAAGTATGTATTAGGGTTGCTCGAAATAACACAAGTTTGTAACTAAATTCCTTTTTTTTCGAATATACTTTGATGAGAAATTTGAGATGTTCTTGTGTGCGGAAATTTTGTTGCCAAAAAAGTATAAATACAAAATATATATGTATATACATATGTACATATATTTAGGTATGTACCACTGCAACTCATTTCTTCCAATTTTTTACAAACAAAACTCAAAACACCTGATTAACTTTAAACAAAAGTTTTTTAGAAAAAAATTCTCACCTAATCTATATATATATATATATATATATATATATAACGATTAATAACTGGAAGCCTTTCAAACTACAAAGCTTTAATATTTCGCACTTGACCTAAAGCCCTTAATATAAGTTTTCTAAGCCTTATTTGCCATGTCGAATAAGCCTTAGGCATAAGCCTTCCTCTCAGAGAGGAAATGAGAGAATTCCTTATAGCCCAGTGACATCAAAGCAGGAAAATAAGTCTCATTATAAGGGTTTGTTCATACAACTGACGTAACTCAGAAATTTCAGGCATTGTTTTTGAGCCTTTTGATCATCTGCAATAAGCCTGAAATAAGGCATTAATTTTTAGTGCGCATTCATACATATACACATACATATACATCTACATCTACATCTCTATTACAATTCTGAATATTTCTTTCAATTTCACGAAGTTCACTTCAATTTCCAATTTAATTGAAATGCGCATACGCAAAAGACGCGACAACAGTCAGCGCGATGATAAATAAATAAATGACAACATCTATAGACCAATAATTGAGACGATAAAAAAAATAAAAAAAAAAAAAAACGAAAAATATTGTATATGAACTTTATGTACAACTTTAATGAATACATACTAGGGATGGGACTGTTCGAATAAAAATTATTCGAATAAAAAATCCTTTTATTCGAAAGGTATTCGTAATTCGAATAATATTTATTCGAATAATTTATTCGTATATTCGAATAAATACTATTCGAATAGTACTATTCGAATATCACTATTCGAATACCACTATTCGCGAATAGCTATTGAATGTATGTATATATGCTTTTGCTTTTGTAAGAACATATGTATGTACATATACATATATATGTACGTACTCTGGCTTCCGCGCAGGCAAGTGGAATTCCAAAATTATGCATGTACATATATACTACTATTCGAATAGTATTATTCGAATAGTGTTATTCGAATAGTATTATTCGAATAGAGTTATTCGAATAGCATTATTCGAATAAACGAATAATAATATTCGTGGGACAAAATTCGAATAGTATTATTCGAATAGTGTTATTCGAATAGTGTTATTCGAATAGTATTATTCGAATAGTGTTATTCGAATAGTATTATTCGAATAGTACTATTAGAATAGTACTATTCGAATTTTGTCCCACGAATATTATTATTTGTTTATTCGAATAATATTTATTCGAATATTATTCGAAAAAAGTCCCACTACTAATACGTACATATGTACATATTTATGTATGTATATAGAGGAAATGCGACAATTGTGGTATAGAGGGCTTATGTGATGCAGGGTGATATCTGCCAAACCATCGTTCATTTCTCACATGGCACCAAATATCTGGCACTTGTGGTACCTACACTTTATGTAGGGTTATAATGGCATATCAAGTCCCCTCCTATACCACATTTTCCGAAGTTACTCTATGTACCTATCTTCATTGCATGCGCATTGAGAAATATGGAACATGACAAAATAAAATTGTGAAAAATAAAAAGAAATTTAAATTGAAATTAATTGACGACAAGCACCCAATCGTACAAATCAATTATTCCAAGCTGTTAATTGTACGAATATCTAGGCATACATGATGGGAAATTGTGATAAATGGCATATAAAATAAGCATAAACAATGACGGATTGCTGTACAAATTTTTGTTTTTCATTTCATGCTTATTTTTGTCAATCATTTACCTACTATATTTAGATGGTTTTGTGTATAAAAAGAAAGAGCCAGTGGTGTTTTTAAAGTATGTATTTTTATATAAAAGGTATCATTGAGAATTAACCCTTTCAGTACAAAAAATCAACCGGTGAAGCGAAAAATCTGAAAATTCGTATTCTAATTAATTCTAGGTCGCTGATTTAAAATTTTCAAGAAAAATTATTGTAAGTCCCTTGGTTTTACCGTTATAACGTGTCCAATATATTGGACAGCGGTTCCCAATAGCTGTAAAAATAAGAACTTCTTCAAGAGCCATTTGTTAGCTTTATTCGTCTTTATAAAAAGCCTAAGCAGTTATTTTAACTTTTTATGCATAAAAAACGCTCCAATTTTGTCAAGAAATAAAAGTTTTTTAAACATTCTTTCATTTTGCATTGATTGACGTTTTTCGCTTATGTAAATTTTGGGATATGTTTCGAATAATAATATACCTACTGGCGCGATTACAACTCTAACGAGTCTTAGGCCAAGGTTATTTTCCATTTCCAGGCGTGCTCCTTAATTTTTTTTTCAACCGATTGTGTGGACCTACAGTTTTAAGCCGGCTCCGAACAGGTAATATACATATGTATTTCGCGTAAGGAGATTTTTCATGCCAAAAATAAACTCGGAAGGTATGACGCCCATTTGCGAGTGTTGGCCGCGGTTTCTATTCTTGAAAAATTAATTATATTAATTTTGTATTGGTCCGCGCTTGGTTCTAATAGGGGACCTCGGCATGGCAGCGACAAACTCTACTCACTACATAATTCTTTCGAATTATCTGTGCGTAATTTCAATGGCGGTGTTGCGGATCGCTTCCATTTTCTGTAGCCCAATCTAGGCTGAAATAGAAGTTGTTTCTTCTTCTCTTTGTCCCACCAGTTAGCTTTGTCTCCGTTGCTGATTCCGGTGAAGTTCGAAGCTAAATTGACAACTTTGTTGTCGAACCATTTGGAAAATATTACCCTTCCATTCGAAATGTAATATTCAGCAGAGGAACCACGTCCCCGTTTAGCCATTGTTCTATGATCCGGAAGTGGCGGTTGGCTAAAACGCACTGTTCCAGCAGCTTTTATTCCCCTGTCGTACCTAAATTTCGAACAGGGCGAAATAATGGAGGTAAATATCGAAGAAAAATACATGCCTTTTTGCCCTCAATAATCATATGCTTATTGGGCTATAACATAGTGGCTAATTCGACTCAAATGGATTTCGCAAATAGTTCATCCAAAGATTTTCCTCAAAAGAGTATGGTAAACCCCAACGCTTATCGAAAAAAATGCGAATTTGATGGATCCTTGTGGAGCTTGTCATAAAATCCTCACCAAAGTACTTCATAAAGTACCGTATTTTCATTTTGAATAAAAGTGGAGTCATTTTGAAAAAGTGGTATATGTTTTCTATTTTCTCAATCAAGCTTCAAGAATCTCTTCCTCTGTCGAAGCGTGCCAAGAAGTCATATCCTCAATAAAAAGCAGACATATAATAAAGATGGTATAAAAAACCAGTAATAAAATTTGGGCACATTTTGACAGTCTCTGGGTACTGTTGTCCAATATAACGGACATGTATATTTTGAGACCCCCTCGAGAAACTATTCATAATTTTTATTTCTTATTTACACAAAACATATTCTTAAACTTGTAGTAATACTGATGATTTTTTTCTAAGTTAAATTCCAGCAATAAATAATAGTTTTTAATCGTTTTTTACACGATTATCTTTCAGAATTTAAACATTATTAAAATTTAGGTAAAAACGCTTTTAATTATTTTCGGAAAATCAAAATAAAGAAGCGATCTAAAGAAGAATAATATAATTGTTGGAAAACAACAATTTTTTAATCAGTGAAAGCTTTGGTATGTGAGAAAATAAAGTTTTAAATACATATAAACAGCGTCCAATATATTGGACGTTTTTACTGAAAGGGTTAAGGTAAGTTAACGTCATATGAACAACGTGATATAGATAATGCATATATGTATAAGTTCTTTAAAAAACTTGAAAAGATATTCGTTTTGGAAATGATTTGGAACTGTTAAACAAGCCTAATGTTTAGTTGGTGCTTTTTTGAATTTCAATATAAGAAATTGCTAATTTCATTGCTTTACGTGCATATTTGAACTGCTATTAAATAAATAAACCTGTCATAAAAGTGACATAAATAGATTGCATAAAAGTAAGAACAATGCAGGAAAAAAAATCACGCAAAAACACAAATAAACAGATCGCCAAAGCAAACAGAAAAAGTTTCTAAAAAAACATCGCCCAAGGTGGCAGCATCACGTGCATCGTAAAACAGCAAGTTTTGAAGCGATTTTTTGCGAACTACATATCGTCGGTCTCCTGCCAGAAACACGAATGTGAAATTTTTTTTAAGTGCGATGTCTGCTCTTTATCGGGTATATATTGATATAATAACAATTAATATTTGTATATATGCTTATGTACATACAAGTACATATTATGCATGTATGTTTACACAAGAATTTATACAAATATTAATTGCTACTACATCAATATACACCCGATAAAGAGCAGACATCGAACTTAAAAAAAATTTCACATTCGTGTTTCTGGCTGGAGGCCGACGATATGTATGAGTAAAATGTGTTCGTAAATACCCTTCAAAAAATTGATCTAAGGAATTTCAACAAATAAGGTGTGAATAAGACAGGCAACGGCAAAAGTATATTTCGTCTGCGCTTACCTACACCAACTCTCTCACAATTTTGCCATACTAGAATAAATAGAAAGAGCGGAAATTAAGTTTTATGAGCAATCGTGTGCACAGAGAGCAAAATCTGCTGATTGCCTTATTATAAGGTAACTAAACTGCATACAATACCTTACTATAAGGAATAAGGTATATCTGAAATAGAAAGCGCACTAGTGGGAATAAATTTTTTTTATATTAAAAAAGCCGTAATGCTTGTGTTGTGCAAAATATTTAAATTATGCAGCGAAACCAAAAAACGCCTTTTTATATAGGTTTAGATAATCTCTTATATAAGCCTTAAAATATAAAGGCTTAAATAAGGCGAATACACCTTAGGTATAAGATTGCCTCTCAACGATTAATGTCTTATGGCCTAATGACATCCACATAGGAAAATAAGTCTTATTATAAGGCTTTGCTCATATAACTGCCGTCCCGAAATAATTTCAGGCATTATTTTATATGTCTTATGATCATCAGAAATAAACCTCAAATAAGGCGTAAATTTAAAATTTGTTTAGGGTATGTATGTATATATACATACGTATACAGATTTCTAAATGCATTCGTGCACATACATATATTTTCCACAACTTTTAGGTAAAGAAGTAGGTAACTAGTATCTCGAAAAAATGCCATTTTTGAAATGTTAACCCGCTAATGGTGGTCTAATGACTTTTCGTCGGAACAATTAACATACCAACATACGAGTATACTCATGTGAATGACTTTATGATCGAAAAAACATTCGTTCATTCATGTTGTTTTTTTCTTTTTTTTTTTTTTTTGTGGTAAACAAATATCACGTGGTTATAATGACTTGCTTTTTGCCTGCTCACGAAAAAGTCGTAAAGTGTCATATTAGATTTTGAAGAATGCACAAAATATGCATAAATATCGCAAATGAAATAAATACGTTTGCATGCTTATGAATTGGGCCTGAAAAGAGCGAATCTAAATGAAACAATTAGGTATAATAAAAAATAGAAATAAAGACTCAGACGTGATGGCACATAACTTTATTTATCCAAAGTAATTATCAAGAAAATATGTATGTATAATGGTTACCCTGTTGCCGCTGTGGTGCAGTGGGTAGAGTGCTCGCCTGCTATGCCAGAGATCTCGGGTTCAAACCCCAGTCCGAGCAAAACACCACAAAAATGTTTCTAATTAATAAAAATCCAATTATTGGGTTGGTTCAGAACAGCGGTCACCTCTCGGCAGTGGACGGCATACCCTCCGAGTGTATTTCTGCCATGAAAAAGCTTCTCACAAAAAATGCATTCGCCGTTCGGAGCCGACGTAAAACTGTAGGTCCACCCAATTAGTAGGAAAAAAACAAAAGGAGCACACCTGGAATTGGGAGAGAAGCTCGGCGATAAAACTCGTCAGAGTTATAATAGCGCCATTGTATTATTATTATTATTATATGTTGCAAATAAAAAGTACAAAAGAATAATATATAAATTATATCTCAAGTGCTTTTGACCGATTTCACTAGTTTACAGCCAAAAAATTCTAAGAAATGCAGGTATGGGGTAGGATATGTATGGGCCTGCTGACTACGGAACTATATTTTTTTTTTAAATTTTTTGTATGGTTAGCGTTTTGAGATAATGACAATTTTGTGTTTTTTGGTTATCACTACTTTCAAAAATTATTCAAAAATTTATTACAAATGCGATAATCACAAGCAGTACCTTGTTCGAAGGACAATTAAAATATGCTTCTGACGATATACAACTTGTAGTAATTGAACCAAACTTCGCAGGCCCATAACTATCCTCTCCCATACCTGAATTTCTAGGCGTTTTTTTTTTTTGGAATTATTTGTAGCCTAGTGTTTCTAATAATCCGCTTGGTGATTTTAAACAACTTGTTTTTTGTAATAATTAATTAAATTTTTTATTTGTTAAATCACTGTTACTTTTCATTTTACAAGCGTTTAATTAAACTTAAAAAAATGTGCGTGGTATGCAAGATCGTTGAGTGTTATTGAAAGTGCATTGTTTACATGACATAAATGTATGTATACATAGCTGTATATATATGTGCAAATATGCACATAATGCATATGAACTTACGATCATTACCCAGCAGAAAAATGAAGCGCGTAAAAAGCGTAAAAAGCGCTTATAGAAGCTCTACTACAGTAAAGTATTGTGGATTAAATTTCCGTCATACTTGTCAGATTTAATTTCGTTATAAACCGGTTTCGGCGATGTGCCAGCTTTATTATCTTTTTTCGTTCTCTTCTAGTTACATAGTCTATAGTGCGGCTTTACCAACTAGATAATTTGGTTGATTTTTTTAATAAGAAAAGGATCAAAGTGCAAGGCCTTGCTTTTTTGATTTCGTAAAAAAAAAATACTCCACTAAGAAAGTAGGAAAGAATTTCCTTCGAAACCCGCTAAAGGCAACAGGAAAGGAGATCTCCCTTTGGTATTTCCAATTGGCGCCAGGCACCATGAAACAGAAACGACTGGCGTGCAGATTGAAATCAGAAAACTCCAATTGTATTTCAGAAAACGTTAATTGAATTTCAGAATTGATAATTGGATTTCAGAAATTGTCATTTGGATTTCAGAAATGGTTATTGGATTTCAGATTGTGTGAATTAGATTTCAGAATAAGCAATTGGATTTCAGAAAACAAAAATTTGATTTCAGAATATTCAATTGGAATTCAGAATGAGCATATGCTTTCCCCATCACGAAAGAAATATGGTTATTCCATGACAGGTTCCGGTTAAAAATGACACCGAGATTGCTTGCCGTCTCAACAAAACTAATTTTTTGCCCATTTAAAAATATCGCAGGTATGCCGGAAAAATCAAACAGTCTTTTGCTGATTACACTGCTCTACAGCCAAAAAATACTCTGAACGCGACCATCCTATTTATATGTAAAATCGGTCGCTGATTCCGAAAATCGGGTTCATTTTTAATTCTATGGGAAGGTTTTTGAGATATCGGCAATTTACCGCTCCACTTAATCCTTTATACCTCTTTAACGCAGTAAGCTATCTTCCTTGGAGTGACACCAAACGAAAGAAAATTAAATTTCCTTTTCATGGCTGCTATAACATTTTTCCCTAACTCTTATAGTTTCTGAAATATTAACGATTCAATTTGAATTTTTTCGATTTTTTACGATTTTTTGAAGAAAAAATTGACTTTGTCAGGCAATATCTTTAAAACCAATGTTTTCACCTTCGGTTTTACTCCTTTACGTGAAGCTCCATTCTATTGGGAAAAAGATAAGCTATCAACGAAGAAAATCCATGGTAAAATGGAAAAGTTATAGGCGATCAAGTAAATACAGCCAGGTCGCGCAATGCCTCTGCACGGGTATATTCTATGCATGTTATACCCGTAAATGCGCTGTTACCTACTGCGCTGCCAATGTGCTGCTACTGCAGATGTGTAGGTATTGGTATAATATGCATAGAATATACCCGTGCAGAGGCATTGCGCGACTTGGGTGTATTTACTTGATCGCCTATAACTTTTCCATTTTACCATGGATTTTCTTCGTTGATAGCTTATCTTTTTCCCAATAGAATGGAGCTTCACGTAAAGGAGTAAAACCGAAGGTGAAGACATTGGTTTAAAAGATATTGCCTGACAAAGTCAATTTTTTCTTCAAAAAATCGTAAAAAATCGAAAAAATTCAAATTGAATCGTCAATATTTCAGAAACTATAAGAGTTACAGAAAAATGTTGTAGCAGGGATGAAAAGGAAATTTAATTTTCTTTCGTTGAGTGTCACTCCAAGGAAGATAGCTTACTGCGTTAAAGAGGTATACAGGATTAAGTGGAGCCATTGGCCAAATAACGGTAAATTGCCGATATCTCAAAAACCTTCCCATAGAATTAAAAATGAGCCCGATTTTCGGAATCAGCGACCGATTTTACATATAAATAGGATGGTCGCGTTCAGAGTATTTTTTGGCTGTAGAGCAGTGTTATTATACACTTCGACTTTGTAGGGTTGATACACAGCCGATTTTTATACGCCCATCTATTAATATTGTCGAGATCTTGATTTAAATTGACTACGCATTCCTGTATCGCATCCTTCTGGCAACTGATATAAAGCTGTATGTCATCCGCATATATGTGAACTTTGCATTGCTTAAGAATGCAAGGAATATCGTTTATGTAAAAATTAAATAATAATGATCCAAGAACGGAGCCTTGCGGTACTCCCCTTTTAATAGATAGTGGCGAAGATTTTAAATTACCTGAACATACAATTTTGGATATTTCATGCAGATAAGAGCTGATGAGGTTTTTAGCAGTTTGGGCAAACTGGAATTTGGAGGTAAGTTTATGGCAAAGTATCTCATGGTCAACTGTATCAAATGCCTTAGTATGATCTAGAAGTGTCAAAAAGGTGATTTTGTTTGCAACAGCTGCTTCTCGCACGTCTTCAATGACATCAAGTAATGCAGTGATACAGCTGCGATTACTGCGGAACTCTGACTGCTTTTCGGATATGAGCGAGTTTTCAGTAACAAATTTTACAATTTGTTTGTGTATTAATTTTTCGAACACCTTGGACATGTAGGGTAAGATCGATATAGGCCGCAGGTCACCATTTTTCTTAGGGATAGGAATTACTTTGGCTCTCCTCCAACTAAGCGGATACATGGATTTTGTAATGATGTTGTTGAATGTATAAGTTATGATGGGCAGTAGTATTGGAAGTAACAATTTAAGAAACCTTGGGTTAATTCCATCAAGGCCCTCAGCATTGGATTTTACAGAAAGAAAGCTATACAGAACATCACACTGGTCAACACACGTAAAAGAGAATATAGAATCACCTTCAGAATTGTTAATTATAACATCAGATTGGGAAGTTCCATAGTCAGGTGTAGTAAAATTAACAAAAGCTTCGTTGATGGCATCCAAATTATGATCTTCCTCATTAAGCAAATTAGTTTCTTTTCCCATGAATCCAATTTTTCGAATAAGACTCCAGGTTTGTTTGCTGTATATTGCCGATTGAAACTTCGATTCGAAAAATTTCGCTTTTGCTGTTTTAATTACATTATTAACCACTTTCCTAAGAGTTTTGATATCAGAAGTCAATTGCGTTGTTTTATACCTTTTCCATCGCTTAAATATTCTGTCTCGCTCTGCTATCAAATATTTTAGATGATCGTTAAACCATGGTTTTGAATTTGGTTTTGACACAAATTTTTTGACTGGGACGTATTCATCGTACAAAAATCGAATATATTTTTCTAAGAAGGCTATCTGATCGTCGGTGGAAGGCATGAATCGAACGAGATTCCAATCTATGCTGCGTGCAGCATCTTCGAGTACACTGTAGTTAATACTCTTAAAGTCTCTGTAGTCGAAACTCTTGGAAGCAACTTGTAATTGGAAATCATAGGTAATAAATATCGAGTCATGTCTGGAATATTGATAAGAAGACAGCTGATCGTATAGTATGATCTTCGAAGACGAATCAACAAAAAATAGGTCGAAAAGTGTAGCATTAGTTTGCGTAAAATGCGTAGGTGTCGAGGTGTTTGCAGAGTAAAGCCCTAAAGATACCATGCTATTTAATAAGTGTGTTTCGGCCAAGAGATTGCTATTAAAATCACCAGCGATTATGATATTAGTGTAATGGGTGCTAACCGATTCAAACTTCTCCACCAACTCTCCAAAGTCAACATTACGATTAGGTCTATAAACACAACCCAAGAGCAATTTCTCAGCCCTATTTTTCAATTTTATAAATAAGAACTCACTCTTATTTCCTATATCTGATTTAGTGACTATCTTGGTGGATATACCAATTCGGATATATATGGCAACACCACCAGCATTTTTTTCCCTATCCGCTCGAAATAGCTTATAACCTCTTAGACTGACCAGTGAACTGGGCATTGTAGGAGTAAACCAGGTTTCAGACACGCATATGACATCGATGCCAGAGTTTTCAAAATTCGCTTGAAATTCATCAATTTTTTTTAAAAAAGTGATTGAGCATTAATATGAGCTACTTTAAGTCCTTGCTTTTGCGCACATAAGATGTTAAGCATGCATTCAAATTTGCCTTTGGTCTTCCCGCCTATTTCATGAAGACCCATATTTGAACAAAAAATAGCGCAACATCAAGGCCAATAGAAAAAACATAAAGTATACAGATATAAATTTATATATTAACAACAAGTAGTAAGCAAGCTTGGTTGATTTATTAAACTCATTTTTTAAAGTATTAGCATTAGTGAAAATATTAATTATAAAAATAAGGCGCATAATACTTAATGTAGGGAATAGCCACATCTTTAAAATATTAATTATAACAAGTAAGGAAGCCTAAGTTCGAGTGGAATCGAACATTAGATACTCAGCTGTATGCTTTCATTGTTTGTTTGCGTTTGTTCGATATAGGGTGTATTTTATATGACACGAGTGCTGCATAAACAGGGCGCAGCCACGCCCATTTTCAAAATTTGTATCAATCATCCAAATAAGCATATAAATATTATTGTTAGTGCAAAATTGCATCCCTCTATGACTTTTAGTTACAAAGATTTCACGTTACAAATTCCAAAAGGGTGTTCCAGAAATATCTTTGTTAAAAAGTAGGCGTGGTCATAAACCGATTTCAATACATTTTTACGTGTCTATTAACACATGTTATAAAAGTGTATAAACCAAGTTTCGTCATAATATCTCAGTTATTTGTCGAGTAATAGGCTCGTAGATTCCTTTGTATAAAAAGAGGCGGTGCCACGCCCATTTTCCAAACTTTTTTATTTTTTGTTTCCGGTCTATTGTAGAACTCATGTCACAAAATTTCAGTGATAGATCTTTATATTTGACAGAGATATCGCTTAAAATGTTTTTATTAGGTCACTTTATAATACCCTTATATAAAAGTGGGCGTGTCGTCAACCGATTTTGGTAATCTTTCGTCCACACATTTGGCTAAGTAAATATATCACGCGTACCAAATTTCATCGATATATCTTTAACGGTTGCTGAGTTATGGCTTATAAAACTTTCAATATTTGCCCCTTAATAAGTGGGCGTGGCACCGCCCATTTTCCAAAATTTTTATATTTTTTGTTTTATGTCCCTAGTTGGACTCCTGCCACAAAATTTCAGTGATAGATCTTTATATTTGACAGAGATATCGCTTAAAATGTTTTTATTAGGCCCCTTTATAGTTCCCATATATAAAAGTGGGCGTGGCCGTCAACCGATTTTGATAATTTTTCGCCAAAACATTTGTATAGGTAAGCAAATTACGCATACCAAATTTCATCGATATATCTTCAACGGTTTCTGAGTTATGACATATAAAACTTTCAATGTTTGCCCCTTAATAAGTGGGCGTGGCACCGCCCATTTTCCAAAACTTCATCAAATTTCTTCATAAGGGCCTGAGCTCAATACGTGGGTAAAATTTTATCACTCTAGCTATATTAGTGGCTGAGATACCAAATTTCCGATTTTTTCTATATAGGAAAAGTGGGCGTGGTCATGGTCCGATTTCGCCCATTTTCAATACCAACCGTCCCAGTCTCGATACCAACTTGAATTTCAAATTTCATCAAAATATCTCAATTTTTACGCGAGTTATCCTGCGTACGGACGGACGGACGGACGGACGGACGGACGGACGGACATGGCTCAATCGATTTCTCTTTTCACCCTGATCATTTTGATATATATAAGTCCATATCTATCTCGATTATTTCATTATGTTACAATCCACCGTTATGAAATCAAAACTATAATACTCTGTGTACTAGTACAGCTGAGTATAAAAATAGGGCGCATAATACATATTGTAGGCTATAACAACATCTTGCCATTGTGATTAACGATAAAGCGTATATTCAGCATCTACTTGCGTCTTAACAACTTCATCAAGCTCTTCAACTGAGCAAATGCACTTAGTTTGGGAGCTGAGAGAAAGCCTAATGTAAATCAGCCCATTCCGTGAGAATGCAGCATTTATAATATTTTGTTTTTTTAATTTAAGAGCGCTTGCGAGAATTTTGCGATTTTCTTTTGATAGATTTTCATTTACATAAAACACGACATCGGAGTCAATACCAACAATGTTTAGTGGTATCTGTTTTATGTTTTTTCGTCGATATGCAGCTAACATTCTCATCAAAAAGTTGCGCTCATGCGACGTAGGCAGCGTGAAAATAATGTCTGGATCGATATTTATCGCAGAGTTGTTAGATTTTGATTTAGCCGGAATGCGGAATATGCTAACAATATTTGGCGTAATAATATTGATTCCATTGCACAATTGGTGGCACATATTGCATAAATCTTCGTTTTCAGCAAAAGGAATCCCATGTAGCCGAACTTCTCTTGAGACAGACATGTTTTCTTGCAAACAAATTCGCTGCTTAAGAGCTATGACTTCGTTTTTAAGGGAATCTACCTCAGATGCTTTTTTTTCTAACTCGTCAACTCTTTTATTTAATTCGGAGAACTTAGAGTTAATGAGTTGAGCTACGGTCGCTTCAATATTTGTAGCTAAGAGTTTCAACTGGTCTTGACTTCTTCTCTCAAAATCTTCTAATGAACTTGCCATTGCATCTGAATGTTTTTGCAGACGTTGATCTATCAATTGTAGGAGACGAGGGGTGGCGGCGTAGTTTCACAGTTTGGGAGTGTCATTGGTGCGATCATTCGAGACTCGAACTGTATAGCTTTGCGGTGTTTTTATTGGGCTCATTGTTGTTGTTGAGATTACCTATTCTGAAATTCAACTGGCGTTTTCTGATTTCAATCTGGAAAAGGTATAGTTTAGAAGTGGTCTTGTAATATCTACCTAACAAAGCGAAGAGCTTGTAAATTTTTCTTCGTGGTATATATTCAAAAACACTTACATATGTACCCATGTTGCTTATATTAAGTTTTTATTTAACTAAATAATTGATCACAGTTATTTACAGCTTAAAAATAAATGTAAGTATTTATGTATTTGCTTGCATTTTTATATATGCCTTCTAGGTCAGAAAATTATTTATTATTTGTAGGTAATGCCTTTCGGCTTATCTTTCGATGAAAACAAATATACCTACATATTAACATTTTGAAAGATATGTATGTATGTATGTATATGCATATATGCATTTAGTTAGTTATCGCGTTGCACCTTGATATTTGTCACAAAAAAAACACTAATAAAACAGAAAGCACATTTGTAATTGTTATTGTAACCACTTCATGGTTAGTCTTATCTCAAATCTGATTGCTTTGAATCATTCATGAAATATTGCGAAATTTTTTTGTTTATTTTCCATGTTAATATTTATGAGTATTTTTTTAATTCTGCGGTTGGAATATGCAAAATTCTGTATTGGAAAAATGGCAAGGTTATTTTGTTCCTCTCTATTCTAAAAGCTTCTCATAAGAAAATGGTATCCGCTTCCAACCAAAAATCGATCAGCTTCTCAGCACAAACTCAACCTTATTTAGTTACTTTACCTTTTGATAAAAAAGAAAAAACTGTCTTTGCCTGCGCGTCACAGTGTGACAGGATGACCTCGCAAAACACTTCATTCGATGAGATTACAACTCAGTAGCAGATCTTGTTTGGCACGTGGAAGTATATATGTAAATGTATTAAATATATGTATGGACTGTCCACTATATACATATGTATGTATATATATGTATGTACATACGTCAGTAGATATTTGAAGAACCTTAGCTAATCGTTGAGATTTATTTTAGTTCAAAATTATGTAGCTTAAATTTTTAATTACTTTTTTTTGGCTGGCGCGACATTTAAATGTTCAAAAGTACTTGCATACAAATGTATAATTTGCATATACTCGTAGTAAATAGAAATGTATTATATCCGAATACAATGAAATTGTGTGTACATATGTTTTTGTTAAGATTGTCTAGCTACTCAAATTGAAATCAGAGGGAAAATATTTGCAAAACGACAAAAGCGTTTATTATTTGGCTGTTGAAGATTTCCGCATGAGAAAAAGCTGTGAGTGTCTAAAGATATTTCCCAAAATTTAATTTTAGATGAAAGCCCTTCAGTGGCCAATGTAAGTTCAAATAATTATTTTGCGATTGTGTTAAGAACTAGTGACAGACTAGCTCGAGCTGTGTTATTCGATTGTCCCGAGTGTTCAAGCATTTCGACAGCTCTCGGTGATTTTCATTTGCATTCGAGTGCAGTCGGAAATAGCCGTCGCTTAAGCATATCGAACTCGCCAAAGATTTCTCTCGCTTTCAAAGTAAACCTGATACACCTCGGACTCGTCCATCCTTGATCGAAACTACTTCCGGCTCAGAACAATCGCAAAAACAACTCGATTATGTAGTCGAAGAGCGAATCAAGTTTTGACTCGATTTTAGTTTTGCAACGATTTTGATTCTTTCGATTGTCTAAACATTTCGGACTCACCCATCTCTAATTCATTTCAAACAGTGTTTCGCCCTTCGATTTGACGATGATCAACCCATTTTGTATTGAAAGAAAAATCACCAAATTAAGTTAAAGGTTTTGCCACGTTCAAAATTTCTTCAACTTAAAAAAAATCCTCTAAATTTTGCTTATACGTAAGTATGTTATTGACATTCATCAATGACATAGAGCATTCCCATACAAATCGAGTTTGTTGAAACATGTTCAAGAAGCGTGTGAAAATATAGATATATTTAGGGGATTCACAACCTGTCTTATTGCGTCATATCGTCATAAGTCATAATATTTTGTTGTTGCATTCTAGGCTATATGTGTACTAAATAAATACAACTCTGCTCGATATGTTTTTGAGTCGTCGCATTTGATCAGCTGTTTTTGTTTACTTCTTCACAGGGCTTCGGAAAAGTCTTTTATAACTATTTCCGTACAATATTTTAATATGACATATGACTTTATGATACTTTGTGAATCACCTAATTATATTGGCGATATCTTTTGTAAATTTCCTTAAATTTTTTGTAGGTACCTCGATGACAGACAGAATGTAGACAAGAATGAGAAATATCTAAAAATATCGAAATAGCCACTAAATCATGTGCGTATGTGTGTTTATGCATAATGAGTATTGTCTACTAACTAGTTACATATATTCTATTATCTATTCTATTTTACTTATTATAAACGAGTGTGTCGCCGATTTTCAAAAATGGCTGTAGGTTGTGTATCTATTTCATTTTATATGGGATTTTACATCCGTTTGTGCATTAGGGTGCTGTACAGAAAAATATAGCTCTAATTTATGTCTACATACTTACCATACAATCAATAAATTTATTAAAGGTTCAGCAACAATAAATGTACCCCAAAATATATTTAATACACCATCATAATATTCAACTAAATAGTTATAGGTAATTTGGATACCCCATAACCGATTAGTTGGTGGGTTAGCGCGAGAAGTTCTATTCCATTACCTCAATCGTTTAAATATCTCGAATTTTCTCGATGATTTTCATTCGTATTCGATTCCAGTCCGGAACAACCGTCAATCAAAGCAATTGCTAAACATTTCGAACATTTCGAGCTCGAGCTCGCCCATCACTATTCGAGACCAGCTCCGAATCAGAGTAATCACAAAAACATCTCGATTGTATAGTCAAGGAGCGAGTCAACTCTAGACTGGATTCTGATTTTTCACGGATCGCCTATCACTAAGCCGATTTCGGGTTGTTATTTTACAAATTCTTTTCCCATATTTCGTAATGTGACGTGAATTAGTACATGCTAGTTTGCCAAAAAATTTAGCTGGACCATAACTAATTGATTATTATCTATGTATATTGTTTTATAAAAGACGTCATTTGTTTGTTCTTGCTTTTTTGGGGATAGTTCAACTTAGTAAACTTGTCGTGTGGTTAATATGCATAGAATTTCGTTATTCCTTTGTGTGTTTAATTTATAATATTAAGCTTGACCTTGCCTAGAATATAGCACTTTCTTTGCTTAATTTAGCTGTCATTGTATCTTACATATCTACTTATTCATCCAATACAACACATTTTAGGATGTTTAAGTTTTTTAAATTTGTACTACACCCTGTGAATTTGCTGCCCAATATAAGGCACAATGCGACCCTGTGTGGCTTGAAAAGAACAAGAATTTTACCCTTTATTAGTGCTGATTTAACGTAGCTGATTTATGTGTGTTAGAAAGAGACACATTCATCAGATAATAGAATGCAATTACACATCTCCACAGTCAATGGCAGGGATCTCCAAAAAATTTTGCCTCTTCGCATTTTTTGTAGGGTAGAGTTTTTAGAGCAAATAGAGTGTTTCACTCTATTAAGGGGGTACTTATTTAATAATAGAACATAACTGATTTGATGAGCCAGCATGTAGGCAACATTTTTGTGCACAAAAGAAAACGCCATAAATTGTTGACTCTCTAAATATTGAACCAAGTATAACGCGTGGCTCAAAGAAAGTCGTTTCCTAGATGTCAATCTAATATAAGGGACATATATATCTTTCTGTCACTGCATGCTTATATACGTACAAATATGCACACAGACATAGGTAGTTACATATCGTCGTACCATACGAAAACTAGCATATTTAAAATTTCTGGCGAAAGCTATCAATAAAAAAATTCTGTACGAAAAGTAACAAGTTCGACTTTTGGCTGACGAAAAATAACAAGTTCGACTTTTGGCCGACGAAAACTAACAAAATCGACTTTTGGCTGACGAAAAGTATCAGTAATTATGTACCGTTTTCACATTAAAATTATTGTTGTTTAAACGAAATTGATAGTTTTCGTCAGCCAAAAGTCGAACTTGTTATTTTTTCGTCAGTCACAAAAAAATGTATGTTAGTTTCCGTATGGTACGACAATATGTACATAATATATATATGCATAATTAAAAAAAAAAAATTGTCGTCTGAAAAATGCAATGACATTGAACTTGGAAAGCATTGTTCATAGGTATGAACGCTCAAAAAAGCGGTCCGGTCTACCTCTACTTGCCTATCTACACACCTATCTTTTTTTGAACATATACACTTATATATATGTATGCAACTGACCAAACAATTTGGCAGGTAATCACATACATATGTACGTATAAACAAATAAAAGTGCAAGATATGCACTCTCATGACTTAACTTTGCGACTTAACTGGCTAGGCATGACAACACAAACATATTTCTTTTTTCTGTCATCGCTGGCTGTGCAACCAAAATCCGGTTGCAAAGTAATAATGACACAATTTGTTTATTATCTTGTCTTTCAGTGTGTTTTCTTTTATTTGTTTTCACGTTAAAAAATCGCGTTTGGCCGGCTTTCGGAACAAGTTTTTTGCGACAGGCATATTATTTCATAGCAATACATACATACATATATGTACATACATCTGTATACTTACAAGTGCGTGTTGATAAGAAAATTGTGTACTGAGTAAATTGAAAGAATTGCTTGAAAAAATGAGTTTGTCATTCACTGCCTGAAGAGGCTCTGACCAACTTTCATTTAAAAAAAAATACATACTTATACATGAGTCATCATCCGGTCTTTTATGTATACTTGATCAACGGTGGGTTAAACTATGTAGTCCTTTTGTTTTATCGAATAAATATGTACCTTTATACTATGTTCAGATATACAAATGAACTGAGATAACTTAGGTTAGAATATACCTACACATGTTTATATCGCTAGCTTAGAGTGCAAACTGTGTAAGCCCATTTTTATGAAAAAGTATATTTTTATGTAGAACGCTAGAAAAATCAAATACGCACCGCGCTAAACAAGTCTGTGATTCTTGTCATATTTCTACTCGTTGTTGTTCAGTGATACGCAAATTGTGTAAGTCCAAAATATTTACATAAACGGAAATTTTTTTTTTCATTTCGAGGTGATGTATTGTGGAACGATCCTCCGTCATCCCTTGTCAAGTTTGGTTTGGAGACATAAACGGAAATTTTTTTTTTCATTTCGAAATTTTTTAATTTTTTGGTTTTCATCTCTCCAACAAAGTTTTAAAAAAGGTGTCCAAACCAAACTTGACAAGGGATGACGGAGGATCGTTCCACAATACATCATATTCCTACCCTGTCGGAAAAACAAGCAACCAAAAAGATTTTAAAAAAGGACTTACACAATTTGCGCTCTAAGCTAGCGATATAAATGTTTTGTTGTTTCTACATATTTTAAGGACTTCACTTTCAGTCAAAAATTTTACATTTACTTTTCATTACATTTGGGTTTTTAATCGCTATACACGCCTCCATTAACAGAGCTGCATTGCTAATCTTATTACATTATTTGAGGTTCATATGTATGTGGCCGCTGTGGTGCAGTGGGTAGAGTGCTCGCCTGCTATGCCAGAGGTCTCGGGTTCAAACCGCAGTCCAAGCAAAACACCAAAACAATTTTTCTAATTAGTAAAAATCTAATTATTGGGTTTTTAAGAGCAGCGGTCACCGCTCGGCAGTGGGCGGCAACCCTCCGAGTGTATTTCTGCCATGAAAAAGCTTCTCACAAAAAATGCATTCGCCGTTCGGAGCCGGCATAAAACTGTAGGTCCACCCAATTAGTAGGAAAAACAGAAGGAGCACACCTCGAATTAGGAGAGAAGCTCGGCCACAAAACTCGTCAGAGTTATAATAGCGCCATTGTATTATATTATTATGTACATATGTACATACATACATATTTACTTCATTAATAAATCTATTGAATGTATGGTAAACGGAGCTGAATTAGTGTTTTAAATTGTTCAGCCTGGTCCACCATATATATGGTACGTATGCTTAACTCTGCTGAGTGGCATCGGAACGTCAATGAAGTGTTCTGCTCCAAGACCTGCATCCTTGTTTGCTAGCTCATCAGCTTTCTCGTTACCGTCTATCCCCTTAATGTTGTTATTGCTGTAATGGAAAAAAAAAATATTATGGTTTGTGAGAAGTATAGAAGCAATTGGCAAATATACGCTTAAATACCCTGCAGGAAATGCATCTAACTTAAAACCGACTTTAAACTGTTTACAAAGACACTAGTGGTCACTTTTAATTGTATATTTTCTTTGAAAAAGGCTAACTACTTTTGTTTGGGAATGGCGATAAAAAAGTCAGTCCTGTGTACTTCTGCATTACTTGGAGGGTAACTATAAACTAACTTTTTTGTGGTGAAAAATAATTGATTCCAAAATATAACATAATTTATTTTTAGAAAATTATACAAAACATACATCGGAAATGGTTGCAGATGTAGCTGTTACGTACCTACATGTTTACATTCATGGAATTCGCAAGAATTTCGATATTCTTCCATTGCTTCGCTTCCCAAATCCAAAATGAGGAATTTTCACAGCAAAATTCTATCTGTTTAAATATTTTTGAATAAAAATATTTTCATCAGGCATTTGAAAGCTTTTGTCAATGCACACTTTACGTTTTTTTGGATATTCCTGCATGACAAAGCAACCAACTAAAAATGGGTTTCTTGCTGTTTGATTCAAATTGATTATTTTTTTTCAATTGTCTCAAAATAGTCAGTTAAAAATCAACTACTTTTAGGAATTGATTTTTTTCTTCCTGCAGGGTATGTATAGCTTCGGTGCTCAAAAACGTCTTACGTGGGAACCTAGGATGCTGGCAATGACCCATCAGGACGTTCGCAAAAAAAGGAAAATATGCTTGCACAAACAACATCATACCTAAATTCATTAATTCAAATTTGATTAAATGCATTTTTTTTTGTTATATTTCAAGACATTTTAACAGCCTCGGGTATTGCTTGATTTTTGTTTTTTGCCATAAAACAGTATTTTCTTATACTGCCACATGAAAATAATTAATGTGAGTTATTGATACCCGTAAACTCATTTAAAAACGCAATTAAATGCTTATAGTAAAAAAGCGTATCAAGAGAAATGAAATTGTATGCAGCTAAAAATAAAATTGAACCAATTAAATGGGAAATAAATTAAACAATTCATTAATTTTTTGGCACATCATTTCATTGTTATTGAACATCTGCTGGGCGTTTCCCCTATAGGCTTTTGCATATGGCAATAAACTAAACTTTTATTTGCAATATTTTATGTAAGAGATTTTTCTGAAAAAAAAACAATATATATATATAATAATTTAATAAATTAGAGTGCATAACACTTTTAACATTCATTGGTTTATTAAAGACTAAGCAAGTTGAATTTATATGCTGCTCCATTTGTTGAACGAAAGTGCATTGACTACACGCCACTAATTAAGGGTTAAGGGTGAATATATAAGTTGTAAACGACGTATTTTTATTTCGAGTGAATTGTATTAAGTATGTTCATGTGATGGAACATTTTTCTTTTTCAAAATTTTTAATACCCAAAAGCCCACGACACTCAATCTTCTTCTGCGTTAATTAGTGTGTTTAGTAAATGTCAAGGCAGATATCTACTTTAATAGAAATACACAGTTATACATACATACATATTTACATTTGTGTGTACAAATTTCATATTCACGTAGAATATTTTCGGGTGGCACCGTTTGTACGATAGATATCGCTGACGTCGTTTAATAGTCACGCGTGACTTTATCATGTCGCACCTGATATAATCGCTTTATTATGCACAGATCCATATATGAGTATTTATATAATATTATGTACATATGTAGATATATATGTATTAATGTTTATGAATCTCTGTGTGCATAAATTTCAAATCAATTAAAATTTTGGTGTTTATTTGAGGAGCGTGATGTTATTTACAGGCAAAAAATTTAAGTCCCGTGTTTGTTTGGTTAATGAATTTTTTTTTAATATTTTATATCAAGGGTGCTCAACCCCTGCAGTAAATTTGTGTCACTGCTGAAGGATCAGTGATGATTCTTTGTTGAATATTCATCACTATCGTCATAGCTCAGTATATTTTTATTTGTTTTTTTCTGAGGAAAGCAAACCATTTATATGAAAAATTCAGCAGTCTTTATATGAAAGTATTCACTGATGCCTCCTCGTCATAGGTGAATTGCATCAGTGATTCATTAAGGATTCATTGCGGATTTTTACTGCAGGGACGCTCTCGTATTGAATGGGGAAACTCCAATACATCTACAAAAATTTATTAGTGCACTCAGAAAAAATTTGTGTTAGATTTAAAAAAAGTTAAAAACTACAAGTAAATTTTTATTGTACCATTCGAAAATTTTGCATACAACATACATATGTACAATATTTACAACATATTTTATTTATACAAATGTATCTACATATATATTAAATTAAGATATGAACTCGTGCATATAAAAAAAAAAATATATCTACATATTACATAATAAGAATAAGTGATAAGTTTATTCAAGGCTGTTAATTAAATTGTCAATATTTATTGTCGAATCAGAGGTGGATAATTGCAGAATTGCTTCCAAATGCTTTTGTGATAAAAGGTTTCTTTGGTTTGTTTTGATGAACTTAACGCTTTTTCGCAAATATATGTGCTGCCGAACATGGATAAGTATTTAAAATTTCATTTCTTATGAGTGGATACTTGTCATATTTTATTTCTGTCATATATATAACTTATATAATAGGCGCATTTCTGTCGTACCCAAGCATGAAAAGAATACTCGCTTATGCATCAAATTACCTTCAAAGCAACAACACCAACTCGACTATTTTAAAAATAGTCGAGTTGGTGTTGTTGCTTTGAAGGTAATTTTATGAATAAGCGAGTATTCTTTTCATGCTTGGGTACGACAGAAATGCGCCTAATGTAATACAATGGCGCTATTATAACTCTGACGAGTTTTATGGCCGAGCTTCTCTCCCAATTCGAGGTGTGCTCCTTTTTGTTTTTCCTACTAATTGGGTGGACCTACAGTTTTAAGCCGGCTCCGAACGGCGAATGCATTTTTTGTGAGAAGCTTTTTCATGGCAGAAATACTCTCGGAGGGTATGCCGTCCACTGCCGAGAGGTGACCGCTGCTCTTAAAAACCCAATAATTGGATTTTTACTAATTAGAAAAATTGTTTTGGTGTTTGGCTCGGACCGTGGTTTGAACCCGAGACCTCTGGCATAGCAGACGAGCACTCTACCCACTGCACCACAGCGGCCATATATAACTTACCTTAATTATTAATTTATATACGTACCTATAATTAATTAGCATAGACTGCGACTCGCAATAATATTTCAGCAAAAAAGCTCTAATTCCTATTTTTCTTACTAAAATCTACTTTTATTTTTCTTCAAATAATTTGAAATACACTTTTGCCACACATTTTTCAATATTAACTAGAAATTTTTTTCAGTTTTTTCGTTTGCCTACAAATCGCACCCTAAATCAAAAAATTGCACAACTCAAAATTTTTTGAATCCATGAATAACGTCTTTAGGGACTGCTAAATGTTAGTCTCCCCCCAGCAAGCGTCTTCTTCATTACCCAAGGTTTTACTTCAAACCTTTGTTTGTAAAGAAAAAGGTTTTCTTGCATTTCTTCTATTTCTTTTATATTTATTTGGGTTTTAAGTTACGTCGCTTTTCAATTCAAGAATTCAATTTTTTCAAAAAAAATTTTATTTTCAATTTGTTAGTGTAATTTTCAATTTCATATGGGAAGGGTGACGCCAACGTAGCTTCATATGGGAAGGGCGAAGCTAACGTAACTACGTTAGCTTCGCCCTTCCCATAAGAAACTCAATCACATTCATTTGAAATTTTTTATACCTGTGGGCATATGGCAGGGGAAGAAAATTTTATTTTTATATTCATTGGGCGAATTTGTATCTGTGCCTATGTCTGGGGGGAAAAACAAAAACAAATGTGATTCAAGGGCATAGGCATGAGCATCTATGTTTTATATAAACAAACTTCATTAAAAAATATGAGGGAACGGAAAAGTCATGCATAAAAATCATGTGAGGAAATATGCACTTGAAAATTTAATTGCAAGTAAACATGAGCGTAACCTCATCAACATTGCTTAATCCACGAAACACACATACATATGTACATGGAAAGTCAGTGGAAAAGTCCTAAGTTAATTAAATAAAAATAAATTAAATTATTAATTGCTGCTGTCAAAAATATTTACTTATTTACTTTTCGTTACACTTTTTCCTCATTCTAATTTGTTGTGTGTTAATTTTTGCACTTTAATTTATAAGTTAGGCTGTGTTCAAGTAATCGATTTGGTGCGGCGGCTTTTGTGTAATAACA